>CABEGB010001140.1:0-113920 GCA_901521435.1 Crematogaster levior
AAATTACACTTTATGATGATAATGACGACTCATGTTAAGAACGTACCGCCCCAGAGGGTTCGGACCCTCAGGGGCCGGCGCGGGGGGGGGGGGTAGTGTCCCGGCCCCTCCCGTGTCGTCATCGGACGACGGGCGGTGCGGAGCGTGCCCCGCAGGCGCTCCGCACTATTGTGCATCTGCGAGGAGTGCGGGGTGTGGTGATTTCCTCCAGACCGCGGTCTGGAGGATTTTCGAGAAATTCCTCCTCTTTTTAGAGAAGGAATTTAGAAACAAGAGGTGCGCGTGCTCGAGTCGCTCGGGAGGCGTAGGCCTGAGATCCTACGCCTCGGTTGCTCGAGGTGTGGGGAGGCCTGCGTCCCGTTCTGTCGGGACGCAGACCTCCCCGGAGGTAAGTGCCCCCCCCCAGGTGCTACAAGTGCCTGGGGCGGGGGCACATTCGACGCTTGTGTCCCTCCGCTGCCAACCGGGGCAATTGCTGCCTGCGGTGTGGCGCGGAGGGGCACCATGTGGGGGCGTGTGCGGCGCCGGCCGCACATTGCCCCCAGTGTGCCGACGCGGGGCTACCCGCTCGCCACCGGATTGGTGGGAGCGGGTGCCCCGTGGTCCCTCCCCGTCGCGGGGGAGGGAGGAGAAGACGGAGGAAGGGGAGGAGGGCTTCACCTCCCTCCCCGGTGGTACCTGGGGAGGGGCCCCCACTTCCTGGGGTGTCCCCTCCCCAGGAGGTGGTTTTGGAGGTGGTGGGCTCTCCCTTATCGGAGAGTCCACCCCTTCATGCGGATTCCCCCATGGAGGTTGCCACGGAGTCTGGTGGTTCATCCGCTGAGACGGTGGTGGCCTCCATGGGGTCGGTGACAGTGATGGATGGGGGAGGGAGGGAGACATCCCCTCTCCCCCTCTTGGAGGTCGGTGGGAATGAGGGGATGGTGTCCCCCCCTCATCCCTGTGGACACGCCCCGTTTTGAGGGCGTGTTTGTTTTTGGCGGTGGGGGGGAAGGGGTTTCCTCTTTCCCCCCTAGTCACGGAAGGAAATTCTCCTTCGCTGGAGTGGTGGATGGGGTTGGGGGGGATGGGGGACATTAAGTTGTCCCATCTCCTCCCCACAGTCAGCCTCCCAAGGCTGGCTGTGTATCAATCCAACGACCGCTGCTCCAAGCGAAGGAGAGTTTCTTTGGGGGGGAGAAGGAGTTCCGTGAGGGGAGTTCTGCCTCCCTCTGGGACCTCCCCCCCTAAGAAGGTGCGGCTGGAGAAGGGGTACTTCCCCTGTGAGACAGGTTTCATTATAGGGGGGAAAGTCCCTCCCCCATCTCTTTCTCCCGGAGCCCCCTTAGAGGTAGTGAGGGGGCTCATGGGGAAGAAGGAGAATTTTGAGAAAAAAGGGAAAAAATAGAGGTGATTGGGGGCGGGGACCCCCAATCGCCTCTAGCCCCACCAACATCCGGGGGCGGCCCCCCCTCCTAACATCTGGGGGGGCGGGGGAAGGTTGCGGTGACCCAGCCTTCCCCGAGAATGGTAGATTAGTTTCTGGGGAGGGAGTATTATTACTCCCTCCCCCAGGTTAGGGGCCGATATTTAAAGGCCACGCCCGAGGGGGAGCCGGAAGAAATGCCACTGACGATACCCGGCTCCCCCTCACTATGGGCAAGGATGGTCACCCCCAGGGGTTTTAGTGGGTATGCCGGAGGGGAACTTCTTTCCCCTCCGGTGAGTCCCACATAACCCGTAGAGGTCCCCCCGGGCCTCTCGGGTATCCATAAAGGATTTCCCCTGGGTAAAAAAAAAAAAAAAGGTCGTTTATATCCTTATGCACCTCACTGAGCCACATTTCACTCTGTATTCATGCCTCTATTTGGCGATTCACCTTTCCCAATACCTAACTCACATTTGTAACATCGTCCGTCGAACCTAACCTAAACCTGTCACTTAGCGTGTAATGCAGACCTATTTTATCTTTGATGCACTATGTTTTTAATAATTTCACAGGATGGTTGGTTCCAGTATCCTCTTCTTTTCTCTTCCCTTTCCATAAATAAGTATATATGTACACGGTTTCTTTGTCTCTACTTTCCTTGCATTAACGGAGGTCCGACCGTCTTACCACTATTTCCGCTAACTACTGCGCCCTTGCACTGCTTTCTTACCACTGTCTATATGCATCTGGTCTATCATCTTTCTTACTATTCAATAAGATTTGATAAATTCAATAGCAGCAAAAGATAGCCCTTTGCTGATCTGACTACCGAGAGACAAATGACAATTTACCGCCGATTATTTTATCAGAGAGGAGACCTTGGCCCCGCCAACAGATCTTTATGCCGCCTTTATCACCCGCAGATCTATGCTAGTCCGCACAATTTGATATGAGATATATTAATTAGCACTCAAAAATCATATGCAAGCTATGTGTCAAATGTCGTGACACTTCCTATACTCACACTATTTCCGCGCTTTCTTACCCGGACCCACGACCTCGCGTTGTTCGCTCCGTGCACTCCGAAATTCACCGAACAAAGCACGTCTGTCGCGAAACGTTTCTTCGACGTGCACCAGTCGTATTTCTCGATTTCTTTTCCTCGGGTAATCGCGACCGGGCTTTTACGCGAGACTACGGAACTTATTGCAGATGTCTGCACCTCCTGGTCACGTGATTTACTCCGAAGGTATCGCCAACCACCCGCGACTCCCGTATACGAACATCTCCTATGTCGCAAATGTGCGCGCGCGTTTAACACGGTTCGCAGCCCTGCTATGACGTATGGCATTGCCAACTCTATATTTTCTTCGCCTATAGCGATTTCCTATACCGCAAATGTGCGCGCGTGTTCAAGCGGGTTGGCAGTGCTAATGCACTCTCATTTTCTTCACAGCAGCACTCCGCATATCAATATATTGTTAATTAACGATGTTAACAGACTACCAGCACCGGACAGTACATTTCTCCGTGACAGCGAGACTCACTTTACTCCTCCTTTGCTTGCGGTTGTTCTAAGAGCCGCCCATTAAGTCCAAGCACCGTGTACATGTCGTCGATTATCTGCGCCTCGGTCTTCCGCACCCGGCGTCTACACCTTGCTCCTCCGCTATAGATATTATCACTTTCCTCACATATTCCACTCGCTGTCAGCCTCGAGGGACCTCCACTTCGGTTCACTAACTGTAATAGTTAACCCCCGCAGGCACTACACACTCCGTCATTCAGTACATAATTCCACAGCCATCCCGCAACTCCGTATCTATCTGCACTAGAAGTGCAGACCATTTGCCACGTCTGTCGCTCTGTTACGGTGCTTCCGACACTTTCTATGGGTCTTGTATGCTATGGAGTCCCATAGACACTTACACTATTCCACGACTAGTAATTTAGCACTCCAAGAAACCCCGTGTTATATTAAACTCCACAATTTTTGCTCACATACTCTCGCACGAACGCTTCTTACATGAGAGCAGCTCGTAACGGTCGCGCAATACCGTCAAATTCTCACCTCGCATTTTCTTTCATTGATAACTTTTACATTATGCAAAAAGGGGAAAAACCCCCAATTGCCCGTGTTCACAGTCACTGATTTCACCAACTTTTCACAAATTCCGGACATTATTCGAACTCTAACTCAGTTTAATACGTGCTAGTGTACGGAGCGACTTTCACACGTGTCGTCTTGTTCAAGACCGCGACCGAACTCCTCTGACCTGACCTGACCTGACCTTTTTTTTTGGAGGAAAAAAAACTACGTACCTAAGAGTTTATCTGTACAAATTTACATGCACACACTATCTCTATTTCAGCCTATTTACAGTTATATACATATATACACACATCCCCGCGCGCATTCGGTATTGTCCACCACATTGCAGCGCAAATTGCACTACAATGCCAGAACCACCGGCGCACGCATGCGCGCATGACGTACACATACGTATTCGCATGTACTCCCCTCTCTATTAATTCTTACCTAATTTGGGCGAGGAGGGTCCGCGGGAGGTGACTGCGGTACGCGCTGTCTCTCCCTCTCGGCCTCCTCTTTCTCGCGCATGACCACCTCGCAGAAGCCAACGAGCGCAGCCCATCTCGCCCGCGAGGCAATCGCTGCTCCCATAAAAGGTCCCAAATCAAGATTCGGGCCTATCACGTCCACCAGTCCTTCTCTCTGCTCAGCCCACGCTGGGCACTCTGCCAGGGTGTGCTGAGCCGTGTCCTCCGGCCCCTCGCAATGCGAGCAGCCGGGGGAGACGGCCCTGCCAATCCTGTGAAGAAAGTGATTAAAGACCCCGTGCCCCGTCACCACCTGCGTGGTTCTGAAGGTGAGATTTCCTCCCCCGCGACTAAGCCAGGCCGTTAGTCTTGGGGCCAGAGCCAATGTGACTCTGGCTCCTGGGCCCTGTTGATCCACCCTTTGTATACGCGCCTTCCATTCCATTATCTCGCGCGTCTTCTCCCTCGCCTTAATCACGTTCCTTACCCGATCCGTGATCGGTTGCAGGCCTCCGTCCTTTATTTCGCGAATCCGCATATAGATCCTCCTGTGCCTCCACGCTATCAAATCCGCGGGGGGTATTCCAGACAGGATGGCCGCGGCCCTGTGCGAGACGGTGCGGTACGCCGATATTACTCTCAAGGAGAGCGTCCTTTGCACCCTCGCCACGCTATCTCTAATGAACCTGTCCTTAGTCATCGCCTCAGCCCACACCGGGGCCCCGTACATTATGACCGAGTGGACGACCTCGGCGTAAAGGCGCCTCCGCCGCCCACTCGGTCCCCTCAAATTTGGCATAATTCTCGACAGAGCCGCCGCCATCCTCTCTGCTTTCGGAAGCACCCGTCTGAAGTGGGCACCAAAGCACCACCTACTGTCCAAGGTTAGCCCCAAGTATCGTATAGTCTTACCGACCTCGATCCTGGCTCCTCCGACCCGGATGCTCCCCCTGGGAAGTGGCTCCGCATCCCCCACGAACACCACCGCTTCTGTCTTGGGCAGTGCCACCTCCAGACCAAGGCTGTGGATCTCACCAAGGATAATGGCCGTCGCCATCTCGGCCCGGGCCATCGCCTCTCCGTCTCTCCGAAAGTGGCTCCACCGACGATCACCACCGTATCATCCGCGTATCCAATGACGTTGCATCCAGTGGGCAATCCCACCCGGAGAATCGAGTCGTAGGCTACATTCCACAGGGTCGGTCCAAGGACCGAACCCCGTGGAACCCCCCGCGTCACGCTCCTCGTCCGGATCCCTCCCTCCTGGTCCAAGAAGGATAAGGACCGCTCGTCCAAGTAGTCGGAAATGATTGCCCTCAGATAACCGGGCACACCCTTTTCGGCTAGCGCTCTTCTTATCACCGTCCATGGGATCGTGTTAAAGGCATTTCTTATATCGATGCCTATTGCCAAAGCCGTACCTCCGTCGTCGATTGTCCGTTTCACCATCTCCTGTAAGGTCAGAATCGCATCCACGGTTGATCTGCCCTTCCGAAAACCGAATTGGAGGGGCGATATTCCCTGTGATTCGTCCAAGTACTCCTGGAGCCTAGCCACGATCACTTTTTCAAACAACTTTCCGCCCTCATCAAGAAGGCAGATTGGCCTATACGACGATGGCGAGCTGTCCTCTTTTCCGCTCTTCTTGAGGAGCACCAATCTGGCTCTTTTCCACCGCCGTGGGAACTGCCCCCTCCTGAGGCACTCCGTAAAACAGGAAACCCATCTGTCTGCCAGAATTCCCATGGTGCTGGTTACCACCCTATCCATGACTCCGTCCGGCCCCGGCGCCCTTCCGCCTCGGAGCCTTCGAGCCGCCGTCTCGACCTCCCGTGTGGCCACGGCCAGGTCGGGGTCCCATGCCAATACTACGTCGCGTTCCCGCTCCGTCGGCCCTGCCGGGAATAGGTGGCTGATGATCTTGTCCACCTCTTCTGCTGACATCACTTCACATATAGGTGGTCCCGACTGCTTCAATCTTTTCATCACGATCCGGTAGGGCCTCCCCCACGGATCTTCGTCCAGCGTAGCCTGCAACTCGTCCCATGCAGTTTTCTTTGCCTTGAGAATGGCCACCCTGAGCGATTTTCTAGCCTCTTTCAGCTCACAATCTAGGCGCCTTTGTTCTGCTGGCGGGGCTCTGCCCCTCGCCCTGGTGGATCTTCTCCAGCATCGCAGAGAGTTGGCTCGTAAGGAGGCAATATCCGCATTCCACCAGTAGGTGGTTTTCGGGCCTTTTTGCCCTTTAGATCGTGGCATGGCTGCCTCTGACGCTTGGTGAAGTGTATCTCCAATCCACTTCGCCAATTCCTCCCCGGTTGTCGCGGCATTGTCTGGGGGGGGGGAGGGGGCCGCCCACACCCTCGCCTCCGTAACAGTCCGAAGCCATTCGACGTCAACCTGGTCCCATTTCCATCTCGGAAACGACGTCCCGCTTTTATCACCTCGCTGTCGCTGCCCTCGTTGTGAAGGGCCAAGCTCGATCCACACGTAACGGTGATCTGACAGTGTTTCCGCTTCCTGGTCGACTCTCCATGAGCCGATCAATCTGGACGCCGTTGGGTTCGCCCAGGACACATCTACCACAGATCGACCGTTCGGTCGCACGCACGTGGGAACTACGCCCTCGTTCAGAAGGCATAGGCCGCTGGCTGCCGCCCAGTCGGCCAAAATGCCTCCTCTGCCGTTTGTGCCGGTGTCCCATTGCCGGAATCGCGCGTTAAAATCCCCGAGCACCAATAACGGCTTCCGACCATATTTGTTCGCCGCTACACTCAGTTTATCGAGGTGTCCTTCAAATTCCGGTATGCTCAGAGAGGGAGGGAGATACGTGCCCACCACCACTATTCCCCCCCACTCAACCACCACGTGGTTGGAGCCTTTCTCCAAGAGTCTACACCTAATCCTGTCGTCTGCCTCCGGCCACCAAATGGCCACCGGCGGAGGGGCGCCCACAGCAGCCCACCATCTTGGATCATCATTTGGTACGCGATAGGGCTCGGATATTATAGCGAGAGAGGCGCCCGACTCTCGCACCGTCTGCGACAGCAGCTCCTGAGCCCCTCGCGCGTGGTTTGCATTAAGCTGTATGATTTTACGAGCCACCTGTTGCATTTCGGTTCTCGACGTCCATGTCTTCCTCCGTCACCCTCCTAATCGCGGTCATCCTTCTCCCTGAGTCTCTAGCCGGGGGGCAGGGTGGGCACTCCCTGCTGCTCGCGCGGTGGTCCGCCTTCAAACCTCGGTCCTTGCAGACCGGGCAGTTAGGGGTTTTCCGACAGCTATACGCCGCGTGCCCCTCCTCCCCGCAATTGAAGCAGCAACTGCTTCTGTCCGCCTCACTTAGGCATCTCTGCCTGGCGTGGCCAACCGCCAGACATTTGTAACACTGGAGTGGACGCCGCTCCGGCAAGATCACCCTTGCGGACGTCCACCCCACCCTCAGCCGGCCCATATCCGAGGCCTTCAATGCGCACGCCAGCGGGCATCTGACCTAAATAGCGCCTAGGCCATTTCTTCCCGCTCTTACTTCCCCGGTTCGGATTTCAGCTGTATCAATGTCCCCGACTCTGGCCAGCGCGGCGGCGACTTCTTCCGGAGTCACTGAGTCATCGAGGTCCAGTATTCTCAGCTCAGCTCTACGCGTAGGGCGGGTGATTCTCACGCCCTGCTCCCCCAGGGTCGTTCTCAGCCTTGCTGCTAATTGGTCCGCCTTCCCATTGGCTTCCTCACCCGGAATCTCTATGAGGAGCTCTCCGGTGATCGCTCTCCGGAATTTGGTATCGTCTATACCTAACTCGTCCAGGGAAATGCTCCCTTTCGCCTTTTTAATAATGTCGGCGTAAGTCATTCCAGTTTCTCCACCGTTTATAGCGACAGCCGCCATTTTTGGTAGTCTTCTACGTGGTGGGGCCCTCCCTCTATCCGGGGGGGAATGGGCTTCTGTTGCCCCCAAATGGTTTCACCCTCCTGTCCGCCGCATCGTTTCTACCACCATATTCGTCTTTTCCACGCCTCTTCTTCTTCCTCGGTGCTAGGTTCGGTCTCCGTCCTTCCTCCGTCGGTGTAGGCGGCGGCATGCTGGACGAATCATCCTCCACTCCCGTGCCGCCCCGTCTAGGAAGCGGTCTTTTCTCTTTATCTCTGGCATATCTATTTGCCGGCATAATTCTCGGCTCTATCATCCTGTTTGATTCCTCCGGCGGATCTATCCTTTTGGCTATCCCTTTGAGCATCGGGCGATGTACCGGGGGCAACCTCTCTGTCCGCGGGGGTCTCTTCTCCAACGGTTCTGGTATCCTATACGCATCCCGTGTACCCTCCTCTATTGCACGATCGTCCGAACCAAGTCTCTCCTCTGTTGTTGGTTACGCACCTTTCTGATGGGGGCCGGGGTTCTCTCCTCCGTCGAGTGAAAGGTTTCTTCCTCGCCTGACCTACTGGCCACCCTACCAAGAGCAATCGTAACCCCTTTTTTACCAGGTTGTGATTTCTCGGCAACCTTTTCCTGGAATTTTTTCTTCAGCTCTTGATTTTCTTTTTCAAGAGTCTCACATTTCTCTCTGTATTTGTCCACCTCTTCCGTGCCTACCGTGCGCACCACCATTCTTTCTATGGCAGCTTTGGTCAGCAGGATTCCTAGTTTAATTTGGCGATTGAAGTCGCCTCGAATCTTCGGCGACTTATACCTCGCCACCTCGGCCTGGTCCAACAGCCTGTACACCTCCGCCGCCATTTCTGCCGCCGTCATGACCTCAAAATGGGCTATTTGACTCTCCACGAAAGCTCTTTGCTCCGACGAGAGCTTCCTCCTCTCATCTCCCTTGGGTGAGCTTTTCTCCCCTTTCTGAGAGTCCACACTCTCATCTCCAGCCGTGTCTTCTTCCAACGTGTCCTTACTCCGCGAGGCCTTGGTCCTTGCGCGGGTTTTCCTTGGTTGCTGCTGGTCTTGCGGGCTGTTGGACACCTCCCGCTTCCTCTTGCTCTTTTCCGCGCCTATAACCACACTGGTGCCGCTGTCAGAGCTAATCTCCATAACCCCTCTAGCCAGTTCCACCTCGTCGGTTACAATTTCCTTTCTAATGTATTCCGGGATTCCAGCCGATGTTATTGGCATCCCCGGGTGTCCGACGTCGCCTACAGGCGCCTCATTTCTATCAGCGATAACCGGTTCCTTCGGGGGGCTCGCCGCCAATCCCACGATCAGCCCTTCACTGGATTCCGCGCTAAGCGCCGACCCACCGCGAGCAGGGACTGTACTCGCAGTTTGCCGGGTCCCAGGCATCCGACCTCCTGGGTGGTTAATTTCTTTTTCCTTGTTCATGTCCATGTATAGTGTTTGGTTTTATTCACAAGGGTGACCTTCCCTTGCCCCGGATACATACTCCCTCCCCCGCTCAAGGTTACGGGGAGAGAGAGGACTTGGCGGTGCTTTATCTTATCCTTCCTTCTTTTCTTATTTCTTGCCGCTTTGCAAAAGGGGTGCACCTCTTACCCCCTTGGAGCACTTCGGCGATAGATGGCTCGTATACATTGCGGCGATGGAGACTATTCCCTAGATGTTGGTGGTATTATCCGTACGGGATCCTTGCGTCATCGTCACCCTGTCCGACCGGGAAGATACACACGCAAAATCCCCCGGCGAGGATTAACCCAGCGTCGGGCAGTTGAGAAAGAGTGGCTGTAGTTTGTCCCTAGGATCCATTATTCTCTTCTTTACGGGATGCTTATTACTTATTACTTGGCTCCCTGACCACACGGCCATGTAAGAGACGCCACGAGGCACGCCACAGCTGACGAGCCAGATCGACGCACGCCACCAAACGCGCAAGGGCGGAGGGTGCCTTCGCAGTCACCGCGGGCAGTGATGCGAGACACCCCCCTAACACAGCTGCCCTAGGTCGCGCAAACTCGCGACCCATTTGTGACCCCCGCCGATGTTCCGCTGGGGGTCAACCAAATTTGCGGGGATACTGTGGGGAAAGTTCAGCGGAGACGCGTCGAGGCCGCCGTGCGACCCGCCGTCAAGAACCATCCCACGCAACCGTGACCTAAGTTCACTCTATGTTCGTACACCGCTGTCACCGGTTACAGCGGTGCGTAAGTCTTAATCCTATATTTACAATCAACTACTGTCTACTATTTACACTTCACATTAAGAAACATAGATTTAAATAAATTTACATATACACACACTGGCGCATGCCCATATCCACCAGGGAAAATCCAAAAGCTCCCTTCATAGCTGCAGAAAGGATTCCCGTTCGCGGATCCCATTTTATATCAAAAGTTTCAAGGAACCGTATGAACGGGCCTTAATTGTTCCCGGAAGCGTTTCACCACTCATATTGCATCCTTCCACAGCCACAGGATGCGTTCCCGCGTTCAATTCTCCCGCTATATAGAGATCAACAAAAATCCGTGTGAACCGGCCTTAACGAAATTTTCGGTACGAGTCCGCAGGCCCGTTCTACGTTCACAGGACGCATCCCCGTTCGCGTACCTCTTCTTGTTTCAGAGTTACCGAAGGTCCGTATGAACGGCCTCTTAACACTCCCCCGAGTGTACTGACCTTAGTGCCATATCGCTCCGCAGCCACGAAGGGCGATTATGCTCATGATTGTCTCGAAATATTAGTTTCGTTCGCAGACCGTGTGAACCAGCTTAAATGTATTATTTATAATGTTTGTTATCGCTAACTATTTACAGAAAAGCCTTTCCTACTCTCCAGCGCGCATATTTTTGCTTAAATTATTAAACGCGTGTATTCGCCTTAATCTAGTAACTTTTCCTATGAGTTAGCCATCTATATATTTTTGCTCAATGGCGGAGCGAGCGCCGCCAGTGCACCAAGTTTCCGTTCTCGCGGTATCCATTCCGTGTTCGTGTACACTTCGTTTCTGCTGGCCGCCGGCACGTTTCCTCGTGTTTTACAGTTAATTTACCGTGTTTAGACATTCGTGTGTGCAGTGGCATTGTTCCTTGGCGTGCTCCAAACCCCCTCGTGTATCCGCACCACCGGATTAGTGGATGATAAATTGTGGATTTTTCAGGTCTTCAAATCTGTCTCCGAATGTGCTCATCAGTGTACCAGGATGTTCCTCCGATCTCCTCGACGTCGTTTTCGCACGGCATTACGCCTCCATTAAGGATGTGGGTCGGAACAGCCGGATCTTACGTGTCTTCCTTAACGTCACTCGACGACCTAACCTACACCTGTCATCCGCACTGCACCTCATCGCACGGCAGTTCTAATTAGCGAGTTTCATGCCCGCACATTATTCCCAGCATGATCAGGTGAGTTCTTGCTGCAGTTTAATGGTACTTTACGTATTTGCGGTACATGGTCCGCTTACCTTGTATCTATCTCGAGTTCTATCACCGCTCTTTCGCTGCTTATTTAGTGCAGTTTCCCCTCATAGTTCATTGCATCAAGACTATATGTCAAGCTGATGCTATTCTAAATTTTATTTTGTGCTTACAGGAGCAATCTCACGCACACCTCCAATCCATTTGAGGGAGAAACTATACAGCCTTAGCACAATCATCCAGCAGCGATCGCATTAATCTACACGCTATTTTACACGTCGACCAGCTAAGTACTATACCTTTTATTCTGATCTGCTATATTATATCCTCAGTTATCAGTTATTATATCTATTTCCAGATAACCTAACCTAAGTCTGTCACTGTTCTAAGTGGCCCCGCGCCAACCTTTTCTGTTTAAAGTTCTATGCAGTTTCATAAGATCAGGTGAGCTTATACTTCTTTTCACCGTTACCTAATGATTACTCACTTATACTACATTCTGTCTTTTATTTATTCCTCCATCTCTCGACCCTGTACTAATCTCGGTTGATTTAATGTTACAGGAGCCGTTTTCAACTTATCAAGCCTACATACACGCGAAACAAAGGAGTCACCTACCACTTTGTCCCCTCACTATCGCGTACATGTATCCTAGCATTTACTTTTAATATATTTCTGTTATATACACTATCCGACTTTATTATACAGTAATTTAATACTCCATAACCTACACCTGTCATCCGCACCACTCCAGATCAATGATTACCTCCATTCTATTATAGCCTCCATACATTTTATTGAGATTAGGCCACAATTTACATAAGCGGCGTTAGCTTACTGCGATACGGTTAACATAGTGTGTTATTTTAATTATGTAACCTTTGCATAGCCCATCTTTCATGCTATGAACATAGAAATTTAATACCGCTTTACCCTATTATTATCTACCTCTTTAGCTTACGTTTTAATATATTTACACTATCTTGACTTGTATTTTAATATATTTACACTGCCTACATAATCTAACTCTATCATATTTTATATACATTTCTTTATAACCTGTAGCTGTCAGCCACACTGCTTCCCACGCTATCTAATAATTCCATTCATAGATCCATTACATTAGCCCTATGGTTCCTCAGCATCAAACCATAGTTTATCTACATCACGTTTCCTTGCATCAATACAATCAATATACCGATTTGATTATACGATTATTATATATACGATGCTAATATATATTTCCTTCTGCCGCAGGCCGATTGTTTCCTGCACGCATGCCCACCGCCTGACTACGTCATCCGCTCGCAGCAGTTTGGCAACCAGACGGCTTAAAAATTTATTCGAGTAACACGGTAAACGCAATCCACGAAATGCGCGCTCGCGTTCAAGGTGGTTTGCAATCCTGAGCCGCGTCACCACCACGTGACCCGCGTTCATCAGCACCATCAACTTCGCAATTACTTGCTCCATTGCCAAATCCTATCTACGAACGCGCGCTTGTGTTCACAACCGTTTGCATCCCTGAGCGTCCGTGGCACATGCGCAAAACTCGCTGCCTTTGACAGATTAGCCGTGCGCCCTTACTGCGATATACTAATATATTAATAATCCTTTACGGACCCGCATATCGAACCTCGTGCGATCAGGTACTATTTATTAACCTATTAAGTTGGTTTTCTATCATTTTGTTCGCATTTAGTTACCCCACATGCTTGGTTATCCGCCTTACTGTATGCTTACAGGAACCTAACCTGAATCTGTCACTCTCTTGTGTGACCTCCCGACAGCAGTCTCCACTTACGATTGTGCACGCTTTATGCCAGGCTACGAGTACTAAACAGGTTCGTCTATCAATTTTCCTACGACTGTGATTATATTAACTCCTTTGTACGGCTATTTGCCATCCCTAATCTAATCTCTTTTATTTCTATTTCTTTACAGAGGCTATTCCGCACACTCCTCCAGCTTATCTACACAGGGGACTACACCGTGTGTTTCTGCTATTTTACTTACATCATCACCCATTCCATGTACATTCTGCCTACTTAATAAGATACACATGTACATCTATCCATACGCTTGTTCTTCTTAACTCTGTATCTTCTTTATAATGTATATCAGGAGACGCGGTAGCGTCTCCGGCCATGTTCAAAAATAGAAACTACAAGTAGACGCTACAAGTCTCTTATCCCGCACCCTTAAAGTCGACTTTTTGGGGGTGTAGAACTATTAAAATATAAAAAATTTTGAAATGCCTGTAGCATATTCCGAAAGGTGGTATCGCCACGAGTAAGTTAAGCCAAAAAAGAAAAAAATCGGTCAAGCCGTTCTGGACATATAAACGGTCAAAAAGTGATGTTTTTCACGAAAAATGAAGTAACGTCTTCTTCTTCTTCTTCTTCTTCTTCTTCTCTGTCCGCAATCATATGTACTTCTCTTCTCTCTTACCTTTCACTCACACCTCCCCCAACTTCCACTCACCCACTCCCCCCTCCCCTCCCCTTTCTCCCCTCCCTTCCCCCCCCCCTCTCCCCTCCCCTTCTCAATTTTTTCGTCTTTTTCGCTCTATTTCGCACTTTTTCATCATCTTTCACCCCCTCTCACTCTCTCACACCCTTTCTGGTGTATTTACCATTTATTAAAAATTTTCAAAAATCACCCCTTAGACGTGAAATTTAATTTAATCTAGTTTGTGCTAGACGTCCAATTAGAAAAATGAAATCGGGCTTGCTTTAGGCGCCCAATTAAAGAAATTTGGAGTACTCTGCTTATAAAAGATATCCCAGAGACGATTAATTTGTGTATTAGTTATATATTTAAAAATATTTTATACCAGATGTAGTTTACACCAGACGTAATGATCGTGTTAAAATCGGAGAGACGAATAAAATATATGGTTGCGTGCTCACAAGAATAGCTGATGGAGGAGCTCATTCTTTATTTTCAATATTATTGTATTTTTGACATACAAACGGTTAAACATCTCGGAGAAATAAAGACAGTTAGCGAGTGACTGTGTCAGTGTCAAAATTAAAACGGAATAAAAATCTATTTGAAATTAGGTCATCACTTCAACGATAAAAATAATATAAGTATAAGTATATAACTACGTACAACTATATAATGTAAAAATAATTATTTGAATATATTGATGAAAGAATATTAGCATTTTAATAAATTATGTTATTTATTGAAATTTTATAACTTAATCGATATATTGTGTTACATACGTTACATGTAATTTCAGTTTTACTAATTCAAACTATTAATGATACATTAGTGGTTCTAGTAATCATTTCGTGCATCGACTTTACTAAAAATTGACTCTATTGATAAACTACGTAAATTACACGC
Organism: Crematogaster levior; assembly: GCA_901521435.1. Taxonomy (NCBI): domain Eukaryota; kingdom Metazoa; phylum Arthropoda; class Insecta; order Hymenoptera; family Formicidae; genus Crematogaster; species Crematogaster levior. The sequence continues at coordinate 14,633 of CABEGB010001140.1, forward strand.
GGAATAATAATAGGGAAATACTGTAACTAAAATACAGAAATGTAACAGAAGCGTATATAAAAAGAAGTATATGGAGATTTTCGCACACAAGTGTCTTACAAGAACCCGTAAATTAACCCCATAAGAAATGTTAATTAAAGAAATGTTAACGACATAGGTCCCATACTTTTGCGATGTACCGTTTTTGAGATATTGAATTTCACCCCTAAGCGGTAGTTTTTGAAAATTTTTAATAAGTGGTAAATTAACCCCATAAGAAACCGATAATTAACGACACAGATACAGATATTTAGTAACAAAAAATTTATTCTATTATTGAAATCATGTAAACGATTAATCCGCACATTGTAATTGAAACAAATGCACTTTGCAGTAAGAGCTTTATTGTGTTAGTTTTCTTCATTTAAAAAGTGCTATAATAAAATCATTTAATTATTAATGACAGTATTCTTCAAATCAAGAAAACTAATACAATTCTGCCTACAAAGTGTGTTTGTTTTAATAATAGTATGCAGATTATTTAACAGTTCAGTTATTTGTATCTTTTACATGATTTTAATATTAGATTAATATTTTTGCTTAGATATTTAATGGACGAAATTGCATATGCATTTCAAGAAACAAAATATATTACAGGGTCAAAAAATATTTCAAATATCATTTTTTAATCACATTATTCATTGCAATAACAAAATAAACTTTTGATGGGTAACGATAACTTTGATCAACAACACTTTTAATACCATTATATAGAAAGCTTAATCCAAAAACAACGTATTTTTTTAAATAACGCAATAGTATCAGAAAAATTTTTTGATCTAATGACATATTTTGTTTTCTGAAATACATATATACAATTTTGTCAATAAGGTATTGAGTAACAATAACTTGAATAACAATATATATATTATAATTATATTTTATTTATTTATTATTATTATTATTATTATTAATTTTTATTAATTGTTATTATTTCTGCCTCCTCTTCTTCCACCTCTTGGTCTGCGGTCTCTCGGCCCGCTGCCCCAATAATATTGGGCCGCGGACAGCCGCATCAGGAACCGCATGAACCGATCATTTTGTACGCGGGTCTTCCTCTGTAAACAAACTATTAATGATACATTAGTGGTTCTAGTAATCATTTCGTGCATCGACTTTACTAAAAATTGACTCTATTGATAAACTACGTAAATTACACGCGGAATAATAAGCGCGTCTTCCTCTGTAAACTGTAATTAAAAAACAAATTATTAATAACTAGATATGGATACTAGATAGAACGTATGGTACATTTTGTATGATATATTATTTAGGTACATTTAGGTATATCTAGGTATATATCAATTCCGCTGATTAGATATTTAATAGCAAAAATATTAATATGATATTGAAATCGTGTAATTGACGTATAACTGATCTATTAGATCGTATAACTGAACTATTAGATAATCCGCATTCTATTATTGAAACCAATACATTTTTCTAGCCAAAGGTCGATTGTGTTAGTTTTCTTGATTTGAGAAGTGTTATTAAATCATTTAATTTTATTTTTTTCGCTCAAGTAAATTTATCAGTTTTTTAATCACAATATTGCAATAACAAAATAAACTTTTGATAAATAACGATATTTTTTTCAACAATGCTCTTAATACCGTTATATGAGAAACTTAATTCAAAAATAACGTTTTGATTGAATATTTCTTTGATCCAATGTTATATGTATTTTATTTCCTGAAACATATGTATATTCAATTTTTTGATCAAACTTATTTGAACGAAAAAAATTATTAAATAATTTAAATATAGCAGTTTTTAAATCAAGAAAACTAACATAATCTACCTCTGTTTATAAAGTTAGTTTCAATCACAATGTGTCGATTAATTAACAGTTTAATTATTTATATCATTTACACGATTTCACTTAAACTATTTGATAAAATTGTATATACATAATTCGGAAAACAAAATGTTATTAACAAAAATTAATTAAAATATGTGTACCTCTACGTTCGGAGTTGGTGGCGATGGGGCCGGTGGCGACGGGGTTGGCGGGGACGGAGCCGGCGGTGGCGGAATTGGCAGCGATGGGGCCGGCGGCGACGGGGCCGGCGGCGACGGGGCCGGCGGCGACGGGGCGGGCGGCGACGGGGCGGGCGGCGACGGGGCCGGTGGCGACGGGACCGGCGGCGACGGGGCCGACGGCAACGGGGTTGGCGGCAACGGGGCCGGTGGCGACGGGGTCGGCGTCACTCATTACTATCTAAAATTAAATATAAATAAAGAATATTACAGATATATTATATTATAGAATATAATAACATAATAATGTTATATAATAAGGAACAACGATACTTACATCTTTGTCTGTCATTTCGAATTTGGAGTTCCGTTATTTTAAAATTTTATATAAGTAAAGAATATTAATATTTTGCGATTAGTATGTATCGATTTGCTTTCGTAATTGCTGTTGCGTTTAATCTTATATTTGTCGTATGTGCGAATGCAATTTTGTGTGTGTACTGAACGCAGTAGAAAAGTCGGAAGATATTAACAACCCGCGTCGATTCATTAATCACATTAAATTTATTAACAAATAAATTTATTAAAGATAATTTATCATTAACGATAATTCATCGAAATTTCGTTCCGCAGAAGTAGAATATTTATTGCGCCACCAAGTGTGCGAGCACATCGTGATTATCTTTTCGTGAGCGAGAATTGTCGATTCCTGTGTATAAAAACGTCGTCACCAATTTCCGCATACCGTAACGCGTTCGGGAAATGCTCCAGAACCATAACACGATCCGCGAAGTCGCAATCGATACATACTAATCGTAAAATATTAATATTCTTGTCACACGCGGGTTCGATATATCTCAACTTTCGCTGTATGGCAATTATCCCACACACTCGAGACACACGTTTACAATTATTGAATCACTTCGCGGTACACTGAGAAAAAATAGTTGTTTATTCTTAACTAAATATGTTCACGAATTATTATTTAATCTTAAATAATTTAAATATTGAAAATTAAATATGGCATAATAAATCTAACATGACATAATTAATTTAAATACTTAAATATATTTCAATCAAAAAATATTAAAGTATGAAAACTGACACCTTGTCTATTCCGATATCGTGACACGACTAATCGTTGAGTCAATGAATTTCGCGATCTAGAATCGATAGATTGCGGCCTTGCCAGGGATGCGCGACAGGGGTGCGTAATCGCGTGCCCAATCCCGTTATGATACGTCTTATCGCTGCCGCGCGACTTGTACAATGCTGTGCGGGAGGCGAAAGCACCCCGGGCTTACGCCGCTGCCATATCGTCAAATTGCCCTTCCGACCTCCTCCCAGTAGGGTCGTTGTTGACTGGTGGCGATGGTGAAATTCCTTCGCCTCGTGATGCCGCCGAGTCGGATTTCTGGATGCTGCAGAATACAACGTGCCGTTCTTCCTCGGGCGCCTTCTTCGCCCACCACTTCACGCGGTCCTGGCATTCCGCGGCTCGTGGCTTGCGCTCCCTCGATGTCGCGCGACACGTGTGTTGTTCCTGGCCGCGTGTGATCAAAGTCCTGTGTGTGAGTTGCTACCGTTTCAAAGTCACCGACAGCAATAATTTCCAGTGCGTCGAAAAAACCGCCGCTTTAATCAGGTAATTGTTTTATATTATACGCACCAAAACATTTATTTATTATAAATTAATTAACGCATATATGCTGTTAAGTTATTATTACGTATAAGTATATGCAAGATAATTAGCAATGATGTAATGATAGCACTCTTCAAATCTAGAAAATTAACACTATCGATATCTGTCAAAGTGTGTTTGTTTCAATCACAGTATGCAGATTACTCAGCAATTCAATTATTTGTATTAATTACACGATTTCAATATTAGATCAATTTTTTGCTATTAAATATCTAATCGACGAAATTGCATATATATTTAAAGAAACACAATATATATTATTGGATTAAAAAATATTTTTAATATCTTTATGTTGTGTAAAACAAATATATCGTTTTTTAATTAAATTTATTATATTATGTAATGGTATTGAGTGTGGTGGTTTAAATTAATGAAATATTTTTTTAAACATATTTTTTAAAACACAAATATACTATTGAATCAACAACCTTTTTTCTCAGTGTACGCTTACAATTGCAAAATTGGATGTGTATTATGATTTTTGTAGAAAATTAAACAACTATTTTGCATTATTACTTTTGTAGGAAATTAGACAACTATTTCGTACAATTTTATAATTTTTTAAAATTAATATACACAGTTTTTAGTAAAAATTTTAATTTCGTTCAGATAATTAGTGCATATATGCTGCTAAATCATTATTACGTATAAATATATATACAGGATGATATAAACAACCTTATGAATAACTTGATTTATTGAAAAATAGCAAAAATTAAATGTAGGATGTATGGAATGTCTGGTTTTAATAATGTGATGCCAAAAATAATCAAAGTTATTGATCTATATTAAAATGTTGCAGGAAATTACTTGTATAAAGTGTGGCATAGACGGTGGCTATACGCAGAGAGGCTTTTTCTCTGCTTTGGAAGGCATTTTTGGCTACTCCAATTAGGTAATTACTTTCTATACTTTTATCAAATCCAAATAATTGTACATAAATCATCATAACTTATGTATGTATATATTGTATGTATAACAAATACAATATGTTGTTCCTGGATTAAGTTTCCTATATGCAATTTCGTCATCAACATATTTGTTATTGACATATTTCATCAATGACATATTTTGTAATATTTGGTAATATTTGGTAATAAAAGACGTTAATCTAATATTGAAATTGTGTAAATGATACAAATATATAACTGAACTATTAGTTAATTGGCACATTATGATTGAAACAAACACACTTTATAAACAAAGTTTGATTAGTTTTCTTAATTTGAAAAATGATATATTTAAATCATTTAATTATTTTTTTCGTTCAAGTGAGTTTGATATCAAATAATTGCATATATGTACATATGTCCAATGACCCATATTAACCTGGCACCCCCACCATGAAAAATCGGGTTCGAATACAGTGCATAATTAAGTGCTAATTTATTGCTAATTTATTGCCCTAAGCGCAATTTTATTGCTTTTACCGATTAGCAGGAAAATGGCATTAAAGATGGGGGTGCTGACTTGCCATTAAGCTAGCACCCCCACTAACGAAAAACACTTAAAATAAAAGGTAAATTAAAAAACAAATACAATAAAATTTATTGCTAATTAATTGCTCAAAGATACTGTAAACAGAAATTCAAATCATTATTTTCAAAAATATTTAATTTTTAAAAATATACCAACATAAAACCGTGAACATACAAAAGTGGCATTACAAAAAAATAAGTAGTTAATCACATTGACTTATAAAATTATCTCTTGTACTAAATGCTCCGAAAATAAACAATGTCAATATTTATTGCTCGATGTTTAACAAAAATTGATCCGAACTTACGGCTATCCTAACTCGCTAACAACAGTAAAGTATATAAATGCAATTAATTGCTGTTATCATTCTAGTCCTAAAATGTTTCCCTAATTTATTGCTCTCGAAATATATAATATTAAATTTATTGCTCAACATTTGACTTAAAAAAATCGATCTGAACGTGGTGGTGCTAGCTTGTCTACAAGAGTAAAGTACATGAACGTAATTGATTGCTGTGGTCATTCTGGTCTTAAAATGTTTCCCTAATTTATTGCTTCCAAAATATATAATATCGAATTTATTGCTCAGTATTTGACTTAAAAAAATCGATTGGATCGGTTCGCCACGTTCGGATCGATTTTTTTAAGTCAAATGTTGAGCAATAAATTTAATATTATATATTTCGAGAGCAATAAATTAGGGATACATTTTAGGACTAGAATGATAACAGCAATTAATTGCATTCATGCACTTTACTCTTGTAGGCAAGCTAGCACCACGTTCAGATCGATTTTTTTAAGTTAAACATTGATCAATAAATTTAATATTATATATTTGGAGAGCAATAAATTATGGAAACATTTTAGGACCAGAATGACTACAGCAATCAATTGCATTCATGTAAAAGTAGAAGGTAATAACTGACTCACAAACTGGCACCAGTGATATAAAAATAGACGTTTATTACGTTTCGACCTGTGATTTAGGTCCTCCTCAAATATATCTATAAATATGATATGAAGGAACAATACAATAATCATAAAAAGGCGCAAATTTATACAAATTAAAATGAAAACTTACATTAATAGTGGTCCAATAAAAATAATAAATAAAAAATTCGTAATATTGATGACCATGAATTGGTATCGATTTCGTTACATATGAACGTCTGATGTTGGTGACGGAGAAGAAAGGACTGAGCAAGATTGAATTCGACAATGTGACATACGTTACAAAAATTATAATAAATACTTAATACAAAAAGGACACTAACAACAATGTATAAGTAGAGAACCCGGGTCAATAGTCTAAAATATAAATAATAAATAAAAGAAGGTTGAGTAAAGTAAAAGTGAAAGATGTAAATTATAAAATATTAAATAAATCGAAGATAGAAAAATCGGGTCAATAGTCTAAAATGTAAATAATAAATAAGAAAAGGTTGTGTCAAATGAAAGTAAAAATTATAAATTATAAAATATTAAGAAGTCCGTCGTATATCGCAGTCAAATTTTCTGTGTCCCTTTGGGAGTTTATTGCAAAATTGCATTTCTTGATGAAAAGCATTTCGGCAATCTCCCTTTTTTTCCTGTGTGTCTCCATATGAAGAATAGTAGGATTGTTCCAGTCAAATTCGTGGTTATAAGACAATCTGTGCTTGCTAACAACAGAATGATTTGCTGTAGGTTTTTTTACGCCGAGCCCTCGCTATGCTGCATTGCATCGCCTGTGTTGCATGGCCTGTGCAACATAGGTGGTGCAATGCAGCACTGAAATATTTGGAGAGCGGCAATGACGTGTTGCATTGCACGCATTGCCGTCGCTACTCTCCATTCTCGTTGTACGCGGGACTTGCGTCCCGCTATCAATACGCATTAGTACTCGGCCGCGCTCACGCGGAGCGCGCGCAAGCAGCGAAGCGGCGGCGCTGCCGCCTTCCTAATTTCAAAAAAGGCATCGTCATCGTCCCCAATGATCCATTTACAATCATGTTTACGAAATTGTATTGTTTTAGAACTTTCCGAGCCTTTCTGGAGTGTTCCCTTTTTGTCGTCATTTCCTTCAAGAGGAAGTGACGACAAGAGAGGAGCGCTCCAGAAAGGCGCAGTATAAAAACGGATGCAGAGTGGGGACGATTGCCAGTCTACGGAGAGCAATCGAGGTACGACCCGCATTTCATAGAGTTCGAAATCGCACAGTAAAGGATAGCAGCCAGCTAATCCATCGCGAAGCAGATTCGCATCAACAAAGTCGCTTGCTTTGTTGCGAAATCACGCAAGATTCACTGGAGTCGCTTGCTCCACGCGCCCGCGAATTGCGTTCGCCCTCTTTTCGACGCGGTGTCTCGCGCCGCTCGTCGCGGATTCTCATTGTCCGTGCAGTGTCCAGTGCCGGGCACTGAACCGAGTTTGCCCTGTAAATATTAACTGTAAATATATAACTTTCATTTCTTGTAACTCTTGTATTGTGCAGTGTAAATATACTTCATTGTTAGTTACAAACTTGCGTGATTTACTGTGTGTGTGCGTGCTCGTCATCTCTCCTGACTGATCCGTTCAGTCTCGAACATTTTTTGGTCCTTCGAGCCGGATTTCAGCCGGAAGACTCCAGTACTCCGTGCCAACTGCAATTCCATTGACCTGGAAAATGGAAGCACTTATTGCGGTGCAAAACGACCATTTCGGGCGTATGGCACGAACTGTCGAGAACATGAGGAAGGTGGGTGCCTCAAAGATCACCGCCGCCTTGGTGAAGAACACTCTTCACGTCCTCGACAAGCGCTGGGAAAAATTCGAAGCTCACCACGAGACCTTGGTGCGTTCTTTCCCCAAGGAGCTCGAGCTTCATGATTACCTGGCGAACGACCTCATGGGTCTCGCAGAGGGCACTTACCTCGAGCAGAGGACATTGCTCCTCGAATATCAATCCGCTGCAGCTCAGGAAGCGGATACGAAGCCGGCAGCGTCGGAGACAGCTCCACCTCCCCGGACTACCTTACCGAGGATCCAGCTGCCGAGCTTCTCAGGGAAGTACGAGGATTGGCCTCCCTTCCGCGACTTGTTCCGGTCCCTCATTGTGGACGATCCCTCCATTTCTGACGTGACCAGGCTCCATTACCTGAAGGTGAGCCTGAAAGGAGAAGCAGAATCCTTGATTCGGAGTCTCGCCACAACTGATGGGAATTTTGCACGAGCATGGGAAGCGCTGCTGCGATATTACGAAAACCCGCGCCTCCTGGTGCGTTCGTACTACGCAGCCTACACAGCGCTTCCCAAGATGAGAGGCGAGTCGGTCAGCGAACTCCGACGGCTTTTCCACGCCATGACCAGCACCGTCGGCTCGCTGCAGAGTATCGGCCGACCTATCTCCAGCAGTGAGGACTTATTCGTATTCCTCTCCGTGGAAATGCTCGATCCTCGCTCCAGACGGGAGTGGGAGGATTCGATCGGCGGCACGAACAAGCCTCCCACATATGAGGAACTACATGAATTCCTCGAACGCAGGCTGCATATGCTTGAGGCCGTGCAGCCGGCAAGGACTGAGCCAACGCCGCGAGTCGCCGCCAAGACTCACCTGGCACAAAAGAAGGAACCCAGCCGAAAGGAGAAGGACCGGTGCTCTCTGTGCCGCAAGGATCACTTCGTGATGTCCTGCGACACCTTCCGCCAGAAGACGGCGTTGGATCGGAAGCGCTTCGTCGAAGAGCATCATCTGTGCATCAACTGTCTGGGGAAGCACAAGGTAAGTGATTGCCAATCCAAACGCAATTGCACGGTGTGCGAGAAGCGTCACCACTCCGCGTTGCATGACGCGTTTCGCGAGCCCGTGTCAGACTCTAACCGCGTTGCAGCGGGCGCCATAACGTCACACTTCGCGTATCACCCTCCGGAGGGTCGAGTTGCCGTCCTCCTCGCCACCGCGCGTGTACAAGTGCGCGACCGTTTCGGCAACCTGCATCCCGTCCGGGCGCTTATCGACCAGGGTTCGGAAGTATCAATCATCACCGAGGCCCTAGCACAACGGTTGAGACTAACGCGATCGCGAGCCTCGGTGGCGGTGTTTGGCGTGGGAGGACGACAAACCGGCGTCGCGCGCGGACAAGTGTGCGTCGACGTGGCAACTGCGGGTGGTGACGCATTACTCACCGTATCGGCGATTGTGCTTCCCCGGCTCAGCGTCTACGCCGGACTCGCTAGCGGTCCTAGACGGGACTGGCCGCATCTCCGGGGCATCTCGTTGGCCGACCCGGAATTCACGTCGGCCGACTCCATCGACATGTTGCTCGGGGCCGATGTGCACGCCGCGATCATCGCTCCTGGTATCCGTCGGGGCAGTGCTTTGGAACCTGTGGCACAGGAAACCAGGTTAGGGTGGATAGTGTCGGGCGCCGCGGGTACCGTCGCGTCGCACGCCGCCTCGCTACACGTGTGTCTCGCGGACGAGCCGCTCGATATCCTCGTTAGGAAGTTCTGGGAGCAAGAGGAATTACTCGGGAGCCGGGACGCGACGACCCCGGAGGAGCAGGAGTGTGAAGCCTTCTTTGCACGAACGCACGCTCGCACCGAGAGCGGGCGCTACGTCGTGCGGCTTCCAACCGTGTCACCATTCCCGGATCTCGGCGCGACGCGAGACGTGGCCGCGCGAGTGCTCACGCACATGGAACGACGGTTCGCGCGAGACACCCGCCTCTCAGAGATGTATCGGACATTTATGCGGGAGTATGAACGGCTCGGCCATATGACGCGGGCCACGGCCTTATCCGACCACGAGCAGGGGTGCTACTTACCGCACCACGGAGTGCTCAAGCCGATGAGCGACTCCACCAAACTCCGGGTGGTCTTCAACGGCTCGGCGACCCTCTCCGGCGGTAACGCTCTCAACCGATACCTGCGGGTGGGGACGAACTTGCTGCCGTCGTTGGCAGACGTGCTCCTGCGTTGGCGGTGGCACCGGTGCGTCTTCGCCACCGATGTTGAGAAAATGTATCGGCAGATCCTAGTCCATCCACTAGATCGGGATCTGCAGCGGATCCTGTGGAGAGACGATGGGGGTGAGATCGGGGAATATCGGTTGAACACCGTTACTTACGGTTTGGCGTGCGCTCCCTTCCTCGCGATCCGAACGTTGCGACAACTCGCCGACGACGAGGAGGCGAGATTCCCGGCGGGCGCGTCTATCCTGCGGCGGGACGTCTACGTCGACGACGTCCTGTCCGGGGCATCCACCAACGAGGAAGCCAGGAACGTCGCGCGGCAGTTGCGAGGCCTCTGCTTGGCGGGCGGCTTCCCGCTAAAAAAATGGGCGTCCAACGAACCCGACATTTTAGAAGGCATTCCGGAGGAAGATCTGGCACAGCCAGGGACACGCATGTGGACGGCACTCACCACTCACGCCACGTTGGGCCTCCACTGGTGCCCAGGAGACGACACCTTCGCGTTCGTGGTTCCGCCGATGGCGGTGAACCAGGTCACCCGTCGAACCGTCCTGTCACAAGCAGCCCAGCTTTTCGACCCGCTGGGCTGGTTGGCCCCCGCAGTCGTGCGCGCCAAAATCTTTATTCAAGGGACGTGGTTGCTGGCGCGCGACTGGGATTCTCCCCTTCCGACTGCCGAGACAGTGACGTGGCGAGCCTTCCTGACGGACCTCCCGGCGCTGGCAGAAATCAGAGTCCCTCGGTGGTTGCAGAGCGCCGGACAGCAGCAGGCAGAACTGCACGGCTTCGCCGACGCCTCAGAGCGGGCGTATGCAGCTGTGGCTTACCTACGGGTTAAGGTGAAAGGTGAGTGGATGGTACGCATAGTAGCCGCGAAAAGCAAGGTCGCACCACTGAAACAGGTATCCCTACCGCGACTGGAGCTATGCGCCGCGGTCTTACTGGCTCGGTTGGTGGCGCATGTGCGGGCGGTCCTAGGACTCAAAACTGAGCCGGTCCATCTGTGGTCCGACTCCACCGTCACCCTTGGATGGATCCGGGGTCATCCAACACGATGGAAGACATTCGTGGCCAACCGCGTCTCTGAAATTCAAATCACATTACCCGGCGCTCGATGGAACCACGTGGTTGGCCACGAGAACCCCGCCGATTGTGCCTCCCGGGGCCTGCCCCCAGCAGAGCTCGTGCGGCACGAGCTATGGTGGCAGGGCCCATCCTGGTTGCGCGGCGACTTACCCCAGGAAGCGGAGGACGACCTGTTGGCGACCAACTTGCCCGAGGAGAGGACGCGGGCCATCGTCGGGGCGACACTGACCAGGGAGGAGCCTGATTTGCTGTGCCGATACTCGTCCTTGCGCCGGCTATTACGCATCACGGCGTGGTGCCGGCGCTGGCTGCGGTCGAGTAGAGGCGGGGTGAGCCGGCAATCCCAGGAACTCACGAGCGACGACCTGGAGAGCGCACTTATGGCCTGGGTGCGAGTGGCCCAGACGGGATCCTACAAGGGAGAAATTGATAAGTTGCAGAGCAATCACCCGGTTTCTGCAAGGAGTACATTAATAAAACTTACCCCCTTCCTGGATGACCTGGGCGTGTTGCGAGTCGGGGGTAGGCTCCGGCGGGCGCTCCTCCAGTACGACGAGAAGCACCCCGTCATCCTTCCACGAGAATCGGCCCTCACCGCGCTGGTCGTCGACGCCTGTCACTCCCGGACGCTCCACGGCGGCGTGCAGCAAACTCTGGCGACCGTGAGGCAGCGGTTCTGGGTACCAGGCGGGCGGGCCGTCGTGAAGAGCCACATCCACCGCTGCCTCAGATGCTCGCGATGGCGGGCGGCATCCGCACCGCCACTGATGGCCGACCTCCCCGCGGCGCGCATCACTCCAGCGCGCCCCTTCACTCATGTGGGCGTCGACTACGCGGGTCCGATATTCCTACGATCGGCCAGAGGACGAGGACATCGGAGTAGCAAGGCCTTCATCGTGGTGCTGGTGTGTTTCTCCACGCGGGCGGTGCACCTGGACGTGGCCACCGATTACAGCGCCGAGGCCTTCCTGGCCGCGCTGAGGAGGTTCGTCTCCCGTCGGGGAGTGCCACAGGCCATCTATTCGGACCAGGGGACGAACTTTGTGGGCGCCGACCGGGAGCTGCAGTCCCTATTCAAGGCGAGCTCCAGGGAGGCACGCTGCATCGCCCGGGCTCTAGCGGAGGAACGCATCCGCTGGTACTTCAATCCCCCGGCGGCTCCTCACTTCGGCGGCTTATGGGAGGCGGCCGTGAAGTCGGTCAAGCACCACCTACGGCGGGTTATAGGTGAAGCCACCCTCACCTACGAGGAAATGGCAACCCTGCTCGCCGAGGTGGAGGCTTGCCTCAACTCGCGGCCACTCTCCCCCTTGTCGGACGACCCAGACGACGTGGCGGCCCTCACACCGGGTCACTTTTTGATCGGCGCGCCGCTGCGCGCCATCCCCGAGCCGTCGCTTCTAGATGTGCAGAATAACCGGCTCTCACGATGGCAGCAAATCCAGAGGATGAGGGACCATCTGTGGCAGCGGTGGCGCGACGAATACCTCCACGGCCTGGCGCAACGCCCCAAGTGGCAACGGGCAACGGAGCCGGTGCGGGAGGGTCAGCTGTGTCTCGTACGCAGCGAACTGACGTCCCCCGCGAAATGGCCACTCGCACGTATTGTGGCGGTGCATCCTGGCCACGACGGCCAGGTACGCGTCGTCGAGGTGAAGACGGCCACCTCGACCCTCACCCGACCGGTCACCAAGATCGTGGTGCTCCCGACCAACGAGGTAGGAGTCTCCCGGGGCGTACGAGGCACAGCGGATCCTCCCAGCCCGGCAACAAGGGATTCCGCGTAAGCACCGCACAGCCTTCATTCATTTCCGCGTCACTCTTCGTTCTTCATTGTTCACCGTTCATTCTCGCGTTTCATTGTTGCACTCACACTCATCTCACCGGCACCGCACATCTCATTTCACGTTGCACCGCGGTGATCTCACATCACCACACACGCGTAATCACTCGCGTCAACGTCTCGTCGCGTGCCGCGGATCGTACGGTCTCTACGCTATAATGTTCGTTCTCGACCACACAGCTGATTCACGTAGCACTGCGGACCGCGGCACGCGGCGAGCACGTGGTCGGAAATTCACGTGCACCACTCGGGTGCTACACTTGCGCGCCGCAAACGCTTTCATCGCACGTGACTCCGCCCCGCGGCTCGCGCGGGACTCAGCCGCGGTTGTCTCGCGCCTCACGCGCTCGCCGCGCGCGATGCAAATTATGCAAAGATCATCCGGTGAACACCGGAGGCGGGCGGAAATGTTCGCGAGCGAACGAAGGGCTTCGCCGAGCCCTCGCTATGCTGCATTGCATCGCCTGTGTTGCATGGCCTGTGCAACATAGGTGGTGCAATGCAGCACTGAAATATTTGGAGAGTGGCGGCAATGACGTGTTGCATTACACGCATTGCCGTCGCTACTCTCCACTCTCGTTGTACGCGGGACTTGCGTCCCGCTATCAATACGCATTAGTACTCGGCCGCGCTCACGCGGAGCGCGCGCAAGCAGCGAAGCGGCGGCGCTGCCGCCTTCCTAATTTCAAAAAAGGCATCGTCATCGTCCCCAATGATCCATTTACAATCATGTTTACGAAATTGTATTGTTTTAGAACTTTCCGAGCCTTTCTGGAGTGTTCCCTTTTTGTCGTCATTTCCTTCAAGAGGAAGTGACGACAGAGAGGAGCGCTCCAGAAAGGCGCAGTATAAAAACGGATGCAGAATGGGGACGATTGCCAGTCTACGGAGAGCAATCGAGGTACGACCCGCATTTCATAGAGTTCGAAATCGCACAGTAAAGGATAGCAGCCAGCTAATCCATCGCGAAGCAGATTCGCATCAACAAAGTCGCTTGCTTTGTTGCGAAATCACGCGAGATTCACTGGAGTCGCTTGCTCCACGCGCCCGCGAATTGCGTTCGCCCGCTTTTCGACGCGGTGTCTCGCGCCGCTCGTCGCGGATTCTCATTGTCCGTGCAGTGTCCAGTGCCGGGCACTGAACCGAGTTTGCCCTGTAAATATTAACTGTAAATATATAACTTTCATTTCTTGTAACTCTTGTATTGTGCAGTGTAAATATACTTCATTGTTAGTTACAAACTTGCGTGATTTACTGTGTGTGTGCGTGCTCGTCATCTCTCCTGACTGATCCGTTCAGTCTCGAACATATAATAACATTCAATTTATTAAAGATGGAGTACAGCACTTTAAGATTGGCATTATTTAGAATGCGTTCAATGTTTTTTCCAACTTCTTTAGAAAATGGAATGACAATGCAGTTATTCGCATCGAAAGAAATATTGTCATGAATGTTATCGTGTCTGTACTGCAGCTCCTTAAGTCTTTTGTTAATATGGTGGTTTATAAATTGTTTAGGGTAAAGGTTATTGCGCAAGATATCTTTGATAAATAAAATATTGTTTTGGTGGAATCTCTCGGCGGAAAGTAAGATCGCTCTATCTACAAGGTTCGTAATCGTGTTTATCTTATACTTTAGCGGATGATTGGAAAGGAAGTTGAGATATCTTCCGGAAAAGGTCGGTTTGCGGTACCAATTTGTAATGAGAGTATCGTTGTCTCGAATGATGATCGTGTCAAGGAAGGAAATGGAGAGGTCTTTTTCTATTTCGTGGGTGAAATGTAGTCGAGGGTGGTACGAGTTGAAAACATCGAGAATCGTGTCTATTTCAGATGTGGGGGCGATCATAAAAATGTCATCCACATATCTGTAAAAAACCGGAATGGAAAACTTAAGAAGTTGTAAGCAATGTGTTTCGAGGTCGTCCATAACAATATCCGCAAGAATAGGGGATAATGGAGATCCCATAGGACTGCCGAAGATTTGTTCATAAAATTAGACAAAAAAGTCGCGGATTCTGCACGAAACTCCATTAGTAATGTTTTGACAAAATTTTTAAACACTGACAAACACATTAACCTAACTGACAAATTCATCTTAAAGGAATTTCATGAATGCAAAAAATTTTTAAGACAGAACAAGGACTTACTTATCACCAAAGCTGACAAAGGACAGGTCACAGTCATAATCGAACGAAATAGATACGACAAACAAATGAAGACTTTACTTAATGACGAAACGACATACAAAAAACTAAAAAGAGACCCCACGACATCACTTCAAAACATTGGAAAGAAATCTCTATATTAAGAGCTTCTACCATACGATCAAATGATTAATTCGAATGTGCATTGCTCACAATTGGACTAATTGAAAGCAGAAATCGAACAGAAATATCCGAAATAAATCAAATTAACAAGAATAGAAATTCTTTACAATAAAAGATTGCTTTATTACTGTCGCAATATATATCTATCACTAACTTATCATTAATTTTTTTATAAAAAAATATTTCTTTTTCTTCTTCTTTTTCTTAGTTTAGGGCTTTGCCCTATTATATTCCACCACTTATGTCTCTTCGAGGCCACAATGGTGTTACAAAAAAATACGTTACAAAAAAATACGTATTTATAAATGTAATCTAACAGATGCAATATGTTTTTTTTCAACAACTTAATTAATTTCAAAATTCGTTACTTAAGAAATAAAAACTTTATTTGATTCAACATTGTCTCCAAAAAATAAAAAAATTTTCCATTTATAAATGGTTCACATTGGTGATTTTAAAACGACTTGTATATAAAAGTTAGCCATTGCATGTAATAAGAGACTTGTAGCGTCTACTTGTATTTTTGAAGGATATTGATTATGCCTAGCACAATGTTGTCATGTATACAGTCTGTGCTTTTAATTTTTGATTGTGTTAGTGTTCTTGATTTGAAAAGTGATATATTTAAATCATTTAATTATTTTTTTCGTTCAAGTGAGTTTGATATCAAATAATTGCATATATGTACATATGTCCAATGACATATCTTATTGTCACTAGTTGTCATGTATACAGTGTGTCCCAAAGTTCGACAACTCTTAAATATTTAAAAAAATATGCATTTTTGCGAAAAATGTTTCAGACAAAAGTTGCAGGGTGTAAAGTGACGCATTTAGTGATGTTCATAATTTGACCTTGGGTTGCATCATAAAAGCCAGATCAAAATCAAGTCGATTTTTTTAAATGGAACACCTTATTTTTGTTTCCAGAATTTAATAGCTGGTGTCAGAAGCTTTTAAAAGCACTATAATTTATTTTATATCTTATATTTAGAGATTGCTAAACTTTTTGGACACACTGTATATTGAGAAAAAAAGTAGTTGAATGAAAAAATATACATTGATTCAACGAAATATTTTATTACGGGTTTATTGCAAACACAGCTTAGTATGCATTTAAATGCATTTAATCATATTAAATTAAATATCAATGTGAAAATTTCATATGTATTTTAAGAAATAAAAAGAAACATTTTATTTTATATACATAAACTATTGTAAATGTGTCTTAATTGATGTAAAGGAAACATAGTTGTTTTCAAGAAAAAGTATGAATTTGCATCTAGATATTTTTTTTAAACATTGATTCTTCATCATTTTGTGCATAAAACTATTGACGTAATATTATCAATAAATGAAACAATTGAAAAATTTAAGGTGGTTTTCTTTATAATTATTTACATCGAATGTTGCGAGGAATAGATATGTTTAAAAAAATTTAGAATGTATCCATTTAGAAAAATTAGATTGACCTTTAAATTTTTGACCCTAATATTTTTACATAGATTTCTTGCTATCGGCTTTAGTTGATAAAGAGGATCTATTTATATATAGAATTTATAGATAACAGAGCAAGTATTCTTAGGAGACATATTGCATGTACTGATTATTTTAGCGTTGCAGAAAATTTTATATAAATTTTTCTGCAACGCCAGTTTAATGTAATTAATTAACTTTTGTTTGTTTTATTAACTATTTATACAACTGTTTTATTTTACAGATTAAAAAAGGATAATCAGCAGCTTAGGCGCTGTATAAAAGCTGCCATAGCAAAGCGCTGAATTAAAATATCGGCTGCTGAATAGCGCTGAATTCTGGCTGCCCTAGGCGCCTAATTAGAAAAATTTGGTTTGTAATACTTGCATTACTACAAGGTTGCCTCAAGTGCTGTATATTTATAAATAAAACTGTTCCAAGCATCAATTGAAAATGGATCAATGTCACAAGTTTTATTACGGCAATACGGAAAGAGACATTTTGGCTTCCAAAGAATGGTTGACGGAAACAATAATAGATAGTTTCCATGCGCTACTCGAAAGAAATTCTGATTATGCACCTCAACCTGTATGGCTGACAATATTTCCCGAGCAGATTGTTCCACTCGATAATTCAAAGAAGAAGCATTTGCAAATACTACACAGTGATTTCGGTGGCGGACATTGGATTACTTGCCATTATGACGCAAAGTCTGTTATTATATATGATTCTCATGAAGGCAGTCGTAATGCAAATATACAACATTTGAATGAAAAAATTCGAATTTTTGTGGAGAGATTATTTCCCTTTTATGACTTTCAAAACAATTCGATAGTTTTTCCTAAAGTTCAGTCGCAAGGCGACAGTTATAATTGTGGTCCTATGGCAATTGCGATTGCTACATCGATTCTGTTCGGCATAAATCCTTGCATCGTGACGTATGATCGATCTTTGCTAAGACCTCATTTAGCCGCAATGTTTGCAAGACAAACAATAACTCATTTTCCATACCTCTCTAATACAACTGCTCCATTAACGCTATTGCCTTTGGAGACATTGAAAAGACGAGAGGCGGATGCACTAAGAAAAAGACTTGTACGTAGCAAAGAAACTGAAGAACAGCGTTCGAAACGACTCGAAAAAGATACTATTTCTCACAAACAAAAATATGAATCGTGAAACAAAATGTCAGAAGATGCGTGATCTGTACAAAAAAAATCCTGAAACAAAATGTCAGAAGACGCGTGATCTGTACAAAAAAAATCCTGAAACAAAATGTCAGAAAACGCGTGATCTGTACAAAAAAAATCCTGAGACAAAATGTCAGAAAATGCGTGATTTGTACAAAAAAAATCCTGAGACAAAATGTCAGAAGATGCGTGATCTGCACAAAAAAAATCCTGAGACAAAATGTCAGAAGATGCGTGATCTGTACAAAAAAAATCCTGAGACAAAATGTCAGAAGATGCGTGATCTGTACAAAAAAAATCCTGAAGGTCTGCGTAAAAGAAGGCATCAAATTGATGAATATCAAAAAGATTTAGAAAATAAACGGTACTTCAAAAGAAAAAATTATTTAAAAAATGCTGCCAGTGAAAGCGACCGCCAACGAAAATTCAGACAAAAACATCCCGACTCAAAAAAATTGTATAACAAAAAGTGCAACGCAAAACGTGACGAGAAATCCATCATACAAAAATCGAAGATATTCAAGAGATTGAAGAAAAAATTCAATACTATTCGATCTTGGCAAAAGTGTTTTAACTTTCCAAAGTGCTCAGAGTTATATATTCGACAGATATCGAAAAAAATTAATAAACCGACCATGTGTGCTCGATTGGAAGCTGAACAGATATTCAAGTGGTGTATGATAGCAAAAAAATCGTACGTTAGTGCAGCAAGAAAAGTGTTTTTGTATTTGAAAAATGTTGCTAAAGCTGCGTTATTGCGATTCAGTGAGTGTAAGATTTTGAAATGTCCGAAAAGCGATCGAATTAGAGCTCTTTGCGGCTCATCCAAACATACTTCGTCTACCGAAGCGTATTTTTATGAAACTGCTTACGAGCAAAGAAAAAAGTTTGAGCAACCACTTATAACGGCACAATCCTCTCCTCACGCAGTGATTAATGTTTTGCCATTAATAGATAACAATAGTAAAAAATTAAAAATATGGTACTGTGATAAGAATAAATGCCGCATAAGTGATGTTTCTGTGGAAAAGTTTGTACAATTTTTGGAACAGTTTGAAAGAAGTACTTTGAAGAATATAATGAATGATAAATTTATGGCACAGCTCAAAAATTGTTCCGTTTCACATACGAGTAGCAAATTAGGACATCCTCCGGAATGCTATGCAAATTTAAATCTTTGCAAGTCATACGTTGCGACGATAAACACTTTATCACCTCATTTTCCTCTCGTGAGGAATATTCGAAGAAATGTCTACAAATTGATAGACAATTATAAAAAGTTTCGTCATTTGTTTTCAGCTTTAAAATTTCTCAATATGAATAAATTGCTTGAAATTTCCAATGATATAAAAAATAAAATAAGATTTTATCAAAAAAATTTAACTGATGTCAGTTTGATCGAGGAAAAAATTTTCTTGCAAAATTACGAAGCGTTTAAAGTTATGAAAAAGCGATTGTTGGATACACCACGTTTACCTTGTATCTCTTGCGAAAAACTATGTATGAGTAGTGACGTTTCTGAACTCAAAAAACTTAGAAAACAAGTAGAGGGACCATTTTGGAAAAATCTGATGACTTACGTAACAGAACACAATAGCAATACTGGATTTATTTGTAAGCTTTGTTTGGAGAAATTTCGGAAAGGTACGTGGCCTTCTACTTGCGTTTTGAATAATCTTGCCGTAAAACCATTACCAGATGTTTTGTCGGATTTCAATGATTACGAAAAAATGTTAATCAAGAGAATGAGCAGTTTCCAAGTAGTGCAAATGATGAAAAAAAAAAAAAACAAACATATGCCGCACAGAAAAATGATCCGCAAAGTACGTGGTAGAACATTTCATTTGCCTCTGCCTTTACAAGAAACATTAGATAAGGTATGTCCTCCGGAAGAACCTATAAATTTGAATCACGAGTTGCACATCCTCGTTCGAGGTATACCCAAAAAGTCAAAAATTGTTTGGGAAAATTTAGTGGATATTAATAAAGTGTATAAGGCTTTACAATGGTTGAAAGATAATAATCCTCACTATTCGGAAATTCGTCTTCCAGCGTCGTCTGATGATTTATTAAACGATAAGTTGCAAGAAACAGAATATCAGATCATCAATGATGAAAGCGATGACGACAATAATGAAATAGATGAGGTGATTGAGGACACTGTACAGTACAATAAAGATGATAATAATAATCAAACAGTGTGTGTTTCGAAACGTAAGGTTTTCTTGACGCAAATCACCAAAGATTCGGATATTAATGATCAGTATACAATATATCCAATGCACGTGAAAAGGATCGATAACGAATCTGCATTCAAACTTTATCAAATGTTGAAAATCGAAGATGTTTCAGTGGATAATCGTTATAAATATTTGGACGTCATGTGTTTTCCCGATTTATATCCCGAAAGTGTCAATAGACAACGAGAAGATAGAAATGTTGCATTGCCGGATTATTTATTCATCAGAACGCGATTGATGTCGAAACACAGTAGATTCAGATTGAATCTGCAGTATCTGTTCTTCCTTCTCAATGATGCTAACTACCGACAATTGAAAAACGGTATCTATTATACGATGATGGTTGCTAACCCACGAGAGAGATACACTGCTGGTAGATACTTGAAGGAATTAAAAGACGAACAATTGGAATCGAATTTAACAAGTATTTTCGCAAAATTGAGAAATACGGATCAGTTTTGGCGACAGCCGTCCAATAATGTAAAATGCATGACTCTGCATTACGGCCCGGCGACGTGGTTTTTGACTTTGAGTCCTAGTGAATGGAAATGGTCCGATTTGGGTGAATATTTACGAGACATGAATCCCGATAAAAAAGAAGTTGTGCATCAGTGAACTAATCGCATACGATCCTGTAAGCACGTCTAGATTCATGTGCATAAAATTCAAAGCCATGATTGATTTTATTTGTTCAACCGATAACCCAATAGGAGAGGTTAATCACTACTTCTGGCGACTAGAATATCAAACTAGAGGTATCCAGCACATGCATTGCATGATTTGGATAAAAGATGCTCCTGTGCTAGGAAAATCGCCGGATGAAGAAGTAGTTACGTTCATCTGAAAATACGTTACGTGTGAAATTCCAGATGAAAACGTTTCGCCAACGTTGTACGAAACGGTTATAAGTGATCAGAATCATAAACATAATTCGTATTGCATGCGTACAAAAAAAAAACCAAAACAAATATTTACAAAAGTGTCGGTTCGATTTTCCTCGGCCAGTTACTAAAAATTTCGTTTTAAGAGACGTCGTCACTTCGATAGTGGGTAGAAAAATTTACGCAGTAAGAGCAGATTGTACGATCTTCCTCGCAAAAAGTCGGAAAGATTTATCAATGATTATAATCCGGCTATCAAATTGGCTTGGGAAGGAAATATGGACATACAATTTATTGAGAAAAAACTCAGAGTTTTTAAACTCATATTTAACAAAATACACGACAAAGTCAGAAAAATGCAATATAGACTTTGCAATGATAGATTCCAATAAACCCTTGGCATCAAAACTGTGGAATTTTGCGATGCGTTCATCACTAGTTGAATAACAGAGAATGCGGTGCATTAGAAGCTGCGGATACATTATTAGGGAATCCCTTGTATGGTACGGATAGTGATACCCTTGTCAAATGGATTGATGTTAATGAGGTGAGAAATAGAAAAGTTAAAACGTTCAAGGAAATTGAAGCTCTTGATGAAAATTCTACGAATATCTATTGTCCGTCGCTCATCGATGACTACTATCCAAAACAGACCTAAGGAATTAGAATCATTAAATTTGTATGATTTTTGCCAGATTCTGGGAAATTACGAAACGGATGCCAAAAAGTGAGGAAATCGAATATTACGAACTGGTATCGGGTTTATTTGCAAAGAAACGAAAAAAGTGTTATTTAATTAACCATTATCGATTTAAGGGGCTAGACTACTGTAAAATTTAAAAAAAATCAAAATTTTTTTTATTGGCTTAAAAAATTCTTTGAACCCTCTAGAATAAGGTGGAAAAGGTTCCATACCCGGCTAAAATCATTTTCATGTAAATATCGAGCTTTTACCCAAGCGCTCCGGAGCAGTCAGAAACGCCTACCAGTGCTGCCAGACGGGCCGGGTTGCCCCTCCACAAGCTGGGCCGTGTACAGTAACATGTTATAAGCGTGCGGATCCCTCAATCCCAGTAAATATAAAAAATCTAAATTTTTTTTTTTTTAATTAATGACTAACAGATTAATAATATAGATTAAAAAATAATATAAATTACAGAATTTGTTTTGCTATTTCTTTCTTTCATCTCACACGTCACACCACACGCCACAGCATTGCGCGCGTAATACGTTACTGCGGTTACCATGGTTACCGCGCGTGAAATTTAAAAGATAGAGGGGCAACCCGGCCCGTCTGGCAGCACTGACGCCTACCTGCGGTTTTTTTGTTAATTTGTCAAAAATTGTCGGTTTTTTTTGTTAATTGTTAATTTGTCGAAAATGAAGCGAACACACGCTGGAAAGAAGGGTTCACGTGAAACTCCTGGGCGACCTTCGCGAAGTAAAAAACGCATGCTTCCGGATCGTCTTTCATCTGACAACGAAAGTGCATCGACCAGTGCCTCCAGGAAAAAAATACTAACCGACTGGAAGGAAGTGCCAGTAATTGCCAGTTACGGATATCGTTTAATTGAGTTTGTCGTTGTTTTTTCTGCTCTAAGTAAAATGGTGAAATGTAAAACGTGCGGTGGAAACGTAACATTTTCAGAATCCAGTATTCGTGGCCTAGGATTTAAATTAGTAGTCAGTTGCGATAAATGTGAACCACGCTACATCCCCTCTTGTCCATTTATAAAAAACGCGTATGAAATCAACAGCCGTATCATTTTCGCGTTTAGAATTCTTGGCATCGGCTATTACGGTATTCAGAAGTTTTGTGGCATAATGGATCTCCCGAAATGCTTCGGGAAAAAAGTTTATTACGATTCGATTAGTGTCATTCATCGTGCAATAAAATCCGTGGCCACGTCTTTATTTTCTGAAGCCGCTGCTGAAGAAAAAAGATTGACAGAAAATACTAAAAATGCAGTCAACTCAACAGGATTAACACGTTGAGCGCCACGCTGATTTTTAAGGGGGTCCCCGTCAGGCCACGCCACGTCAGGCCATGGCTGACGGGGCCTAAACGGAAAGTCTAGTGTCAGCCACCGATGGCTGACGGGGCCTAAACGGAAAGTCTAGTGTCAGCCACCGATGGCTGACGGGGCCTAAACGGAAAGTCTAGTGTCAGCCACCGATGGCTGACGGGGCCTAAACGGAAAGTCTAGTGTCAGCCACCGATGGCTGACGTGGCGCTCAACGTGTTAATAGTTTCTGGCGATGGAACTTGGCGAAAACGAGGTTTTAATTCGTTACAAGGCGTGACATGTTTGATCGGTTGTTATACCGGTAAAGTGATTGATCTCATGGTCAAATGTTCATATTGTAAACATTGTCAGTATTGGAAATCGAAACTAAACACGGCAGAATATGAAGCATGGATGGAAACCCATATAGAAGAGTGCAGTGCTAATCACGTGGGAAGTGCCGGAAAAATGGAAGTAGACGCCGCTATAGAAATGTTCCAAAGATCGGAGGAATTGTACGGTGTGAAATATACTGCATATATTGGAGACGGGGACTGCAAAACATTTAAAGGCATTACCGAAAGCAGACCTTATGGCGACGATGTTATAATAGAGAAAAAAGAATGTGTTGACCACGTGCAAAAAAGAATGGGAGGGAGACTTCGAAAACTGAAAAAAGAAAAAAAGGACTGGGTGGAAAAAATAAACTGACAGCCAAACTTATCGACGAACTGAGTGTTTACTATGGATTGGCAATTCGAAGAAATTCAAGTTCACGGAAAGAAATGAAGCGAGCAATTTGGGCCACACTGAAACATAAATCTTCAACCGATGAAAATCCGCAGCACGATGATTGCCCGCCGGAGAAGGACAGCTGGTGTACGTGGCAGCAAGCAAAAGCTACCGGTAAACTTGCCGAATATACACACAAACATCCTCTTTCCAAAGAAGTTTTGGAACACATTACGCCTATATACCAAGAGCTAAGCAACGATGACTTACTTTCGCGCTGTGTTGGAGGCTTCACCCAAAATACGAACGAGAGCCTGAACGCCATGATATGGGCGTTTGCTCCAAAGCGGATATTTAGTGGAGCAAAAACAGTCGAAGTGGCATCATATTTAGCTGCAAACATTTTTAATAAAGGTTATACAAGTATCTTGCAAATAATGCACGCCCTTCATATAAACATTGGGCCACATACAAATTTGCAACGACTTAGACGAGCAGCGAATTTCGCTTGCTGACGAAAGGACGTTCCAGGCCTCAAAAGAAGGACGAATCGAAAGGAGAACGGCAAGATCGGAACTAGAAGATATTTTCTATGAAGAAGAAGGTTCATTATATGAATCCGGAATGGCAGATTAGCCGGTAAGACGCTTAAACACATTTTATTGTTCAAAAAACCAATGCCGAAACTTAAAACGCGTTTTTCTCGAAACTATGTTTTTCAAAACGGTGTACACGATATCTCGAGTTCTAATCAACGGATCGACTTGAAATTTTAACCACATATTCTTTGGAGTAATAGCTACAGAACTACGAGAGCTTTTTTCAATATTTTGTTCTGTTTAATTGTTATTAACAATAATAGCTTGAAATTTGGGCCAAAATTGCAAAACAAAGCTTCCCGAATTTTTTTCTCGAAGCCTAAGCGGTATAAAAAAAACGGTCTCGTTATTCTTTAGATAATATTATGTAGATAATGACCATATTTTTTGTTTTTGTTTCAGATGTCGGAAAATTTAAATTTCGTGTACACCACATGGCCACCCCAAAAAAATACCGATGCGCGTCATGGCGTGCCCCGCCGCCATTTTGTTTTTTTTTTACATATAAAAATTTATGTAACTCTATAAAAGTATAATAAATATGACCTGAAAATTTCATTATTGTATATTTAATAGTTTTCGAGAAAAAAATTCCTAAAAATTTGCCTGTTTTCGGCCTCGCTACAGTAGTCTAGCCCCTTAATGTAAAAACTGAACCCGAAAAGTACTTCTACTCGCTACTTCTTCTGTTCAAACCATGGAGAGATTTGAGTGAACTCAGAGGTACATGGGAGACTTACACGGATGCCTTTAAGAATTCAGAGTCTGCTTTAACGAAGGCAATGAAATATCATGAAAGGCTTGAAGAAATACAAAAAGCTTTTGAAAACGTTGCTGAATTAATAGAGAAGCGCGAAAATGATCTGAAAACAGCAGACGTAGACAAATTCGATGACGATGAACTGGATTGCCATCCGATAGAAGCTGACGGCGCGATGAAAGATTTGGAAGATTTTGGCAAGATTGACATGCCGATTAACTTACCGCAAATGATGTCGCGATTGAACGAAGACCAGAAAAGAGTTTTCGACAGGGTATGTCAAGTTTTACAAAATAAAAATCAGATTCTGCGATTGTACGTAAGTGGCGAGGGTGGTACAGGGAAAAGTTTTCTTATTGAAACGATCAAACACTGGATCAGAATAAATTTGAAAAAAGCGACTGCGATATCTGCTCCCACGGGTATCGCAGCATTCAATATCGATGGCTTGACAATTCATAGAATGTTTCAGTTGCCCGTCACTCATGAATTTACGCCAAAGTACGTGAACTTGTCAGACACGGTCTTGAAAATTTTGAGAGACAAATTGAAGAATGTTGAATTATTTATAATCGATGAAGTATCCATGATTTCGAACGTGACACTTATGTTTATCAATCTACGATTATGTGAAATCTTTGATACGACAGATACGGATGATGGTTTCTTTGGCAGAAAACACATTCTCTTGTTTGGAGACTTGTTGCAGCTTCCTCCTGTAAAAGGACAACCTCCGTTCGTTAAAATGTCTCGATCAGAGGTTCAAAAGTATTTAGGTACCATGGGTGGACCTGACTTGTGGAGATTGTTCGATTACGACGAACTCTTGATCAATATGCGACAAAGATGTGATGACACATATCGCGATATACTTTCTAGAATACGAATAGGTCTGCTAACGGATTCTGACATCAATATTCTTGAATCGAGAAAAATAAATTTCAAAGAAGATAGTTGCGACGAAAGATTGAATGAACTTTGTACCTATATGAATCTATTACCGATTGATACGATATGTTTATTACCCACGTGTTATTTGTGCAAGGTTTTGAACACGGCAATGCTCGATAGAGTCGACGGCGATGAAATTCTACTGATAGCGGAAGATGATGTCGACTGTGCTCCAGCAATGAAAAAAAAAGTGCAAAAAACATTGGAAGAGAAAGATGATAAAGTTTCAGAAACAGCTGGCATTGAAAGAGTAATAGCGATTAAAATTGGCGTTAAAGTGATGATTCGACGAAACATTGACGTAACTCTGGGACTTGTCAATGGAACGATAGGCAATGTAGTTGCAGTTAATCGTGCTGGTAATGGAAATCGTATTGATTCCATCAAATTGGTTACTTCGAATAACAAAGAATTTACAATAACGAAAGTAGATATTAAATTCGAGGTATTTCACAAAATAGTTGTACATCGGAAACAATTTCCATTGTCCCTCAGTTATGGAATAACTATACACAAGAGTCAAGGAATTACGTGTAAGAATGCAATGATGGATCTGGGAACGACTGTATTCAGTGATGGGCAAGCCTACGTAGGTTTGTCAAGAGTGAGTACGTTGGAGGGCTTACATTTGATAAACTTCAATCCAGCATCGGTTAAAGCACACTCGGGAGCCATTGCAGAATATAATCGACTGAGATCTTTGTTCAAATCTCAGCTACCACAAATCGATTCGTCTGAGAAAAAGGCTGTAAAAATTCACGATCGTCGATGGGCCATACCTAATTATATTGATAATGTGCAGAATTATGGTTGCGAGGAACCAGAAAGTGTAGTTACGTGGAAAATATACGGCCTTCGCAATGACGATAATGTTTCGTGTTACGCAATATTGTAATATTGCAGTGTGCGTTTCATTGCGTGCGTATCAGGCAACAAATACTGAAGAATAAAGCATCGAATACATTGACTGATGCTATCTGCGCGTATGCTGAACGTAAATATTGCAACGTACAAGCGGTTAGAAGATCTGTCGGAGAACGCTTCAAAGAACGAACACAACAAGATGCTTCGGAATTTTTCACGGCTCTAATGTCGACCTATTCTGAAATAAATGATGTATTGGAACTTGAATTGCAGCACGTAATATGTTGCTCGAATGCCAAATGTAATTACACGGTAACTACGCTGGAAAAGAGTTGTTTGCTAATATTACCTATACAGTCGACATTAAAAAGAAAAAAAGGTGTCACGCTACAAACTTTGATTGATTCGGAATTTTCAAAATGGGAGACGATAAACGGCAATTGTAACGAATGTAAAGGTACCGTTCTGAAAAAGAAAACCGTAATTGAATCGACTTTATCCATCTTAGTAATACAGCTAAATTTATACACTTTTGTGAACGGTGTTTCGAAAAAAATTATCAACAATAACATCAACGCCGTACCAACGAGTAATATTACGATTAATAAAAAAAAGTACAAGGTAATAAGCGCTATATTTCACGAAGGCGAAGAAATGAATCGTGGTCACTATACGTGTATGTTGAGAGCAGACAAAAAATCGGAATGGTATTGCTCTAATGATATGGAAGTTATCAAGAAAAAATGGCCCAAAGGAGCACGAGGGGCGTACATATTGTTCTTGGAGAAGATTAAGTAAGTTGAAAAATAACTTTTACAATTAATGACACTTTCTTAGAATGTGACGAAATTCTTTTACAGCATGTTAACATGAACTTTAATAAATTACTGAAATTGATCATTTTGATCAATCCGGAACATTATAACAATTAATTGCGTGCTTTGGCGCTGTACGAAGGCTACCGTAAGCGCCGAAATAAAATATTGGCTGCTCTGGCGCTGTATTAAGGCTGCCGTAAGCGCCGCATTAAAACATTGAGTGCAATAAAGTTCTAGTTTGTCCTAGACATCCAATAAAAAAAATTATTTTTGAATCTATTACGTGTTCAAACAAAAATGCGATAGCTGCAATAGCGCTGAAATTGGGCTTGCTTTAGGCGCCCACTTAAAAAAATTTGGAGTGCTCTGCTTATATAAAATATCCCAGAGATGATCAATTCGTTTATTAGTTATATATTTAAAAATATTTTATACTAGATGTAGTTTGCACCAGACGTAATGATCGTGTTAAAATCGGAGAGACGAATAAAATATATGGTTGCGTTCTCACGAGAATGGGCGATGGAGGGGCCCATTCTTTATTTTCAATATTATTATGGGAAACGATAAACGGCACTTATAATGAATGTAAGAGTACGTTCTGAAAAAATAACCGTAATCGAATCGACTTTGTCAGTCTTAGTAATACAACTCAATTTATTGCACTTTTGTGAATGGTGTTTCTAATAAAATTATCAACAATCGGATCAATACTGCATAGACGAGTAATATCACTATTGATAAAAAAAGGTAATAAACGCTATATTTCACGGAGGCAGAGAAACGAATGATCACTATACATGTATCTTTTATAGCATGCTTACATGAATCTTGATAAACTATTGAAATTGATTATTTTGGTCATTAAATTTTATTTTTCAAATCCGGAACATTATAACAATTAATCGCCTGTTCTGGCGCTGTACAAAGGCTGCCGTAAGCGCCGAAATAAAATATCGGCTGCTCTGGCGCTGTATTAAAGCTGCCGTAAGCGCCGCATTAAAACATTGAGTGCAATAAAGTTCTAGCTTGTCCTAGACATCCAATTAAAAAAATTATTTTTGGATCTATTAGGTGTTCAAACAAAAATGTGATAGCTGCAATAGCGCTGAAATCGGGCTTGCTTTAGGCGCCCACTTAAAAAAATTTGGAGTGCTCTGCTTATATAAAATATCCCAGAGATGATCAATTCGTTTATTAGTTATAGTATATTTAAAAATATTTTATACTAGATGTAGTTTGCACCAGACGTAATGATAGTGTTACAATCGGAGAGACGAATAAAATATATGGTTGCGTTCTCACGAGAATGGGCGATGGAGGGGCCCATTCTTTATTTTCAATATTATTATGGGAAACTTACCCTAATACTTTTATGCACAAAATAATAAGACAAAACTATTGGTGCAAAGAATATAGCTATCCTTAAAGAAAAATACGCAATTGCATATTGCAAATAACATAACATTTTTTAAACTTTGCATTTTTTTGCACCAATTGATTCATATATCTGCACTCTAAAAAGTAGGTGATATCCTCAAAAAATCATAAATGAAAAGGTTAAGCCATGTTCAAAAATAGACCCTCAAGAATTTGAATTTTTACAAATTTAAATAATTATTTAATAATATATTACCATAAAAAGTAAGTGACACATTATATTAAATGATTATCTAATAATATATCACCATAAAAAGTAACTGATATATTATACTATACAAGATGCCAGTTCAAAGTAAACATACATAAAGTGTATATTATCTAAATAAATTAATAAAATAAATAATATAATAAATTTAATAATATATTACCACGAAAAATAACTGATATGTTATTCAAGGTGCAAATTCAAAATGAACATACATACATAAGGTGTATATAAGTAAAATTGATTAAAATTTGACTCTAACAAGGAGAACACCAGGATTTGTCCCCTCCGATTTGGCTGAATTTTATATATGTTATAGTTCAGCCCTCCCACTAAATCGTGGTAAAAGGATACGATGCACCTCTCAAGCATTCGCGAGAAAAACGCGTTCAGAGATTCAAAGATTTCTATGTTGGTAATGTACCGAACGGTAAGTGTAGTTCGTCAAGCAGCGGCGTGGTGTAGTGAGTAAGGCGTCGGACTAGAATGTTGCATGTTGCTGGTTCGAATCTTACTTTTATTTTTTTTTTTTTTTTTTTTAATTGTATTATATTGTATATGTTTTATTTTTAATATATAATTCTAAAAATTAATGTATTAAACAATTTTACAAAATTTAAAAATATAATTTATATTTTTATACGTTGCGTTTCTTAAAATTAAAATTTAATTAACACACATACATATTTATTATTAATTGTAAATTGTCATGCAATTTATATAAAATTTTTTTGTATAATAAGAGAAAAAAAGAAGAGAAGGATAAGAAAATTTAAATCTTTTATTATGTTTGCAACTATATTTTATTTTGTTCACAATAAGCAAAATCTATTCATTATCAGAATCAGAAACATCAGAATTACATATGTTGGGATGATATTTATCATAGAAACACGAGAATAAAATATAAATTTAAATTTTAAGAATAAAATATAATTTTAAATATATTTATTACATAACAAATAAATTTTAGTTTAATAACGTAAATTTACAATGACAATTTACAATTAATAATAAATATGTGTGTGTGTTAATTAAATTTTAATTTTAAGAAACGCAACATATAAAAATATAAATTATATTTTTAAATTTTGTAAAATTGTTTAATACATTAATTTTTAGAATTAAATATTAAAAATAAAACATATACAATATAATACAAAAAAAAAATTATAAAAGTAAGATTCGAACCCGCAACATGGAGCATTCTAGTCCGACGCCTTACTCACTACACCACGCCGCTGCTTAACAAACTACACTTACCGTTCGGTACATTACCAACATAGAAATCTTTGAACGCGTTTTTCTCGCGAATGCTTGAGTGGTGCATCGTATCCTTTTACCACGATTTAGTGGGAGGGCTGAACTATAACATATATAAAATTCAGCCAAATCGGAGGGGACAAATCCTGGTGTTCTCCTTGTAAGTGAAAGTACATAAGTGATATGTTATTCTTAGTGCACAAAATATAAAAGTCGTTTATTAAAGTTTGATTTGAAATTTATACAAGCCTGGACAATGAAAAATAGTTGTTTTTGTAATTCCAGAGTACTAATTTGTTAATGACTCGGAAAAAGAACATGGCGGCCTGCTCTCAAAAAACTTTCGATGGATGGAATAAATAATTAAAATGAAAGAGTTATGAAAATGGTTTTGATTAAAAATCTCCAACCTTTCTGTAGTAAAATTTCGAATTTTTGTCAATTTCCGATTTTGAATTTGTTATACCGTATTTTCAGCAAGTAATTTATTGATCAAAAAGTGTTGTCTTATTGCTTGAAATGGGTAAATATTAAATAAACCTAAAATTTATAAATAAAAAAGTTCTCATGTCAAGTGCAAAGAAGCTACACGCTTAAAAAGGTCCGTGATTATCTGACGTAACATACAACTATAAAAAATCAGATATTTAATTCTTCAAGATACAAGTGCGAAATAAATATCGTTAAAATATAGATACAAAATTTACCACAATTTGACTCTGAAAAGTAAGTGACATGCTTCTTAAAGTGCATATATAAAATTTAACAGTGTTTTGATAATGATTAATTTAAATATTTGCATTATCTCTCTTTCTTTCTCTCTGGGCAGGGTGACATATGTGATTGATATTTAACAGTACTACTAACTTATTGAATAGTCAGAGACAAGTTGTGTCGGATGAATCGGAATGTAAGTATTATTATTCTTAAGTGGATACTGAGAAACGCATCGAAGTTTTTTGAGAGCAGGCCGCCATGTTCTTTTTCCGAGTCATTAACAAATTAGTACTCTGGAATTACAAAAACAACTATTTTTCATTGTCCAGGCTTGTATAAATTTCAAATCAAACTTTAATAAACGACTTTTATATTTTGTGCACTAAGAATAACATATCACTTATGTACTTTCACTTACAAGGAGAACACCAGGATTTGTCCCCTCCGATTTGGCTGAATTTTATATATGTTATAGTTCAGCCCTCCCACTAAATCGTGGTAAAAGGATACGATGCACCACTCAAGCATTCGCGAGAAAAACGCGTTCAAAGATTTCTATGTTGGTAATGTACCGAACGGTAAGTGTAGTTTGTTAAGCAGCGGCGTGGTGTAGTGAGTAAGGCGTCGGACTAGAATGCTCCATGTTGCGGGTTCGAATCTTACTTTTATAATTTTTTTTTTGTATTATATTGTATATGTTTTATTTTTAATATTTAATTCTAAAAATTAATGTATTAAACAATTTTACAAAATTTAAAAATATAATTTATATTTTTATATGTTGCGTTTCTTAAAATTAAAATTTAATTAACACACACACATATTTATTATTAATTGTAAATTGTCATTGTAAATTTACGTTATTAAACTAAAATTTATTTGTTATGTAATAAATATATTTAAAATTATATTTTATTCTTAAAATTTAAATTTATATTTTATTCTCGTGTTTCTATGATAAATATCATCCCAACATATGTAATTCTGATGTTTCTGATTCTGATAATGAATAGATTTTGCTTATTGTGAACAAAATAAAATATAGTTGCAAACATAATAAAAGATTTAAATTTTCTTATCCTTCTCTTCTTTTTTTCCTCTTATTATACAAAAAAATTTTATATAAATTGCATGACAATTTACAATTAATAATAAATATGTATGTGTGTTAATTAAATTTTAATTTTAAGAAACGCAACGTATAAAAATATAAATTATATTTTTAAATTTTGTAAAATTGTTTAATACATTAATTTTTAGAATTATATATTAAAAATAAAACATATACAATATAATACAATTAAAAAAAAAAAAAAAATTATAAAAGTAAGATTCGAACCAGCAACATGCAACATTCTAGTCCGACGCCTTACTCACTACACCACGCCGCTGCTTGACGAACTACACTTACCGTTCGGTACATTACCAACATAGAAATCTTTGAATCTCTGAACGCGTTTTTCTCGCGAATGCTTGAGAGGTGCATCGTATCCTTTTACCACGATTTAGTGGGAGGGCTGAACTATAACATATATAAAATTCAGCCAAATCGGAGGGGACAAATCCTGGTGTTCTCCTTGTTAGAGTCAAATTTTAATCAATTTTACTTATATACACCTTATGTATGTATGTTCATTTTGAATTTGCACCTTGAATAACATATCAGTTATTTTTCGTGGTAATATATTATTAAATTTATTATATTATTTATTTTATTAATTTATTTAGATAATATACACTTTATGTATGTTTACTTTGAACTGGCATCTTGTATAGTATAATATATCAGTTACTTTTTATGGTGATATATTATTAGATAATCATTTAATATAATGTGTCACTTACTTTTTATGGTACATATATGTACAATCCTTATCATCTATGTATAAAATTAATGAGTATAACCCCCATTTATTTATGTCTGAGTACATTCTATCATTCTGCATGTAATAGACTCTAACCTAAATGCTCATCCTGCTATGCGACAGGCTATACTACTTCATCTCTCAAAGAGACTTATTATATCTTTGACAGTCACAAAGTTTAACATTTGTCAGACCTCAAATGAATGCTTATAACAAATTAGCATGCACTCTTTCTTAACTATACTTGTTCCTTGTTCACTCACTCCTTATAAACTATGTCCCGTGTCATATCCTTGACACTGCGATTTCCTGTACAGTATCTGTTAAGTACTTATCTATATATACATTTCTATATGTATTCACATGTGCATTGCGCGCTACTAGCGCGTGCCACCCTACGATTATCGCCTCCAGCATACGCTGCATCTCCACTCGTTGCATCCTAACCTCGACCTGTCATAATTTTATTCAACAGTATCCGCATTCTTATCCAGCGGAATCCGCCTTACACCTCCACTTTATGATTAATAAATTATAGCCTCACGGCCCAAATATCGCCCTCGATTATTACGAGCATACTTATATATACATTTTCTATCCGCTTTTTGGCATTTGTTTACATACGTATCGGCCTCTCCTACGCATGCTCGCACTAGGGATGCCCGATCTCGATTCGATTCTACCAAGATCGATCTAAAAGGCAGGTCCTAAAAATCGATTTTTTGGATCGATTTTTTACTATTTCGATCTTGTATGAATCGATCCTTCACGCTCAGAATCGACAAATCGATTTTTCTTTCAAAGCGACTTGACGACTTCTGTCTGCGGTTCTGCGTAGTGCGTACGTCAAACCGAGTCTGTGAGTAAGTTTCCACCGAGAGTTCGAATCGGGTCAGAGTCGGGTTAAGATGAATATTTTTCCGGGAGAAACATCAATAAAACTCAGTTGTGACAGGACGAGCATTTTTATTGGTGTTTCTCCCGGAAAAATACTCATCTTAACCCGACTCTGACCCGATTCGAACTCTTGGTGGAAACTTACTCTGTGAAACGCGATCTTGAGATGGATGTTAGAGTGGGTGTGATTCTTTACACGATTTATTAGAAGTGATTGAGCGTTGCATTTATTAGGTACGTATAGAATTATAAGTCTGCACTGTAAAAATATTGTGTTTGATATGCATTGGTTATGGTACTTTCATATTTCATGTCATGCACTTTCATTTATTTCCTCTCATAGCATTTTTGATGTGCCTGCTTGCCAGTAATAACAAATACTTTGAATATTAATTGGTAAATAGTATTAAGAAGTGAAACTAGGTGTTGGTTTTTATTAAGCAAGAGAGAAAAGTGAAAAAAAGTAGGTATATTTTTCAATCACTGCACTAATTTTATAAACGTCGATAACATAACTCCACTAATCTAATTTTTTTCCAATTTCTGATTTCTATATTTGCAAAAATTTTATTAGAAAGACAAGAATATATTTTTTTTTTCTAGTGTCACCTACATTAAAGAAAGTAAGTCTTGTATGGCATTTTTTTATAAAAAATCCAACTGGTGGTACATGCAAAATTTGCTCTATCAACGTAAAATCTGGTGGATTCGGTGGAAACACCACCAATTTGAAAAACCATTTAATTCGAAAGCATTCAAGTAATCCTGATATAAAAAAAAATTTTATAAAAGGTGTAATTGCTGAAACTGACAAAACACAACAGACAAATAATTCGGTAAATCAATGTCTTAAAATATTTATTATATAGTATATATATATATATACAGGGTGTCCCAGAACTCGCGAGACGCCCGTTACCGACGTATTCTTCGTGACATTCTGAGACGAAAATCTCTTTACCAAAAAAAGATCCGATGAGTAGTATTTGAATGGTAAGCCGTTAAAGTTAACGAATAATCGCGCGTGGAATTGGCGCGGTCAGGACTGGCACAATCGAGACTGGCGCGAGGCACTTCAGATACATACATTGTGTCAAAGCGCGTTTCTCATTTTCTTTTTACATTTATTTATTACTATCTTTTGTATTTAATTTAAAAAATTAGTTAAGAATTGATTAAAATACATTTAATTACTACAGAAGTTTGAAAGATGACTCCGGGATCCCCTTAACTTTTTTAAAACAATCATGAATTATTTTAAAATTTCTTATTATTTCTTACGCAATAGTAAAACTTTTTTTAAATATTATAATAATTTTTAAATGTATTAAAGAATTTTTAAACTTCTGTAGTAATTAAATGTATTTCAATCAATTCTTAACTAATTTTTTAAATTAAATACAAAAGATAGTAATAAATAAATGTAAAAAGAAAATGAGAAACGCGCTTTGACACAATGTATGTATCTGAAGTGCCTCGCGCCAGTCTCGATTGTGCCAGTCCTGACCGCGCCAATTCCACGCGCGATTATTCGTTAACTTTAACGGCTTACCATTCAAATACTACTCATCGGATCTTTTTTTGGTAAAGAGATTTTCGTCTCAGAATGTCACGAAGAATACGTCGGTAACGGGCGTCTCGCGAGTTCTGGGACACTCTGTATATATATATACATATTCATTAATTATTTTGTCTTACTTTTTTGTAATCTTTTTCTTTTTGTTAGAATCGTACAGCTGATAATAATCAAACTGAGTGCTCAACCTCAGGACCATCGACGTCGTCAATGCTATCATCGACATCGACATTATTAATGCCGTCATCGGTATTATCAATATCATCACCGGCATCCATAGAATCAGATTCAATGACCCCTAGGTAGAGATGAAAATGACTCAACCTGACGGTAACTTACTAGTTAAATTACGGTATATTACTCGATAATTTTTGGAAGTTGGTAAAATAGTAATTAAAAAAAAATTTTAAATAAAGAAATATGACAAAATTAAAAAGCAGCCTTTATGATGAGTCAAAAAACACTTTATTAACTCATATTTTTTAATAAAATATTCTATAATAATTAAAGAAACAAAGTTATTTATTAACATTAACATTAATTATTTATTAACTTATGCATTAGTGTGGAAAACATCAAGAGAGCATGTTTGTGCAAAACTATCAAAAAAACGAATTTTACCAAAATTACAAATGAATTATCATTTTATCGTAATTTTACCGTCAGTATAATTGTTATTTAGAATCTGACCGTAATTTTACATCTCTATCCCTAGATCCAACGTTTCTTCACCAACAACTTCAATAATGGAGTCAGAACTGTCTGAAAGGTTTTCTTCTTCGACTAAAACATCTTGTTTTCAGCCAAGGATTGACCATACTTTCAAGCAAATCAAATCATTTGAAGGTAATATAATTAAAATTTCTTCATATATGAAATTATGAACTCTTTATATAGCTTTTTGTACAGAAAGAACATAGTAATTAGGAACATAAAAAAACAATATTTAACAATATGTTATTATAACAGTATGTTAAAACTAAAGAATCGTAATGTTATTAATTATGGTATTGTTTAATAAAGAAATTATTGTTAATCTCATAAGAAAATGTATGACATATAAATATTGCTTATTTAATCAATTCCATGTCTACCTGAATTTTTTTCATATTGTCTCTTACCAAATTTTTAAAAATTTATGACAAACATTGTTTATTTAATCAATTCCATGTCTCCCTGAACTTTTTTTCATATTGTCTCTTGCCAAAATGAAACTGAGTGCTCAACCTCAAGAAAAATTATAATTTTTAAAAATTTGGTAAGAGACAATATGAAAAAAGTTCAGGTAGACACGGAATTGGTTAAGTAAACAATATTTGTCATAAATTTTTTTTTGAGATCAACAATAATTTTTTTATTAAACAATACCATGATTAATAATATTAAGATTGTTGAAAGTAAAATTAATTTTTTTTCAAGGCTTGTCTTTTCTTATAATACGTTAACATAAATAAGACAATTTACATTATATATTTAAAAAAATTGTTTTTTCAGAAGGAGGATCAAAGGCTGGAGAAATAACTAATGCCATACTGTTCATGATCGCCAAAGATAATATGCCCTTTAATATTGTGAAAAAAGAAGGTTTCAAGTACCTTCTCAAGACTATTGTTCCTTTGTACAGTGTTCCTGGAAGAAATTTGATTACTAAATATATGGAAGAGAAATACAACTATCTATTGTTAGTTGCGAAAAATAGGCTAAATACCGTCCAGCATGTTTCGCTTACATCTGACCTCTGGACTGATGTACTCAACACCGTGAGTTACTTAGGAATGACAGTACATTATGAGTTTGAAGACGAATTGCGATCCACGACGATAGGTGTAACTGAAATAACGGAACGACACACAGCTGAAGTTTTAAGTAGATGGATAGAAAATATAATGGATGAGTGGAACATCGATAAAGACAAGGTTGTTGCGATGGTAACAGACAATGGAGCAAACATTGTGAAGGCAGTTCACGATATATTGGGATCCAATAAACATCTTCCGTGCTTTGCTCACACGTTAAATTTGGTCGCTACACATACCATGGACTTTGATGATGCAACAATTTTGGTGACAAAAATTAAAACAATTGTAACCTTCTTTAAACAGTCCTCAATTGCTGCCAATGAACTACGAAAGGTTAGCTCTCTCAAGTTAATCCAGTGTGTTGATACGCGTTGGAATTCTACATATTATATGTTAGAACGCTTTATTTTGTTGGCGGATACAATTGGATCAATTTTATTGAAAATCCCAAGTTCACCTCCAATGTTGATGGCAGCTGAACTCGCGAAAGAAATTCTTGAAGTCTTGCGACCAGTTGAACAAGTGACGAAAGAACTATGTGGAGAAAAATATGTCACGATCAGCAAAATGATTCCAATAATTTACTGTTTGAAAAAGAAAATTGAATCGCTTCGCACGCACCTGCAGACGCTAACCGCACGAACTTTAATAGATCGCCTCCAATTTCAAATCATAAAAAGATTTGGAAACATAACAGCCAATCGAATTATTGCGGTTTCGACAATACTAGATCCGCGATTTAAGCGACTGCATTTTCAGCAGAACGAACTTGTAGCATGTGCACAATCAGTCAATTACATTGCTAAATGTATGAAAGAAATTGATCAAGCAAATATTTCTAACGACACGATGTTGATTGAAGCAAACATCAAGAATCTTGAGACATCTGATGATCTCTGGACGTTTCACGAGGATCTTGTTAAAGGACAAATTGCAAATGAAAATGAAAAAAACCAAGATGAAATGCCAACTGATCTAAGGCATTACTTAAATCAACCACTGATAAAATTGAAAGAAAATCCAATATTCTGTTGGTCTAAGTAATACAAAATAATTTATCCAACACTTAGCAAAATTGCAAAAAAATATTTGCCCGTGGTTGCAACGTCGGTACCTTCTGAAAGATTATTTTCACGAGCTGGTAATATTTTAACCGAGGACAGAAATCGACTTTCTCCAGATCACCTACAGCAATTACTTTTTTTGAATTCTTTGACAATCGAAGAATGGCAGTTAAAAGTTTGAATTAACTTTGTTACATTAATACATGCGCGCGACGGGGCGACCGCATGTTCTACGTAATGGCTGTCACCATGGGTTTTACATTCTCACATTAATTTGACATTCCACCGGGTAATCGATAACTTACCCCATCTGTTAATCAATAAACTAGGGTCGAGATAATAAGTTTGATATTTCAGGAATTTTAACGATGCTTCAAGATACAAAAGTTACAAACTATTCTAGAAAGTGAGAGAGAAGGAGAAAGAAAAAGAGAAAACACGTAAATTTTTTAAATATTGTCATATCTTTGTTACTGATACATTACCAAGAATCTATTGTAATTATATTTTTATGTTGTTATAAATTTAAAAAAACTGCTAAAAAACGATTTTTTTATATTTGTAAGATTTTGAAATATAATACTTTCTTGAAAATTGTGTTCTATTATAATTTAAAAAATTTAATGTAAAATATAATTCTTTTTAAATTTAAAATATATTTTAAAAACACCCTTTCTCTCTTTTCAAAATAATTAATAATTTGAAATTTTTATGCGTTTTTTTAGATCGATTCATACTAGATCGATTTTTTGGAGTCGATTTTTTAAGTGAATCGATTCTCAAGAAACCGATTCAAGATCGATTCAAGAATCGATTCTTTTGTAAGAATCGAACATCCCTAGCTCGCACCCTGCTACGTAATCCGCGTAAATCATTTTCGGCAACCGTACCGCTGGAAAGATTGTCTGAGTAGCACGGCAGAGTCAATCCCGGCAATGTGCGCGCGTGCTCAGGGCGGTTTGCTGCCCTGAGCCGCGTCACCGCCACGTGACTTGCTCCCAGCAATCCTACAACCTTATAATTTATTATTACATTGCAAGTCTATATCCAAATGTGTGCGCGCGTGCTCACAACAGTTGGCAGCCTCACAACGTACACCATGCCGATTCGCGCTCACTGCATAGACGTGCTTAACCCGCGAGAAATTCTTCAGAGGCTATTTTTACTTATTTCCGCGTTGTCACTTGGTTCCGACATTATAGTTAGTATTAATTTACCTTTCTATAGAGCACTCAAGACCGTATAACGTTAAAACTCGCGCC
Source organism: Crematogaster levior (assembly GCA_901521435.1). Taxonomy (NCBI): domain Eukaryota; kingdom Metazoa; phylum Arthropoda; class Insecta; order Hymenoptera; family Formicidae; genus Crematogaster; species Crematogaster levior. Next base: position 54,632 of record CABEGB010001140.1, read on the forward strand.
AGGGATCGATCTATTCATGTCAGTGCGATCCTAACCTGGCGGCCGTCATATGTCACATTCTACATTAATTAATCCATGCAAGACCCATTTGCTCGTAATTTATATGGGATAGGGAGGACACAAACAATACCTCACACGTTAAACATTGCACATTATTCAATAACGGGCTTTATTTTCCATACACGCCAACTCACGCCTACACTATAATCGCATCCACTCGCATCTTACTCGAGCGCGGAACTGTCTTCACGCATCACGTTAGTATACTTTATCATATTCGTTTTCACTTATTATTATTACTTGACAGTCTTTTAGCGCACGTTCACTACTCGATTGCACCCAAGTGCACCGAGCCGTTCACGAGCGCATCGGTGCACCATGTGTCACTCACTACATACGCTCAACGATAAAGTGCGAGTTGGCACCCGGGGCTCACGCATCTCCTTAGTTTTTAAGATACTTCTACGCCTCCTCAAAACCCCCGTGGGGCACTCCGTCACCGATACATGTTTTCTCTCCTCAGTTCCTTTCTAACCTATAAACGTCACTCGCTACTTAACCTATTTAGCTCAAATATTATCTTAATAAGTTTCAGCTATCAAACTAACGACGAGGAATAGAAATATATACACTCTCGCCACCAGTCGAGCTCCGTAGCATGTTTTTATTACAGGACACTTAAAATTCACACCACTAAGGCATAATATATGTCTAGGAATCGCCACCGCTGCAGTGACACTGCATACACTTACGCTGTCTCTATTAGGTTATGCAATGTGCCTTTCCCGCACCGATTACTTGTATGAAAGCTATCCGCCCTGTTCTCCACGTACTGTCGCCTACCAGTACATGAGCCCGGACGGTTCGCGTCACTTGGTCACTCATCATCCTTACGAGGAACGGAACGCGCACAGCTTCTACGCGCACCTCGCACACGACTTCAGCGAACGTTATGAGATGTATTCGTATAACTATCCTTATGTGATATATACCAAATTACTGATAATCTCAGCTGCTATCCGACGCGGCGGCAGATCGCGCATGTTCCGGACGATATCTTGGTTAATTAAGGATACGAAACTGTACGTCGCCTAGCCCCCCCTGCACCTGAAACCTCTCGCGGTAGTCCTCAGAGGACGACGAGCCACTTCACCACGTTCCAAGACTACTCTGATCGTATATTTGAGACAAAACGTCGACCGTTCAAGTCTCTCGAGTCTTCTTCACGCCGAATTTCTACACTTAGCTATGACTTTTGCTACCGCGGTGACGTCATTTGCACTCAACGATATTGCCAACTCTCCAAATAATTATCACATTGTAGCGTCCTATGCCGTAAACGCGCGCGCGTGCTCCGCTAGGTCTGCAGCCCTGACACGGCAAACAGCGATGCCAACTTAACCATATACTTGGTTCATTGCCGACTCATACGCGAAAATGCGCGCTCGCGTTCACGGAGGTTTGCCAGCCCGAGGTACATTTAGGGAACAGCCAAGCGACACTTCACGCTTTAATTTATGATTTTTAATGAGCAACAAATCACAACTATACGACACATCTTATCGCAGCAACAAGCAACTCACGCTGTTCTTCCGTGTCGATGTACTAGTCATCTCGTACTCAGACTCCAAGAGCAGCCTCGAGACTTCTGCGCTCTCCTACACCCTGTCTTGCACTTCCTACACTTGCTACATTGCACGAAGACAGCCGTCTTACACCCGTCACTTTTCACAGGCTTTTATATGTTATAGGATCCCATGGGTACTTCAAAACTTCCACCACATGTCCCACATCACTCTGAGAACCCCTATGGAGTCTCATCTTCCACTCTTTCGCTCGCACACCTTCATACGATCTACCTTTGCACGGGAGTATCCTACACGGCCGCGCGATACCGCAATAATTTCCAAATCACAATTTAATTCACTAATATCTCAACCACTTCGCAAAAAGGGGAAAAACCCCCAATTGCCCGTGTTCACCACCACTGATAGTTTCGATTTATCACACATTCCGGATATTTTTCACACTCTATGTCCATTTATACGTTCAAGTATGCGGAGCGACTTTTACACGTGTCGTCTCTTTTAAGACCGCGACCGAACTCCTCAACGACCGAACTCCTCCGGCGGATCTGCGGAAAGAACGAGCCCATCAAAGTAATCAAGCTCCGTACCGATGTTGTTGTATTTCTCTTCTGTATTACAATCAGAGTTTTGAAAGTTCGATGTAAGAAGTACGAATGTTAGTTTTTGCAACTTTTGTAAATTTGCGGGTAAGCCTATTTTAATCAGCTCGAGATCGACCCCCCCTTTCGACAACCCCGAAAATTTTGTCACATTTTGCGTATCTCTTACCTTTTTCGAGGTATCTGAGAATTACGTACATTTGAATGGAAATATCCATCAACGGCGAATTGATCATTTCTGTGCGGGGAACTAACTGTTCCACAGTAGATATGTTGTAATGGTAGAGTAATTCGGTCAGAGGTCATTTTGCTTTCAGAATAACAAATTTCAGTTTACGTGACTATTTTTTTTGTCTACCCTTCATTGCTTAAGGTAGTTGTTTCACGACAGTCAAAACAAAAAATTTATGCTAGAGTACATCGTACAGTCAGTTAGTAGTCGTAATTCCTAAATCCAAAACTTTTTGCTGTTTATGTACTATTTCTAGCCAATCCCGTACGACTAACTGCCCGTTTGAAAAATCGGGCAACAGACGCAATAATAGACGCAAAAAGAAGAAAGAATAATAGACGCAATAATTTTTTCATTATTTCTTTAATAATATTTCGGAAACTGTGTAGTAAGCTATAATAAAACTATCTTTAAATAATAAATTAGTTGTTGTTTAATATTACTTTAGTTTTTTATAAAAATCGTAAGAAAAGTTTCTAAGTTAGAACGATATTTATAACGAAAATTTTCAGTATCCCATATAGTACAATGTATAAGACTCTCAAAAACTCGAACTTTGAAATTAAATATCTCCAAAACTGTGTAGTCCATAAATTTCATTTTGCACCAGTCGATGCAGAATCACTTAAATAATAATCTGTCAAAGTTTCAAAAAAATCCTAAGAAAACGCGTTTGGTGGAACAACTACCTTAAATCGAATTGCAAGTGAAAAATGAATCCTGCTACAGTTCCCGAAAAAATCGAAATGATTCTTATTTATGGTGAATGTAGGAGGAATATTGACGATGCTGTTGCGTTGTATGCTGAGCGTTTTCCAGATAATGCTCGCTCGCGTTCTTTTTTTTACAAAGTTGTGAATGCCTTTCACTCTGATGGCAACGTACGAATTAAAAAAAGAAAGCGAAGATTAACAGTTACAGGAGAAGCTAATGAAGTAGCTGTACTAGCAGCTGTTCACCAAAACCCACGTGTAAGCACTCGACAATTACATCGCGATTCCGGCATTTCCAGAGATAGTATTCAGAGAATATTGCATCGTCATAAGTATCACCCATATCACATTTCACTGCATCAGGAACTACATGGCGATGATTTTCGTAACCGAGTGGTGTTTTGTGAATGGGCACTTCAAAAAATGCAAACGAACCACAATTTCTTTGTTAATGTCTTATTTTCAGATGAATCTACATTCACGAACCATGGTGGCGTCAATAGGCATAACATGCATTATTGGAGCGTAGAAAATCCCCATTGGTTACGACAAGTTAATCATCAACGTCCTTGGTCGGTGAATGTTTGGTGTGGAATCATAGGAAATAAACTCATTGGTCCTTATTTCATTGAAGGTAATTTGAATGGAACGAAATATCGAAATTTCCTAGAACAAGAACTACCACTACTACTTGAGGATGTTGCCATGGACGTTCGACGGACAATGTGGTTTCAGCATGATGGTTGCCCAGCACATTTTTCAACAGCAGCAAGGAAAATACTAGACCGTGATTACAATGGTCGGTGGATTGGGCCAAGGTGGCCCGATTAATTGGCCTGTGAGGTCACCTGATTTAACATCTTCGGATTTCTTCCTATGGGGTTACCTAAAAGGTAAAGTTTACGAACAAGTACCAACTCGTGAAAACATGGTGGAACGCATAAGAACTGCTTGCGCAGAAATTCCCGCAGATATGATACTATCCTGTGTAAAGTCATTTGAAGAAAGAATAAATAAATGTATTGAAGTGGAAGGTCAAAATTTCGAACACTTACTCAATTAAGTGAACAGTGAGAGGCAAGGGGACTCACGTAAAACAAGCACCCCAAAGGGAACAGAAAAATACTACGTCCACGTCGTTGTTCCTGGGTAACGCTAAATGTATTTTTTGACACAACCAAATCCATGATTATTTCTCAGATACTTTCCATTGTAGCGACTAGAAAACATTACAATAATAATATCAAATCAAAGAAAAACCAACTTTTCGTATTGGTGACAGTATTGTTGCGCCCGCGTCCGTCACCTGGTACGCAATGAAGTTGCGTACCAGGTGACGGACGCGGGCGCAACAATACTGTCACCAATACGAAAAGTTGGTTTTTCTTTGATTTGATATTATTATTGTAATGTTTTCTAGTCCGAGGAATGAATCTCTTCCCCTGGCGACGCCTGTTTACGCGTTGCCAGGCGCGTTGTTTGTCGAGAACGAGCTGTCAATCTGCTACGCCTGTATTTTACGGAGTTACAATAAATCCCTTTGTTATTCTTTATCCCGAGTTGGTTCTTTCCGCGAGAGTGCCGCGGAGTGTGTGCGCGAGTGAGCGTGAAGCGTGCGCGAGTGCAACAGTATTTTTAAAATAAAATACGTCTACTTTTATTTATCAGATGTGATGTGAATTCTGGAGACGTTCTCAAATTTTAGGGATTTTTTACTTTTGCTTTTTGTTGACTACAGCGCCACCTGTGAACCAAAACGCAAAAACTCGTCGATCAAAATGGTGTACTTTTTTCTGTAGAATCCAAATCTGCAATAAAAAATGGGGGCTCCTATTTAAGTTTTGATATGTTCCCCCCACCCCACCCCCAGGGGGCGGGGGAGGGGATCGATTTCATTATCACTGGATGCCCCCCTTCGTGTCGAACAACTTTCATTCCACGCCTTTTTTGATTCTGTGCATAGTTCTCGAGATATTTCAATGTCTTCAGATAAATCGGCCACCCTGTATAAACTCCAACGATGTTGATTAAGCACCTCACGATACCAATGTGGATTTTCTGGTGACCAATAGTGGCAATTATGCCTATTGAGACTACCATTGCTGATGAATGTTGCTTCATCACTGAAACAAACATTACTAAAAAAATCTGGATTCTGATCTAACATCTCAAGAGCCCATCTACAAAATTGTACTCTGAGTACGCAGTCGGCCTCACTTAATTCCTGTACCAGAGTAATATGATACGGATGGTAATTGACTGATCGTAACAATCTATGTGCCGTAGTTTGAGGGATTCCCAGTTCTCGTTCTATTTGACGGGTACTAATATGGGGATTTTGATGAACCATAGCCAAAACTGCGAGCAATCTAGGGTCATTATTATTATGAAGTCTATTCCTTCGCCTTTCGCGATGAAGTGGATTATTACGAGATCTCCTTTCAATGTTTATAATTTGTTGATCAGTAGGATGGCGGCGATTTGGGAATCGCTCCGCATAAGTACGGGCAGTAAGTCTGTAATTTCTACCACATTCACCAAAGGTTATAAGAATATCGACTACTTCTGTAGGCGTATAATTTGCTATTTTACCAGAATTTTATCAGAGTACAAATGTTAAAAAAATACATAAACACTTGTGACTTTGGCACTAAATGGACAAAATTTTGGAGGGATACTTAGAGGAACTCCATCAGATGGAAAGTCCAAAATGTCTCGGTACTTCGGACCATTCAAGTTGCCTAAAGGGCAGGTTACGCTAAAAGCAGTTTCTTGAAAAGTAATTAATGAGTAATAAAAAATAATGAGAAGTTTGTTTTAAGACTAATTTCGAGTATTAACAATGAAAACGTAGTATTTTTATTGTTAATTTATTGCAGAATCGTAAGCATGGGTTCTCAGTAAGAGAAATCGAAGAAATTGAATTTCGTCGATTACAGCGCCATCTATCATGAATCGAGAAAAATGTTTCAGACAAATTGTATGTGTTTTTAGCCAAAGATTCCGAATATGCAATAAAAAATAGGGGTTCCCATTTAAGATTTCAAACTTGCCCCCCCTCACCGCCCAGGGGGAGGGGTGGGGGGGCTGATTTTAACGTCATTGTACGTCCCCCTGAAATGACGAAATTTTGATTCTAAACATTTTTTCGTAGTGTGCTTATTTTTCGAGTTATTTGGCTGCCTAAGTTAAAATGGGTCACCCTGTATATGCAAATCGATTACTTTGGGGACAAAATTTGATAAAAACTGATTACTTTGGGGACAAGCGATTACTTTGAGGCCCGACTTCGTTATTTTTTATACAAAAAGATTGCTTTGAGGACTGTCCCCAAAGTAATCTCATATGAGAAAGTATTACTTTAGGGACTTATTTAGCATGAAATCTTATAATTTTATTAAATTTTGATTTATTGAAACTTTGACAAATTGGGCATTGAAGAAAGTTATATATTTCTAATTTGCTCAAACTCAAACTTTAAATGATATTCATTTTACCAGCAAGTTAAAGTTAAAGTTTTGCACATATATCTTGTATTATCAACAATTATGATGCAAGAATATTTAAAGTATCTTTTCTTTAAAAAGACATATTATTGACTTTTGAAGCCTTTTTTCATTGCTATGTGACAGTTATCTATCTGCAAATTTGCATTGTTTGTCGCAAAGTAGGCATTGATTGGTGTTGTTTGGCGAAGTAGGCGTTGACGATTTTTATCTTTCTGTTGTCATAGAGATCATTACGTTTGATCATTAAGTTTTTGTGGCATTTAATATAATTACCGATATTAGAAATTTAAAATTTATATTTTTTTTTTATAAAAAGAAATGAAAGAAAAAGAAGCAAGTGTGAAACGTGCACATATTTCCTAGTTTATATTAAATTGTATTATATACAGGTTTTTAGATTCAATATTGCAAAATGAAACACTAGATGCAGGTTATCAAAAATATATATATATATAAATATTTTTATTACACAAAGTATGTCAAAATACGTCAAACATACAGTTGAAAAATTGAGAATATTTGAATATGATATACAAGTATCAAGCATACTAAAGATTGATGTAATGATGAATTGATGATTCTGAAGAATTCACATTTTACGTTAGGCGATATTTTATTATTTAATACAAAATGTAAAGCCTAACTAATAATCTGTGACATTTTGTATCCCGTAAAATATAGTTAGTTTTCGATAAACTTACCTTACTTTTATGCACAGAATAATAAGACAAATCAATTAGTGCAAAGAAAAAACGCATAGTTATTTGTAAGAAAAAGTATGCATATTGGAAATTATATTTATATCTTTCATTTTAAACGAACTACTCTGTATATATGTTATTAATAAAATTATTTATTTCCAAAAAAACAAGCATAATACTCGAATACTGAAAAACAAAACGTGCATCTTAAACATGCCCTGATATGCATACAAATTCATATTAAAATATTTGTGTCTATTAGCATTTTTGATTATACGAGGTTTAAACGATCCAAGGTTGATTAATAACGTCATTGCAACCTCTCTTCAATGAAAGACTTTCATTTACAGTAAAATAATAATTAATTAATTCAAATTCCGTATAATAAAAACGCTATATGTGTGTACATACTTTACAAATCACAAAATTGATATAAAACTAATATACAGAATCCTCTAAAAATCCGGAAACGCTAAAGGAGGATGTTAAAAAAGACCTATTTTTGGCCTTTCTATGAAACTTTTCTTGTCCATAAAAAGTTTTATTTTGGATCCATATGATAAAAAGAAAACAGGGGGCCACGTAGATCCAATCACGGGGGCCATATAGAGATTTTCGCTTACTCCTCAAGCTTCATATCTCACGTCCAGAAATGCACTTTGTGCTTTCTCTAGATATTTCTACCTCTATGCATTAAACTCTATAACATACTGAAAATCGCACTATCGATAGAAAGCAGCCGATCAGGCTTATTAGACAAGGCGTCTAAAGCCTATCAGACTACGCATTGAAGATTGAGATTAAAAATTGAAAATTGGGAATTTGACCAATCGGGAAGAAGCAAGAAAAATATTGCTTCTTCTTGATTAATCAAATTTCTAATCTTTAATTTTTAATCTCAATCTTCAATGTAGTTTGATACGAGCCTAACATGTCAATTGTTCTAAAGTTGTCACTATTGTTTTCAGCCATGTGTAATATGTGTAAGACAAGGAAAAACATAACAACTTAGCATCTGTCTCTCGGTTTAGAAATAATCTTTGTGCGGCTTCCAGTATGTTATACAGGACAGATAAATAGTTTGGTCTGTATTATCATGTTAGCCCATATCAAACGACGTATTGAAAATTGAGATTGAAGATTGAAGATTGTCCAATCATACTTGATCACATTAAGTGCTTTTCATTTAGCGACACAAGTCTACACAAGCATTATTCTATTTCTTTTCAACACCATTGAACAACAAAGATAAAATGAGTCAACGTTTGTGTTCTATCTAAATGGTAAGTACCCTATTATAAAGTATCAAACCATTGAAAGATTAAGATTGAAAAAATGAGAACACACTAACACGCTAAATAAAGTTCCAAAAGTTCTAACATGAAGAACGAAATAAACGTGTTTTGATAAAAAAAATTGACTTGTGCTAAAATTAATCAAGTTTAATTATGATATATCTCGCAAAGCAATATGTACAAATATATGTAAAAAAAGCTATTATTTTGTTAATTTTGTTAATTTTTAAGTAAAAGAAAAAAACAAAAGAAATAATCCTTTATACTCATATTCCTACTTAAGGCGATGCTGGAGCCTCCTGTTTTACCCATTTTTTCAAACACACTATACTTTTTTTTGGCTGTATAGAATGAAAAATCCTTGTCTATAACGAAAGTACATATGCTAATACAGTCCGCAAGGTTTATTTGAAACAATTTTTTATTCCACATAGTCAAAAAAATAGAATTCTATGTAAAAAAGAAGGTAAAACAGGTACCGAATAAAAAATTCCAATCTTTAATCTTTCATCTCAATTTTTAATCAATAGTCTGATGTGGACTAGAGATTGTCCAATCACACTATAATGCGATCTGCACTACGATTTTCAAGTTTCAATTAATATATATAATAATAATCAATATATTTTGTAGAGTGATATGAATAAATGTCACGAAATACTGCAAGTATATAACAAAATGTAATTTAAATCATTATTTTTGCTTCCTTTATCAATTATTACAAACTGTCATGAATGTATCACGATTAAAAATTAGTATATCATTGGCTGAGATTGAGATTAAAGATTAAAAAAAATAAATTGAGTTTTAAGTTGCAATCTTTAATCTCAATATTTGTTTGCTTCTTCCTGATTAGTCAAATTTCAATCTTCAATTTTCAATGCGTCGTCTGATACGGGCTTTAGTACATTTCCAGTGCAGCAATAAAGAACAAACCCTACATGTAACAGAAAACACAACAGTTATACAACTGTCTTGTCAATATTTGACGTTGATTTGTTGATTCTATAAAAGATCTGATAGAATATTCCAGAACGCTCATACCGTTGTATTTTCTGAATGCAACAACTGCATTCCATATCACTATGGTGCCAGCAATTTCAAATTTGCATCATTAAAGCAGGAACCAAAACAGGTATTACTTCTTTCTGATTGGTCAAATTCCCAATTTTCAATCTTTAATCTCTATCTTCAATGCATAGTCTGATACGGGCTTTAAGCCTTAAAGATTGAAGATTGGGAATTTAACCAATCGAAGCAAAAAAAATAAAAGTTCTTTATTCTGATAGATAAAATTTCAATCTTCAATCTTTAATGCGTTGTCTGATACGGGTTTTACGATTACGAAGATTTATGTGTAATGGCTTTAAGCAGAGCAGTAACCGAATTCGTTACTCGTATTTATATATTGTTATTATATACATAAATTTGTCTTAGCATAAATGATTAGAGGTAATAAAAATATAATTTTTTTATAGAATAAAGAAATTTTAGATCATATGGTTTATTATATGTTTCATATAGACATAATTTATAAATTAAGTTGGGTTAGGTTAAGTATGATTACTTTTAATATACATGGCAAGCAACTAAATTTATTGGATGAAAATATTATTTATTAGAAAAAATGCCGAAAGCACATTATTTCTTAATAAAGAGAAATCAAAAGCACTGTGTGTGCACAAGTAAAGAAAAAAGGAATAATGATATTGTAATAGCTAGACATGGTATGTATTAAATATATTTATTTTTTAGTTATTGTAATTATTTTAGAGAACAAAAAATGTAATTTAATATGCATTTAAAATTATTATTATTTTTATTTTTACCAGAAAATTGTGTTATACTTGAAAATATTGCAAACAATTTAAACGTCAGAATTCCTTACATTTCCATAAAAAAACTTATAAGACAAGCAGGTAAGAAAGTCAAATATATTGAATGTTACTATTAAAAATATTTTAGTAAAATTTTCGAAAGTTATTTTTATTTATTGTAAGCATTGTAAGTGTGAAATGTTAATTCTTTTAATTAGATAAAACAACATGCTTCAAAAGAGCAGCTTCCAATTATAACAGAAGAAAAAGTATTATCGAACAAACTTCGCATAAAAAATATTTCTTTTTAATTTTTTTTTAATATTATCATTATATAAGTTTTACATTACTCTCCTATTATACTTTATTTTTATTCTCTCTCTCTCTCTCATTTATAAAAATGAATCGATTTATTAGTGTGACTTAATATGCAAATTATAAATTAAAAGATTTAGGAGAGTTACTTTTTTTATTTTATTATTTATGAATCAAAGAATCTATTGATTGTTTATTATAGATTATAAAAATACATTGTTATAATTTAAAAAATTTTCAATTATAGTTTTAAAAAAGAAGTTACGTTCAAATCATAACAAAAGTAATGATCAAGTTGAAGTGGTTAATAATAACTATCAAAAATGCAAAAGTAAGATGAAAGATGTGGAAAAGATAGAAAAAAATAAAGTAAATTCAAATACTAATATGCAAGATTATAATGAGAAGATGAACCTGCAAGATAAATCATGTATGCATTAATTATATATAATAATTTTTTAAATATTTTTTTAAGACTTTTGATCTATTATTTTGTGTATATAATATTATCTGTACAGCTAGTGAAAGGGTTTTGCAATTGATTAAAGATTAAAAATTATAAGTTTGAAATAACTATTAAGTAATAAATATTTTATTTCAACATTTATCTATTTTATGCAGCTTATCCAGTTTTACTTGCTGCGTTTAATCGCGCATTTTATAAAAACTTATCAAATGATAAAAAAAATAAAGCAATATGCAATGACGAAAAAAATCAATCTGAAATAGTACAAGAACCGGAAATCTGCAGGTAAATATATTCTTTAGATTTTTTTAATTTTTGCATATATAATAATAAATTAATAATTCTTTACAGTTCAATGAAATTCAAATTTACTTATTATTATTTAGTTAGTGTAGATATCATAAAAATAAATTGTAATTTTCTGTATAAAATTATAGAATTATATAAACAATCATCTGTCAAAATGTCATTTATTACTAGCAAAAAGACATTTGTAAGCAAGTATATAAAATATACATATGATAGCATAATACATATATATTAATGCTTGTGTATGTTATCTGTGCATGAAAAATTAAAACAATACTTATAGCATATTTATTTACATATATACAAACATGGCATAAATAAAACAATTTTATTTAATTACAATTTTTAAATTATCAAATTTTATCTATCTTAATCTAAATAAGATTTAATATATAAAAAAAGTTATTTTTAATATATTTGAAATTAACTTTTATAAGAATTTTTTAAATTATTTTTCTTGCAAACATAGCATTATCTTTTTAAATTGTTTTTTTTTTTATTAGTGGAAGAAAATTATTTTACATTATTTTACGTTACAATTGATATATATAAATGCGTCAAAAATTAAAAACTATAGCTAGCTTTGTTTTATTTTATTTTGGCATTTTGATTTCTTTGTTCTTCAAAATATATGGATTGTTTATATGGTTATATTATATGCTTTATAAATTGTTATATTACTAAAATTATATATATTATATGCATATTTTTTACTAGTGGTAAAAGAGGCTTGCATGTAAAACATATTTTCCTGCTTGTTAAGCACTTATAGATTAGCTGATTTTATTTTGATCTCTTTTTATGATTAATTTGCGTATACACAGTTTTATAAAAAATATATTATGAATTTATATACATATACTAGCGGACCCGACAGACGTTGTCCTGTTGTATACTATAAACTAATATGTGTTGGATAGAAACTTTTAACTGTCTCAAATAGTACCAAGGAAAAAAAACTTTTAATTATTTTTATAACCGGTATATTTTTTTCACTCTATAAAAAATAAATCTTTACATATATTTGAAATCTTAATAATAACTTAAGTAAATTTTATTTTTTTTTATCTTAATGCTGTTTGATGAACAATATTCTTAGTTAATCCTTGAGGAGTATAAACGAACAAACTTGATGGTTTGCCAACCCTTGAACACGCCACATATAATTGGCCATGCGAAAAGCATGGATTTTCTAGATCCAATCCACAAATTGACATTGTTTGTCCTTGTGACTTATTAATCGTCATTGCGAATGCTAAGCGAATTGGAAATTGCAAACGTCTGAATGGAATAACCGAGTCAGAAGGAATCATTGGGATTCGTGGTATAAGAACATCTTCACCTTGAAACTTGCCGTTTAAAATGGTAGTTTCAATAATATTGCACCTGATTTTTTTCACAACTAATCGCGTGCCATTGCATAGCTTTGGTGCATTCAAATTTCGAAGCAAAATGATTGGTGAACCAATTTTTAATCGCAAGTTATATGGTGGCATTCCAGGTATATCCAGTGAATTTAAGAATTCAACAGGATAGTTCACAACATCTGTGGGATCGACAACAGTGTCGATCGATTTGAATGATATTTCATTGCCAAGTAATGACTGTTGTATCTTGCAATTTATTTCGTCGACATCTATATTTTTTGCAGCCAAAATAGCTCGCTCACGTAGCCACGCATGATTAGTGTAATTAGCTTGTAAATCTGGAAATATACTTTCAATCAAAGCATCTTTACTACCCACAATGTTGCAAAAATTGTCTGGAAGTCGGATGCATTGTGTATTTTCATGCAATTGAATTTTTCCATTGCCAATGTTGAGCAATTGTTCAGAGAATACCAATGCCAATGGATCATTTTGACGTTGAGCACGCATATTTACTGTAAGACATAATTTACTGACACTTCGCCATAGGTATGACTCTTTCAAACATGCGTTAATTTCGTCCGCATACGTAGCACGTGGAATGACCGGCAATGTCTGTCTGAAATCACCGGACAGCAACAGTAAAGCACCACCAAAAAGTCTGCTATTATTATTGAGATCTTTCAACGTTCTATCGAGAGCTTCAAGTGAATTCTTGTGGGCCATAGTGCATTCATCCCAGATAATAATTTTACATTTTCTCAAAACTGTAGCCATGCCTGAATGCTTCTTTATGTTACATATTGCGTCAGGATTTGTGTGAATGTTTAATGGCAACTTGAATGCTGAATGCGCAGTCCGTCCACCATCAAGCAAGGTCGCTGCAATGCCTGTTGAAGCAATTGCCAATGCAATATGATTTTGTGATCGAATGCGCGCGAGTATCAGTGAGATAAGGAATGTTTTGCCAGTACCACCTGGTGCGTCCAAAAAATAAAACCCGCCTTGTTGTGCTGCAATTGACAAATTAATTTGATCATAGATTTTTTTTTGCTCAGCAGTGAGCAGTTGCTCATTATTCGCAACAAACGTAGCCAAAGAGATCAAATCGAACTGTTTTTCGCGCTGAACATCGCTGTTAATGATTTCTGTTGTTGGGCGGTTTGGTGATGGCATGCCAAATTGAGTGATTGGCATATTTGAAATGAGAATACAAATATCCTCAATCTTTATTAAGGATTCGTTGTATATCTCCGGCGCAAAATCGATGTTGGGATCTTGATTAGCATTCCTAATGCGATGTAGAATGTCCTCACTCATCGAATCTTTATATTTATCCCAGAGAGCAGAAGCTTCAGACGGAAAGCATGTCGTCAATAATATTGCGAATAATTGACGAATTTGATGAGGAGAAGAACTCAGTACTGCATCTGCAAGTGTAAGATCCCAATGGTTATCGTCTTCCAATAAATGTAATTCGCGACACGCATCGAAGTACGTGTCATACAGAATACCATTGACTGTTCGCAAATATTGGTAAGATGTCGGTCCAGGAACGTTAACCAACAACAAACGCAAAAAAAAGCATTCGCGTTGCTTTGGATGGATAGTATATAATCGGCCTAAAGTATTCGTCATAAATATACCAACGTATCCTTTGACTGGAACGCCTCGTTTTCTTGGTTCCCAATTTTTTGACTGTCTGTTCCATGTGAAAAATCGTGGCACATCAGAATACATTAATGTTCTTGCGAATCGTCCGAAAATATCTAGTCGACTACATAGTTTGAAAAATTCAGTTAGAGTGGTTTTTGGGGCACTTAATGCTTGTTGTAAAGCAGTCTGTTCCGTGAAATAAACACGTTGTCCATTTTCAAGATGCACGCTCAAATGTACAACAGCAGGATCTCTTTCGTGTATGGGAAAATTGAAGATGCGCCATATTGCTTCTTATGTATCGGCCCATTTGATAACGTGTTATTTCGTCGTTCTCATTTCCATTTTGAACAGCAAATACAGCCATATCACTGCCTTTATGAACGTATTTGCAAATGTATTTGATGGATTTTACCGAACTGCATAATTCAACATTTATGTGTGCTTTGTAGATTTTGCACAGCATTGGCGAATACGGAACCACCCACCGATTATCGATATCAACTATTACACCATTTGACATACGCAATTGATATGATTGGCCATTATTGTCCATGTCTCTACGACGATATGACGGATAACCATCAATATTGGTGATAGTGTCGTTTAAACATGGTTTTGGAAAACGTTTTGTACATTTTCCATTGTCCATACATGGTGCCGTCATGTTTAGAGTACCGCATGGACCATGGATCATGTTAGTGGTAACAATCTCAAACAACTCTTGATCAATATTCCGATCTGGAATTTCCGCCGAAATAATTTTATCAATTTCTTCTGACCGCACTTTCTCAACCAACCAAACCAAAATATGCGCATGTGGCAAACCTCGTTTTTGCCATTCTACAGAATACAGCCAGCAACGTGTTTCGCCGAATACAGAATGATGTGTAATCAAGTTCATTAATGATTTTAATTTTTGTTTGAATACACGTGCAGTAATATCATGGCGATGTATAGCTGTTTGACCTGGCAATAACAAAATTTTAATTTCATCCCAGTTTGGATTACACGTAAATGTGACGAATAGATCTGGCCGTCCATATGCACGCACGTAAGTCATGGCGTCTTGAATATATTCTTGCATGTGACGCGGACTACCAATATATGATGATGGAAGAATATATGCGGTTCCGATGTTGTTGATATTAGTTGTTTCATCTACGTTACCGACAATAGCATCACGCAAATGAATATATTCTTCAGAACGAAGCTTCCGTTGATTGAACTTGATGTACCGTAATCGCTCACTTTCAATTTTTGCATACATATCAACAATGTATTGATGAAATAATTGGCGGCATAGGAGAATGTTATTAGGATTAACTTCATTTGCACAAATCATTAACCGATATGCGTAAAAGTTCATCGCGCTTACTTTCTTGTCAATTTCTGCACCTTAAATTTAAAAATATGAATTCGTCAGAAAGAAATTTAATGTAAAAAACAGAAAAACATAATAATGTATACATTCTGTCAAGAAAGTACCGGGAATTTTCAATTAAAACAACATTTTTACATTTAATCATCAAAATTTATTGGGTCGCCTTCAAAATAGGCTCCATTTGCTCCAATACATCTATGCCAACGACACTTCCAATCATCGAAACATTTTTTATAGGCGCTTTCCGGGATGGACTTTAGCTCTCGCGCCGAATTTTGTTTTATCGCTTCAATCGACTCAAAACGGGTCCCACGAAGCGGCAATTTTAGTTTTGGGAAGAGGAAAAAGTCGCAGGGGGCCAAATCCGGCGAATACGGTGGTTGCTGAAGCACGTTCGTTGAGTTTTTGGCGAGAAAATCGGTCACAATCGTAGCTCGGTGAGAAGGCGCGTTATCGTCATGCAAAATCCATGAGTTGTTCGCCCACAAATTTGGCCTTTTGCAACATTTTCAATGCATCGGCACACGAAAATTCGTTTGCAACACAAAACTTTAAACAAATTCTTTGCTCAACGTAATCACCCATAGTAAAAAATCGGCACGCACTACTGACATCGACTGACTTAACCAGCTGTTATAAATACACTAGTTGACAGATAACGCTCAAACTTGACATAGTAATTAAGGACAGTGGTACCAGCCTAGGAAAAAAAATTTTACCTGCCTCATTGCCCCACCAGATTTAAATCGACAATTCCCGGTACTTTTTTGACAGAATGTATGTTGTACCTGTCACTGGATTTCGTTGTTTAATATTTAAGTGATATCCATCTTCTCCTTCCCAAAATATTAAAGGATATTGCAAAGCATCGTAAGATCGATGATTGTCTTGAATCATCTGCACCGTGTTATTTCTGCGTTGTATCCGAATATCTCGACGATCAATTGCATCGCCAGCCATAATAACTGCAACTTCATTAACAGTTGGTACATTGTATCTGCCTGCGTGTTCTCCGAATGGTACTTTGTCTGGTTTAATGACAATCGCGTAGTTGTCGTTTTGCAATCTATTGGAAACAGTTTTGAACATTCGGATCAACTGGTTATGATTTTTCAAAAATATTTCCAAAGTTGCCACTATTTTTCGCTCCTCCATCTCCTCGATGTGGTTATATTGGCAGCGTGTATTAATTTGTTGCTCCTCGTCGCCCATGAAGTAAATTTGTAAAAATTTTGGATCGGCATCAGGCATTGAGTATAAAGAACCAATGTGATGGTACACTTGGCCTTGTATCTTAAATGTTGATTCAAAATTACGACCATCCGTATTTTGAATGATTTTTGTTGCTCCAAATGATGTCATTTGGAAGCAAGAATTGAATTTACGAATTTTACGCAAAAACAATTTAGATGCAGATGTTTCTCCAGTCAAAAAAGTTTTCAATGGTTCTGGCGGTGAATTTAATGGTGGAAGTGAAATTTTTCCTGATGCGCAGCAAAGGCCGGCCGATTCACCTTTATATTTAAATGCATGACAGTATTGACATTCTCTGTCCATATTGCCAATAACAATTAATGCATGTGATGAATAATCTATTTCCGGCTCATATTCAAACGCAAGGCGGTGAAATGATGCACGTGTCAATGTGCGACGTACTTGCACGCGCTGTCGATCATGTGCTCTGCGTTCGTCAGTGACTCGTTGACGTTGATCTCTTTGTCTCGCTGCATTAGCTCGAAGACGTACATTGCGACGCTCTTGATTTTCATTTGCACGCGCATTTGCCATCTGTTCTCTTGAATTTACATTTTCCGTCAATCGTTCTTCTTCTGTTCTATCTAATCGACGGCTGCGGACTGCTTGTGCATTGCGCGTTCGTCGACCAATATTTCCTCCTCGTCCTCGTAGACGTGGCATCGCTCTGTATAATGCATATATAACTCAAAAATATAAATAATTTATTTGAGTTTAAATTCACAAAATTATGGGTGAAATTTTATTAATATGACTAATCAATGAGCCGTTCCAAACTTCATAATGTCAGTTATAATGCAATACCGCGTTTCCTAAAATTTTAATATCGCGTCAGCTCAAAATTAGCGAATCATGAAACAAATCTTTTAAAGTTTCATTTTAGAAAATTTTTATATTGAATATTGTACAGAGTCTTATGAAAGATTAGAATCAACTCACGTACAGCGAATGTACCTTCTTAAATTCGTAGGTTAAGTTTATTGTTATTGCACGTGTATACATCATTAAGATTATTTAAAAATCATGTAAAATACTTACTTCAATACTGCACGTTATGGTTTGCACAATGAATATTTTTAATGACACTCTAAAACTTTTATATAAAATAATATAATATAATATTATTCATATAATATATTAAACAACAACAATTAATACATTTCCGACCGCGCATTACTAAACAGTAAAGAAATAAACATCAGTTTTGCCTCTTAACGGTCGAGCATTGTATCTTTCTGCCACTCAATGATCTGCGCAATCGCAGTACACAATTAAATATAAGGTACGCGTCGACACAGTCGAACTTTAAAACGCAAATCACCAACATGAAATCAACCTGATTCCAAACGTTAGTGTCAATGAGAAAAACAACAACAATTAATACATTTCCGACCGCGCATTACTAAACAGTAAAGAAATAAACATCAGTTTTGCCTCTTAACGGTCGAGAATTGGATCTTTCTGCCACTCAATGATCTGCGCAATCGCAGTACACAATTAAATATAAGGTACGCGTCGACACAGTCGAACTTTAAAACGCAAATCACCAACATGAAATCAACCTGATTCCAAACGTTAGTGTCAATGAGAATCCCCCCATCCCCCACATATAAATAATTTTATTGCGAAAAATATTACCTCAGCCAGGATTCGAACCTGGTTTTTAAAACACGATCGGTGCGCCACCTAGTGAACTTTTAGCTTACCAAAAATCAACTACAATTTATGAATTAATAAATTAATTTAAAAAACTTATTCTATCGGATCGAATTGTAAATCTAAACCATTCTCGAATCAACTTAATCTTACATAAAAAATTTCATAAAAATCGGTCCAGGCGTTTAGGAGGAGTTCAGTGACTAACACACGGACAGAAGAAATATATATATAAAGATATATATATATATATATATATATATATATATATATAAATAAAACAAGATACGTATATGAATTATTTTATATTTGACTTTAGGAATGAATCTTTAAGCGACCCGCTAAATTCAGTTACATTTGATGAAGAATCAATTTTAAAACAGATTGAAAATAATTACAATAATGAAGAATTAGAAAACAGTTCATTAAATTATATTAATATAAACAATATATCTTTGATAACCGATGAGTCAATATCTCTTAATAATACGTACACGATAGAACATTTTCCTGAAATAGAAGATGTCGAAAGTTAGTTAATAATTATTTAAGTTTTATTAATAATGTTTTGCTAAAGTATATTAATAATATTAAAATATAAGTTCTATTAAAGTTATTAAATCTATTAAAGTTTTATTAAATAATTATTTATACATATTTAATTTACATTATATGTAATATCAATATTATATATATGTTAATATAAGAGTCATATTTAATTATTTATATAGTGACATTTTATTTTTAGGATTAGAAAGTACATTAGTAATACAAGCAGAAGATGAATTAGAGAAAAGACAAAATATCGAAAATATTGAAAATGTCGAAGATGATAACAATTCTGATAAAGATTATGAACCATCGGAAAATTCAATTACCGATACAGATTATAAAAGCAATAATGAAATTGAAAATGAAAATATGTCTAATAACACAGGGCCACAAAGGGAAAAACGGGTGGAGCATTTCAGAGCTCAGTACACCTTTATGTTTTTCGGGTCGCAGATTACGATGCTGGTGTCCGTTTGACCCCAGCACGTCTGGGTCAAGGTCAAATGAAGGTCAAACACCTTAGATGGGGATGTACAATTTTTTTGACACCGGATTCTGAAAGAGCGGAAAATTCTACGTCCGAATATGTTTTGACCTTTAGGCCAAAGTGACCTCCGAAGGTCATATAGAGGTCATCTGAAGGTGAAATCGTTTCCTTGATATTCTCGGCTGATTCTTTGATAAGTAGCTGATCTCGAGTCAGTTGACCTTATGTTTCTCGGGTCGCTGATTACGATGCTGGTGTCCGTTCGACCCCAGCTCGTCTGGGTCAAGGTCAGATGAAGGTCAAACACCTTAGATGGGGATGTACAATTTTTTTGACCCCGGGTTCTGAAAGAGCGAAAAATTTTACGTCCCAATATGGTTTGACCTTCAGGTCAAAGTGACCTCCGGAGGACATATGACTGTATAACCTTTTCGTGCCTGCCCCCCCAGGAGCACCTCCACGTGGTGACGGCGGGCAACGGGTCACCGGCAAAGTCCCTGGGTGAAGGCGTTCAAGCCGTCATGGCAGGCACACGTAAAAGCCTTACGATGCAGGGACTCGGAACCCCAGTATCGGCGATTGGTCAGGGTGAGCAAGCGGGCCCGCAGTCGTCGTCATCATGCGACCGCAGCTCTAATTTGGTGGAAAACTTGGCCTTTTTAGAGTCTAATGCTACAAGTTCCATAGCAACCCCATGCCATCAACGGTTAAGCAACTTTTGTGTTGTTTGTGGAAAATATATCATCGCAAATAAGGGGCGGAAATTTAATGATGCTATGAAAGTATGTTACCAAAAGTGTTTCAATATAGATTCAACTAAAATGAACAATTCTTGGACGCCAACAAAATTATGTATCACATGCTCTCTCAGAATCACGGGGAAAAAGAAAATAAAATTTGTTTCTCCTACAATCTGGCGGAAGCCAAAAGATCATGCCACTGATTGCTATTTCTGTTTGACCGACATATCTGGGTACAATAAAAGGAATAGTTCTGCAATATCATACGCATCAGTTCACTCTGTAATTCATGCTGTTTTTAACAGCAATGAACAGTGTGAAAGTGAACATAAGATGTCTGTTGATGAAGTACCTTCTGGAACAGAAATTGATGATGAAGATACAAGAATGTCATTTAATGAATTTTACGATCAACAAAATAACGCTTTAAATGAATCGCAAGAATCAGAAGAAGTTCAACATGGCGATTCTCATGTTTTTAATCAAGATGAGCTAAGTGACTTGGTTCGAGACGCAGGTCTGTCTAAAGAGATTTCCGAACTCATAGCTTCTAGATTACAAGAAAAAAATTGTTTAGCTCCAGGCACGCGAGTGACGTTTTATCGTGATCGCGACCTCCCATTCAGAAAATTTTTCTCTAAAGCACAGGGTTTGGTTTATTGCAATGATGTTGAAGGGCTGATCAATGAATATAAAAGTGTAAGGTATGAAGCTCGTGATTGGCGGCTATTCATTGATTCATCGGTAAGAAGTTTAAAAGCTGTCCTGCTTCACAATGGAAACGAATATGCTCCTATACCGGTTGGTCATTCAGTAACCTTGAAAGAAGCATACATCAATCTCGATTTTTTACTTAAAAAATTGAATTACGATAGCCATAAGTGGCAATTAGTTGGAGATTTAAAAATAACCAGTATTGTATTAGGTCAACAGAGCGGCAACACGAAGTATCCATGTTTTATTTGCGAGTGGGATAGTCGTGCCCGAGACCAACATTATGTAAAAAAGGACTGGCCTCTTAGGCAAGCATTAACTCCAGGTTCTAAGAACGTTATTCAGAAGAGCCTCATTCCTACTCATAAAGTTATTCTACCACCTTTACATATCAAACTAGGCTTATTTAAACAGCTTATCAAAGCTATGAGGGAATCACAAAGCGATGCTTTCATGTACTTGTTCGAGAAATTTCCCAATATCTCTGAAGCAAAAATTAATGAAGGTATTTTTGATGGCCCTCAAATAAGAAAACTGATTAAAGATGAAGAATTCGAAATGAGAATGACAACTAATGAAAAAGCAGCTTGGTGCAGTTTCAAAGAAGTTCAACAAAAGTTTTTAGGAAATAACAAAGACCCTGATTACAAGAATATTGTTGAGAAATTGTTAGAAAACTTTCGAAGGATGAGATGTTTAATGAATTTGAAGATCCATTTTCCCATTTTCACATCGATTACTTCCCTGAGAATTTAGGAGACTTTAGTGAGGAGCAGGGTGAGAGATTTCACCAAGACTTGAAAGAGTTTGAGAGGAGGTATCAAGGTGTTTGGGATGTGAATATGATGGCAGACTATTGTTGGTCTTTAAAAAGAGACACATCCAATGTACACAAGAGAAAATCGCTCAGGAGAAGTTTTGCGAATAAAAGAACACGTCATTCATAAATTTCTGATTTGCATCTCTACTAAAAAATAAGTTAATTAAACAACAACAGCTCAATTTTTCACATGCGATTTACAAATTAAAATAAGTAGACGATGTAAACAAAATGATGGTGGGATAAATTCAGGCCAGCATCGTAATCTGCGACCCGAGAAACATAAGGTCAACTGACTCGAGATCAGCTACTTATCAAAGAATCAGCCGAGAATATCAAGGAAACGATTTCACCTTCAGATGACCTCTATATGACCTTCGGAGGTCACTTTGGCCTAAAGGTCAAAACATATTCGGACGTAGAATTTTCCGCTCTTTCAGAATCCGGTGTCAAAAAAATTGTACATCCCCATCTAAGGTGTTTGACCTTCATTTGACCTTGACCCAGACGTGCTGGGGTCAAACGGACACCAGCATCGTAATCTGCGACCCGAAAAACATAAAGGTGTACTGAGCTCTGAAATGCTCCACCCGTTTTTCCCTTTGTGGCCCTGTGTAATTTAAACATATCGACTAATTTTAATTTATCATCAACGGCAAATACAACGGGTACGTCAGGATGTGATGATGCTCAGCTTATGGTTGATAATTCTTGTAGCGGCATAAAGAAATATTATTGTCTTTATTGTAAGTTACCAAAAACAAAAATTGCAAGACATTTAGAAAGTGTACATCGAAATGAAAAAGATGTCAAAAAATTCAGTGAATTACCAAAAGGATGCCTTGAACGTAAAAGAATAATTGAAACAATACGTCGAGAAGGAGAATTTGAATTTAATACGAACAAAATATTAAATGATGGCAAATTGTTGTTAGACGTCCGAATGCTAGATTTACAAAGAAAGCTACTGAATATAGAGTGTGTATCAAATGCCACGGATTTTTTTCCAAAAATACTCTACGAAATCATATTCGCAAATGTACAAAATTAAAACATTCTAAAAATCGAACAATAACAGTTCTCGGGCAGGCAATTCTTGGAAGAATTAACGAAGTAGCTTCTCAAACTTTAAAAAAAGTAGTTTTTCCAGTATTAAGAGAAGATTCTATTACGCGTCTTATAAGATATGATGAACTGATTATTCGGTATGGTAACAAACTTTGTATGAAATATAAGTCACAACATCAACATGATATAGTGCGGAATCGATTACGAACACTTGGACGATTTCTAAAGGCATTAAAAGAAATAAATAATGAAGTTACGGATTTTGCTTCATTGTATCAACCAAAATATTACGACGATTGTATCAAAGCGGTATATAAAGTAGCTCGATATGACCCAGAAATTCAGATGTTTGGTGCCGCTTCTACAGCATTTCAACTAGGTACATTATTAAAAGAAGTTGGTGAATTATGGCGGTCACAATGTATTAAAAATCACGATCCTGTTAACAAAGTTCTAGTTGAAGATTTTCTTTCACTTCGTAAAGAAGATTTTGGCCATTCAGTTAATAAAACAGTAATGGAAACGAGAGCACATATCACGCGACAAAAAATAGAAATAGCTCCAAGTATGAGCGATATAAAAAAGCTTTACAATTATGTGAACAGTAAGAGACGTGAAGCATACAAACTTTTAAAAAAAGAATTTTCTTACAATACTTGGCTAGCTCTCGGTGAAAGTACATTAATTTCTTTGCAAATATATAATAGAAAACGTGCAGGTGAAATGCAAAGAATATTACTGGAAGTTTTTATACTTATGAAGGTTTAAATGAACAAAGCGATTTGGATCTCTTTAAATCACTTTCAGATTCAGCAAAAGAAATCGCACGCAAATATACGCGATTTCAAATTAGAGGAAAGCTGGGACGTCCTGTTCCTGTTTTGTTACATTCTGATCTTTTAAATTGTATACAATTATTTATAGAATACCGAGATCAAGCTACTGTACACCCAAAAAATCCATATGTTTTTGGTATACCAGGTTTTCATAAGCAGAGATTTAAATATCTAAGAGCATGTGATCACATGCGAAAATTTGCTTATGAGTGTGAAGCTGATCATCCTGAAAGATTGCGAGGTACTCTTCTTAGAAAACATATTGCAACTAATTGTCATAAGTTAAAATTAACGGAACAAGAAGTGTCCGAATTAGCAAATTTTATGGGACATAAAGAAAACATACATAAACAATACTATCGGTTGCCTCAAAAAGAGGCTGATATTCTCAACATCAGTAAATATCTAGAAGCTGCACTAGGTACAAATAATAATTCTGAAGATGATAACACTGATGAAAATGATGACAGTGACGAAGATAATGATATTAGCAGATTGAATAGCAATAGTGATAATGATGACGAAGCTAATGATACTATCAAATTGAATAGCACTACTACTGATGATGATCTCACTAATCTTAATGATAACATACAAGGTACAAAACAACAATTATTATTATTTTGATTTGTAGTTTTTAAAAATCTTGCTATTTAAAAAAGAACAAAATTATTTTTATGCAGACAATTAAGATATGCTACATTATTTACAGAATGTTATTATCTATTTACAGATAACACTTTTCTTCTGAAAAAAAGAAAAATTTCTGAAGATCCAAAGAAATTATATAAAAGTAAGTTTAATATTTTTATATATATAGTCAGATTTGATTTACAACTTATTTGAATTTTAAACATATATTTTTTTATTGTATATACATATTTAATAAGTTAAAAATTTTCATTAATATTTATTTAGATTAATTATATAATTCTATATTTATTTTAAAAATTGTATCTTTTTAATTGCAGAAAATAAAGTAGAACCGAAATGCAACCGTATACGTTGGAATGATGAAGAAAAAAATACAGTGATGAAAAAATTTAGTACATATTTAAATACTCGTAAATGTCCAACAAATCAAGAAATTGCAACTCTGATAGCAACTAATTCTTGTTTACAAATACGAACAGTGAATCAAGTAAAAACTTGGTTTAACAATCAACAAAAAATTTTACGTAATAACTTTTGTTCGGATCGCTCACACTTTGTATATAGTTCTTAAGTTTAGTCTAGTATCGTTAGTTGATCTCGTTATTTTTTGTATTAGTTGCTTGATAGTTATAAGTAGTTAGTTTTAGTTGATTTGCATGTTTTGGCGTTATGCCTAATGAATCGGCCGAAGCGGCGATCTGGCAGCAGTAAATGAGCGACTTATCGGTCCTGGTGCTGCCATCGATCATCGCGGGCCGGTAATCATTTTTGGCGAACGGGGTACTGTCTGCGGGACTTTCGCAGAGACACCCCGAGCCGCGGCACTCGCCGTTGAGCCGCCGGATTGAGAACATATCTTTGAAGAATTGTGCACACCCGCTCCTTGCTTTGCTTGCCGACTCTTGTGCCGGGCTTTCGGATCCGCTTGCCGCTGCTTGCGCTAGTGCCTGACTCTCTTGGCTCCTTGCATGCTTGCCCACGTTTGTGCCTTGCCCAGTGGACGCTCGCAGCTTCTTGCCTGGAGTACCGGAGCTGGACGAAGTTTACAGGAGGTCTAGAGGATTGACCAGCCACGGTGAGTCGCTACGCTTGCTTTATCTCGCTTGCCGTATTTCGCATGCCTATTGCATGTTCTCGCGTTAATTACCGGATCGCCGGTTCGCGTCTTCTCCAAGCCGCCCGCGCCGCGGTTAACACCTCGCTTTCAAATTCGCAATTTCGCCTCCGGCGGGACACTCGAGACCCCCGCCGAACAAATGGTCCTTCGAGCCGGATATAGAATCTCGGTTTCGTTTTGATAATTGTAATCGCTAGTAGTCTTGAATCGCAATCCGCGCGACGCACTATCGCCGGATTATCGCATTCATTGTTCTTGTAATCGCCGTTTGTGATCTATGCGACGCTCAATCGATAGATCAATTCTCGTTACGGCATTAGCATCATTAATTTCAATCGTGATCCGCGCGACGCTCTATCGCCGGATCCTTGCGCTTTTCGAATCTTGTTAATTATAAGTGCCGTCTCGCGATCTGGGCGACACTCTATCGCCAGATCAGCGCTTGTCTACGGCGTAATCGTTAAAACCCATTCGCGATCCGCGCGACGCGCTATCGCCGGATCATTACGCCTTTTCATTAAAATTTTGCGTGCGTTTAATTGTAGAAATTCGACAGCCTGTTTGTGGCAATTACAAAATTCAAATTTAATCGTTGTAAATTATCGCTCAAAGTCACAGCCTGTTGTTACTTAGCGGTGACTGTTACATCGGACAACCTTGTTTACGGCGTTTTTTCTGTGTTTTCTCCTTGCGGTTCGCACTGTGCGCGCTTCAAGGCCTGACGGTTTCTTAGCTTCTTTGCTGTCTATTCTATTTTCTTTGCTCCTTATTGTCTACATAGGACTCTTAGACAATTTAAAATTGTTGATAGCATAGTGTTCATTTCAAACGATATTTTCGCATGTCTTGGTGCGTGTGTTGTCGTTGGTGTCGCGTGTCGCGCTCTGGGGAGTTTCCTGCGTTACCGACGCACAATAGTTCGAAACGTAAAATATGCGATCGAAAATATTTTTTATTGATTAATATTAATATATCGATATTTTTTATTTATAGTAATATAAAAGGACATTTTTCAAGTTATTTAGCTTCCCAATTTTTGACTATTAAGAAAAAAAATATATTAAATATGATAACAAATTATTTAGCTTCCCAATTTTTGACTATTAAGAAAAAAAAATATAATAAATATGATAACAAGTTATTTAGCTTCCCAATTTTTGACTATTAAAAAAAAATATATAATAAATATGATAACAAGTCTCCAATAATAATAAACGGAAAAAGGTTATAAGAAGCAAATTAATCGGAAATAAATGAGCAATTTAAAATCAGTAATGGTGACAAAATTTAATAAATTAATGTTTACAAATAAATTAATTTCAAGAAAACATAACTAACAAATTAATCGACCATGTGAAATTTAAATTAAGTTATAATATGTATGTATAATATACAGAGTGTCCCATTATAAAACATCCAGTCGAATATTTCGAAAACCAAGCCCGGGAGAGAAAAATTTTTCAGACAAAAGTTATTTGGTTTCGAAGGGCCCATAAGATGATACCATTGGTTTGACCTTGAAGAATTATTTGAAAGTTACATGAAAGTCACCTCAATTTTTTTAAATGGCATTCCCTATTTTTTATTACATATTCTTGTAGCTGACCTCGAGAGCTTTCCAAAACACTATAATAAAGTATTTTTTCATGAAGTATTTTCCGAGTTATAAAGCTTGAAATAATTTCTTAATTTTACATAAACTGTAAAATATCTCGTAAAATATTTACTTTTCGATGACCTTACCTCAATACTTTTATGCACAGAATAATGAGAGGAACCAATTGGTGTCAAGAAAACACATAGTTGTTTTTAAGAAAAAATATGCAATTTGTAACTAACAATTACATATTTTTTCTTAAAAACAACTATGTGTTTTCTTTACACCAATTGATTCCTCTCATTATTCTGTGCATAAAAGTATTGAGATAAGGTCATCGAAAAGTAAATATTTTACGAGATATTTTACAGTTTATGTAAAATTAAGAAATTATTTCAAGCTTTATAACTCGGAAAATACTTCATGAAAAAATACTTTATTATAGTGTTTTGGAAAGCTCTCGAGGTCAGCTACAAGAATATGTAATAAAAAATAGGGGATGCCATTTAAAAAAATTGAGGTGACTTTCATGTAACTTTCAAATAATTCTTCAAGGTCAAACCAATGGTATCATCTTATGGGCCCCTCGAAACCAAATAACTTTTGTCTGAAAAATTTTTCTCTCCCGGGCTTGGTTTTCGAAATATTTGACTGGATGTTTTATAATTGGACACCCTGTATAAGATAAATATCGCAAAACTAACGTAAATTAAACAAAATAAATAATAAAACACAAAATACATGATAAAAACGCAAAAATTAATTAAATAAATAGCGCGCACATAAATAAAAATATTTAAAAAATAAGAAATATAAAAAAATAATTTATTTTCTATCGATATTATTGTTATTATCGTTTTCTTCCGAGCACGTAGATTCCTTGTCTTCTAATTCATATTCTTCTATTTCATCTTGTGAGATATTAATTAATTTTATAACTTCTGCGTCTAATGTTTTTTTCTTGTGTTCTTTGTTTACGTGACCAAATGAACTTAAATATGGATCAGAACTAAGTATTAATCTGCGAAATAAATGTGATAAAATAATAATAAACATTCTAATAATAATAAACATTATTGTAAAACTTGAGGAGAAAATTAACATTAATTATCTATAATCAAAAATGAATACGATAAAAAGACGAACACGAACAACAAAACACAAAAAATGAAAACGAACAATCCATAAAAATGTAAATATATAAAAAATAAAAATAAATATTAACCTGTAAAATAAATCTTCATTTGATTTTAAATGAGAATATTTCTTGTATGATGTTCGCGATAATATCTGATATCTTTATTTTTGGCTTCTTGAGCTTCTTCAGAAAGTTCTCCTATGGGGAGAATGAAATCCCTGATGACCATAGGTCCATGAATTAAAATTTTATGCATTGAAATAGGCATGTAATACCAATTATAAAGTGCGACATATTTTTTAGCTGTCTCCAAACAGTATTCTTCAAATTTATCAGCTTTTATATTATAATCGAAATTGATAACTTTCAAAATCACAGCACATCTTTTTATAAGATCTTCGTCTATCTCGGTAATTTCTGCTGATAAAAACGGATTAGCAAAAAATCTTCTTGCAGTGTTACCATCATTGGTTGTACCATATCCAGGCTTAGGAACATCAACAATGAGACCCATTTTGTTACGAAATTTATTTTGTATTAGTTTTTTTCGATCTTCAAAAACTTGTCTGTTACTTTTTGTTACTTTCCACGATTTTATCTCTAATCTGTATGATATATGCAAAAAACATTCAAAGAAACGAATATAAGCGTGAAGAACTGATAAATCAAATTTATACATTTCTGAATTTTTAGTTTTTTCTTGCACATATTTTATGTTATTTAATTGTGAAATTGTTGCTTGACAAATGTAACAACGCATTCCAGAACCATCTGATAATGCATTACATACTTTGCCATCTATCATAGTTAAAAATAATGAAAAATTAATTACTCCCAATTTTGAATTATATAAATTTAAATTTTTAATTTGTTCGTTAATATATTGTTCTTCATTTTTAGAAAGTTCTTTAGATTCTTGTTTCCACTGAATTCGTATTGGTCTACAGAACCGGACAGATGAGGGTCTAGAATTCTTCCAGATTATATGATCAGAAGTGCAATCAACTAATCGAAGAGGAACAAGAGAAGTTACGAATATACTCTCACTCTGTAATGTTTCGGTTTCAGATGTATGTTTATAAACTGAATAACCAGAACTTCCATCGAATCCCCATTTACAATATAACATGAGGTTACTGTCAGAAATATTATTTTTGTCGAATGATGTTGTTCTTACAATACTTTCGCAGGTTTTGTCAAGTAAGCTTTGCAATGAAACTTCACAATTATTTTGTGTAATAATAATATTTTTGGGATAAAATTGTTGTTTTGAATTTATAATTTTATAATATGATGGATATAAATTATGTCCGTGAGAAATAGCAGAAGATCTCAAAATATTGTAGGAATGTTTCGATAAATTTAATGATATTATTAATGACAGAGCTTCTTCATGTGATAAAGAAGAACTTTTTTCAGGAGATTTCCACTTCGCTAATATTTGTTTTGATCTTGTAGGTGAGGTTGATGTGCTTTCTATAAGTAATTTTGCAGATGCAATATCACCTTCTGTCCGTAATTTTATAGCGGTTGCGTACGTTAGTTCAGATGTAGAAAAAGACTGTCGAATATTCTCTGTTTTTCTTCGTTTAACCACTTCACTACATTGATCAAAATTTTTTGATGGACGGCCTAATAAATGTTTCTCGTTTATTGAAGAGGAAGACGATGGAAGACATTGAAGAACTCTCGAAGGAGGGCAAAATTCTTGTAATAACCAAAATTGATATTTTTTCAAAAATCGATTATTTGAACGATAACATTCTCTCAAAAATCTAAAATAAGGAGAAAAAAAATGTGTTGTTGTGTATTCTATAAGTATACGCGTTGCTTCTTCATCACCCTCAGTGTAAAATTTTTCTTTTAAGAAATTCTGTACACGACTTTTCTTCTCTTCCATATCAGAATAATTTAATATTATATTATGTAACATTAGACGTGTTATTTTTGGTTCTGACATGACTTAATTATACCACTTATCAAGAAGGGAGTAGTAAATGATGATTTAGGTCCTTTTCAAGTAAATCTACAAATACGTAATACAGGAATGTAACGATCGTTTGTAACGAAACCGCAAAAAAGTACATAATTACATTAAAGACTTACATGTTATTAGTCCAGTAGTCAAAAATACAATGTATAAAAAACGTTGATTTCCACATAAGTTGATTTAAAATATGAATATAAAATTAAGTCAATCAAATATAAAAGGTGTCTGTTGTTAGTGACAACTGAATATGGACTGAGTCAGATTAAATTTGATTGTGTGACATAGGGGACAACTTAGTAATAAATAAATAAAGTGAAAAGACAGAAAAAGACGGTAAATATAAGTAGAGAAACCAGGTCAATGTTCTAAAATGTAAGCAAAAAAGATTAAAGGTGATGTCAGTGAATATATAGAGAATATTATAAATATTAATACGGTATGAAGAAAAGCCAAATTTATAATGTATAAATAAAAATACGAAATAAATAAAATAACGGACGATGACAAAAACCTAAATCCTAAGGTCAAAACGTAGTAATAATCAATTTCTTATATTAATTATGCCAGATTGACGTCATTTACTACTCCCTCCTTGGTATTTCCTATCACTGGCAAAGAAGAAGACACTTACACTGTTTTTATACCACTTATATTTTAAACTTTGTTAATTTAAAATTAAAATGTTTCACAAAACGAAGGATTTTCGTTTCTACTTGTTCGTACTCGCGATACTGTCGATTTGTTTGCAATCACTCATTCCCATTCGTTATTTTGCACTTATTTACTTTTGTTTTCTTAAGTCAAATCCGATTTCCAATTTAATAATACCGTGGTGTTAGTAAACAGTATTACAAGTACGAACGAGTAAGAACAAACTCCTATGTTTTGTGTAACAAACTGCAATGTAATATTTTAAAATCTTCTGCTATTTCTCAAGGATATAATTAAAAAAATAATAAACAAGCTTTGGAAGATTAAAAGAATTAATACAAAATAAATTTTATAACAAAATCAGTCTTATTAACGATATTCCTAAATCCGAATATGGTTCAACCAATATAAAAAATGTTATTATTTAAAGAGCTGCGCATGGCTGCAGATATATTTACGCTATTTATTTTCCTTATATTTCATATTATTAAATGACGGTAAGTTTATTCATTCTGAAGAATTCTTTTATTTCGTAGAAAGAAATGAATTTAAAAATTTTTAAATTATAGATAATATCATTACAACTTAATAAAATGCATTAAAAAAATACTGACACGTATTTACGACACTGAATTTTATAGATTAAGATATGTTTATAGATATATGTAAACCACGTTATTGATTGTTCTTAATAAGAAAAATTTTCGATTTTTCAAATGAAGAAATTTAGACATCATTAAAACCTTTAAAAATTTTTTCTGAAAGATGACACATGATTTAATTAATGGCCAAATACTGTAAGATTATATAAAAAAAATTTCAAAGCTTTACGACAAACTCAAAAATTTAACTTTCGATCGCGTTTTAGGCGTTTCGAACCACTGTGCGACGGTGCTTTCTCGCCGATTGCCTTGACTTGTCGGTAAATCGATATCCGTTGACTTGTACCTTGCGGTTTTGAACATAATCCCGATCAATCATAGTTTCTGCCTTGGTCCCTTTTCTTCCTGTCGCTATCATGACCAAGGCTGCGGTAACTAGACGGGAGTTGTGCGTTAGGCGCTTGATGGAGGTGCATGAGGAATCGGTAAAGGCGGAGTCCGATCCACAAGCCAGGGCTTTCTTTCTCGCGTGCTATCCGAGCGTGGCTGACATTGCGCGCGATTTCGAGGCGGTGCATCTCAAAATTATCCAGGATGCCTCAACCGATTTTGACGCGGAGGATAAAGTACGTGCGCGTTTTGACAGGCTTCACTATCGTGTGAAGATCGTTTATCATACGCTTAACGGCGCGGCTACATCCAGCACAGTCGACGCAAATCCGCACTCGCGCACCTCGAAAATAAAATTGCCAAAGATCTCGTTGCCACAGTTCACGGGAGAGCTATCGCTTTGGCTGTCGTTTATCGCGTTGTATAACAGCTCGATTCATTCGAACCCGCAGCTCACGGACATCGAGCGTTATCAATATCTACTCGCGGCCTTAAAGGGCGACGCCCTAGGCATCGTAAAGAATCTTCCGCTCACGGAGGAGCATTACGCGATTGCGTACGATACCCTGGTTGCGCGGTATCAGAACAAGCGCCGATTAGCCACTCATTATTGGAGCTCAATCGCGAACGCGAAACCATTGAGCATCGATTCAGCCGACGCGCTTCGTAAGCTGCTGGATGAAATCCACGAAAATCTTCGCGCGTTGCAATTAATGGACTTCCCGACCGACGTGTGGGATTTTGTCCTGTTGAATATCGTGCTCGATAAGCTCACTCCGTCGCTGCGCGAGAAGTTCGAGGCTGAGCATCGGAGATCGGAGATTCCGACTTTTAAACAGCTGACGAGCTTCCTCAACGAGTACTGTCGGGTGTTCGCGTCGCTGTCCACGTATTCGCCGGCAGGCAAAGCTCGGGATAAAACCGCAAAGGGTTCGGCTGTCAGCACATCGGTTTCGGCGTTCGTAGCGAACTCGACTTCGTGTTCGATGTGCGGGGAATCGCATTCCGTCACAAAGTGTTCGTCCTTTCTCAAACTGGCGGAGAAAGATAGATACTCGCGCGCGCGCAGTTTGGGACTTTGTTTAAATTGCTTGCGTTCCGGGCATCGAGTCAACAACTGCCCGTCTTCTTGGTCGTGCCGCAAGTGCAGCCAAAAGCACCACTCGTTGATTCACTTTGCCTCCGGTGCTACGGAGACTACGGATAAATCGTCGTCGACTTCCTCGCCGCCGGTTGCGGAACCGTCGGCACCCGCGGAGCCCATAGTCTCGATGTCCAGTACATCTCGGTCCGCTACGACGGTGTTGCTTTCCACCATTCGGGCCGAAATGGCGGACGCGCAGGGACGTTTCTTTCGGGTGCGCATTCTGTTGGATAGCGCCAGTCAATCGAATTTCATAACTGAGGCTTGTCTTCAGAGAAGCGGACTCTCGCGCTCCCAGTGTAGGTCGGTAGTGCTGGGGCTGAGCGATGCCAGGGCTGCGACTACGAAAGGTCGAGCTTCCCTCGTGATTCGAGTTTCTGGGCGCAGCGACTTGCGCCTTCCTGTCGAGGCTACCGTTCTAACCAAAATATCGTCTCCGTTGCCGCATAACAAAATTGATTGCCACGTATGGCCACACATCAAAGGCTTACCCTTGGCAGACCCTGACTACCACAAGCCTGGTCGCATTGACATTCTTCTGGGCGCGGAAAGTTTCGTTTCGGTCCTTCGCGAGGGACATCTCAAGGGTAAAGCAGGGAAGCCTGATGCCCTGAATACCATATTTGGGTGGGTGCTCATGGGAGCAGTCTCCACTCAAAGCGCACCGCCGGTGCATTCGTTCGTC
This sequence comes from Crematogaster levior, assembly GCA_901521435.1. Classification (NCBI taxonomy): domain Eukaryota; kingdom Metazoa; phylum Arthropoda; class Insecta; order Hymenoptera; family Formicidae; genus Crematogaster; species Crematogaster levior. The sequence continues at coordinate 88,679 of CABEGB010001140.1, forward strand.
TCTACTTCATTGGATGACATTGACGCCGCTATTCGTCGGTTTTGGTCGTTGGAAGAGATTCCTGACGGTTCCTCGCTCTCGTCTGAGGACGTTCAGTGTGAAGACACATTTCAGGAAACCACTCATCGGAGTCCGTCTGGTCGTTTTATCGTCTCCTACCCGTTTGCCAGGGAGTTGCCATGCTTTACGGATTCGCGTCAAATCGCCATCAATCGCTTTCGGTCGCTGGAGCGACGTTTCAAGGCAGACGCTTCGTTTAAGAAACAATATTGTGAGTTTATGCGCGATTATCTCGATTGTGGTCATATGAAACTGGTTGAACAGCCATTTCCGGCCGACGGTCGCATATACTGTCTGCCGCATCACGGCGTATTAAATAGCGAAAGTGAGACAACTAAATTGTGCGTTGTGTTCGACGCCTCGTCCCGGTGCACTAACGGGTTGTCCCTTAATCAGACGATGTTGAGCGGGCCGAAGCTTCAGCAGGATATCATGGCTATTCTCGTTAGGTTTCGTCTCGGCGCGATCGCGGTGACGGCTGATGTCAAGCAGATGTTTAGACAAATTCAGATAGAGTCTTCTCAGCAGGACTACCAAAGAATTGTTTGGCGCTTTGCGGATCACGAACTCCTTCGGGATTATCGTCTCACCACGGTGACCTTTGGAGTCACCCCTTCTCCTTATTTGGCGATTCGCTGCCCGATGCAATTAGCGGAGGAGGGTAAGGAGAGCCATCCGCAGGCATCTCGTTCGTTGAAATCATCACTTTACGTAGATGACATAGTTGCAAGCGTCAATACCATCCAGGAAGCGCGTTCCTTGAGGGAACAACTCGTTGACTTGCTGCGCGGCGCAGGTTTTGCCCTACGCAAATGGGCCAGCAGCCATCCGACTGTGTTGAGCGATATCGAGCCGGCTCACTGCAGCAGCGCGATGCTCACCTTCGATACACAGGAGGACGGCTTTCTTAAGGTTCTCGGGCTGCATTGGCACGCTCGATCGGACTCGTTCGGGTTTTATGTACACGCTTTGCACAGAGGTTGCACTAAACGAATTATTTTGTCGGAGGTGGCTCGTATCTTCGATCCATTGGGATTTCTCGCGCCTCTGACATTCGCTGCCAAAATCCTCGTACAGCAACTCTGGAGTCTCGGACTAGATTGGGATGACCAACCTCCGCCCGACATATGTCGACAGTGGAGTCGATACCAACGGGAATTGACGGAGTTGGCATCCATCCGTATTCAGCGCCCTTTGGTTTACCGGGACGTAGTTTGTAGGGAACTGCACGGCTTCTGCGATGCGAGTGAGCGCGGCTATGGGGCCGTGGTATACCTCCGCATCGTCACGACGAATTCCGCGCATGTTTATTTGTTCGCCGCGAAATCAAGGGTCGCACCGCTGAAATCGCTCACCATTCTGCGTCTTGAATTGTGCGCTGCCCTGTTGCTCGCGGATCTTATACACTATCTAGTGACCATTCTGAGGGGCACTCTCACATTAGATGCCATTTACGCTTGGTCCGATTCAACGGCCCATACAGCACAAATTATTTCAGAAATAGCTCAGAAACATTGCATTGAAAAAGTTGAAATATTTCTGCAATGTTTCGAAATGTTTCTGCAACATCTCTGAGATAGCTCTGAGACGTTAAAATGTCCGCGTTTCTTACATTTGAGATATTTTTGAAATATTCCTAAAATAATTTCAAAATGTCTCTGAAACGTTTCAAAACTATTTCAGAATGGCTTTAGAAATATTAATAAAATCTTCACAAAAACCATATTTCCAAAACTTTACTTAAGTTTTTCAAAATTAATTATAGACTTAACTTGTTTTGGAAATAATCGAAAACAAATTAAGTTTATAATTAATTTTGAAAAATTTGAGTAAAGTTTTGGAAGCATAGTTTTTGTAAAGATTTGATGTATTTAAAATGTTTAGAATTATATATGTTTTCTTTATTTATTTCAGTTATTTAAATAGTTTGTCTCTTTTACAATAATTAGTTTAATATATTATATAACTAATTAATTTTAGAACAAGAAATGGAAATATGAAATAATTCGTAAAAATATGTTTGGAATAATAGCATTTTACTACAGCATATATAAAATATATGCAATACATATATATATTAGAACATATTATTTATTAAATTGCACTTGAATTACATAAGTAAAATATATATAAAGTACAAATGAATATACGTATATTAAATTGCATTGCATTAATATCTAATTCTTACTCATTGTCAGAATTTGTGCTCGCATTTTCATCATTACATTGCACGTCTGAGGGATCCACATTTTCTTTAGAAATACGCTTCAATTTTTCTCTGCAAATATAGTGATATAATAAATGAAACAAAGTATTATAAATGTATTTTTTGTATATATACATACATATAAATTTACAAACGCAATATTCTTTTAACTGATAAAATATGAATTCATATTTTTAAAAATACGTACATTATTTCTTTAAAATGTTAGTGAAATTTTTAATTAAGTCACTAACAAGTAACAAAATACATAAACAAACGTTCTTTCTGAAGGATACTGATAGTGAATGTGTTAAGTAGTTATCAAATTTTAATCAGATTTATAACAAGAATTATCTAAATAGCAAGAACTATCTCCCTTTATTTTACTTTTTGGTTATACTTACTCTTCTCTATCCTTTCTTAGTTTTCCCTGAATCAACCATTTCGAAATAATATCTGCTACTTCTTTTTCCGTGCAATTGATAAATTTAGAACGTATACATTCTGAAATAAAAATAATATAAAATATTATTTAAACTGTATCTTTTTGATAGACGTTTGCAATATATATTCACAAGCATTATTTATGTTCATAATTATTAGATAATAAACATTGCAAAATAAAATAGTGAGAGATTCTATGCACTCTTTCGCGAACTTTCAACGCGCATCCGTCTTGGTTATTTAAAATGCAGATAATACTGTACCCTCGATATTAGAATTATATATTATATTCGCAATCAGTGCTGGCCTCTTTCTCTTTCTGCTATGTTAGTAGAAATGTGATATCCATTTCCAAATTTACTTGTTTCTCAGAATGAGACCTCGCGCATCGAAAGTGCGCATAAAAGGTGCATAATTTCACTATCCATTAATTCATGTAATGATTCGATGCTACTGCTAAAACTTTTGTGAATTTGATGTATTGATTCTTCTAAGCTTTCGTTACATTGGACTAATTCATCTGAACTTTTCATTTCTGTGGTATCTATACTGTTATTAATAGAATCATTTGAACTATCACTATTTATAAGATTAGATGTACTACCTAATGTATTTATAAGATCAAAAGCAGTGTTGTTTGCAATTAACCTACGAAAATGCCTTTTGGAAAGTGACGAATACCTTTTGTGTTTTCCATCCATAATTATTTTATGAATTAATATCTTAATCTTTTTTAACGTTTATCAGAAATTGAAGATCTTTTGTTTTATATATTATAAATGATTATATATACATATATATAGATAAATGTTTTAAAGCGTTGAAATCACACAAACACATTGTTGAGGTTAAGTAAAGTTTTACAAATTATTTTTTGATAATATATTTAACTTGCGTGATAAGTAAAACACAATATTATTACCTTTTTATTTACTTCAACTCTAGCTCTCCACGCGATGTCTTAATCTGAAGAACAACGCAGAATAACTTCTTTTCAGCCAAAAGCAGCGAAAGCGAACGATCCGCACGGAAGCATATGATCCACATGATATCACGTGATATCAATATGGTTAGATTCGATTCGCGCGTTTTCTTCCTTCTTTGAAAAGAGAGGCGTCCAAAGTAAATGCAGTCCTTGAAACACACACATTGAATGCGTTAATAGAAAATGTATAAGTTCGTCGAAAATGATGGCTAATTGTGACTTATTATCATTATATCAGATTTATATGAATATTTCACATACCTTATTTTCTTTAATCAAATCATTCAATTTTTCATTTCACTTTCATCACTATATATATTATAACAAAAATGTTATAAAATTTGTCGTATCCACAATCTAACACTACACAATATAATGTATAAATTATATATATATTATACGAGATATTTGACCGTTTCCGGATGCCCAACCCTGTATACATATATACATATAAGTATATTAACAATATATATAATTTATATTTACTTATTACAAATTGACATTAAATATTAATTAAACTGAATTTATATATAGTAGAACTCCTATTTCCAAGATTTTAACTAAAAAAGTATGTAAACAAAAAATTTCTAAATTATTTCATATGAAAGATTTCAGAAATAAATCAATTGGCAGTTTTAACAATTATTTCACATGAAAAATTTCTGAGATAACTCAATTGAAAATTTTCAAAATTGTTTCCTTAGAAAGGTTTCAGAGCTAATTCTTTTTCAAACATTCAAAAGATATATTGCAGAAACCTTGCAAAATTATTGCAGATGATAATGTTTAACACATGAAAGGTTGAAATATTTCTGAAACATTTCTGAAACAATTTTGAAACAGTTTGTGCTGTATGGGGGTGACCTTATCGTGGCTCCGCGCGTCACCGCACAAACTCGAAACCTTCGTTCGAAACCGGGTGGCGAAGATCCAAAATTATTCTGACATCAAGTCTTGGAGTCACGTGGGGACAAAATCGAATCCCGCTGACCATTGTTCGCGCGGGTTGTTTCCTCTAGAGTTAGTTAACTGTCAATTATGGTGGGCGGGTCCGGAATGGCTTTCGGATTTTGCGATTGCAGACGACGTAGATTTGACTTTGCATGAGGCCGATGTGCCAGACGTAGCGTTCGCGTCGACACTCGCACCGACCAAGGCTCGCCTCGGCGTTGAGGCACTATTGGACGAGCATTTCTCGCTGGAAAAGGTTTGTCGCGTCGTTGCCTATATGCGCCGTTTTGCTCATCGAGCCCGCCGGAAGGAGGTGTCCTCCAGTCTCTCAATCGACCAGCAGGAGGCCCACGCGGCCCTCTTGTCGCTCGTCAAGGTCGTCCAGGCTGATCAATTCGGCATCGACATTGCAAACTTACTCAAGGGGAGACCGGCCTCTAAGGCGCTCGTGCAACTTGCCCCGTTTCTGGATGCGGGCGGGATCCTCAGGGTGGGCGGTAGGATCACCCATTCCGACCTGCCTTATGAAACAAGGCATCCAGCCTTGATGCCGAGTAGGCACAGGCTCACGGATCTGCTCATTGAGGGCGCACACCGGCAATATTTGCATCCGGGCCGTCGGGCTCTTCAATATTTGCTTTCGCAGCGCTTCTGGGTATTGGGAGCCCAGCGCGCGATTAAGCGCGTACTGTCGCGCTGTTATAGATGTTTCCGAGCGAATCCCCGGACGGTTCAACCACTCATGGCCGATTTGCCTGCGCCTCGGGTGCAGCAGGCCAAGCCATTCTCCACCACAGGAGTGGATTTTGCAGGGCCGTTCTCCATTACGCCTCGCCGGGCCCGCGGAGCCAAGGCGTTCAAAGCTTACGTGTGCTTATTCGTTTGTTTCGCCGTAAAGGCCCTACATTTAGAGGTCGTTCACTCCCTCTCTACGGAGTCGTTTCTCGCGGCTCTGCGACGCTTCATCGCCCGCCGAGGTAGATGCTCGCTGCTCTTCAGTGATCGCGGGACCAACTTCGTCGGGGCACATCGCGAGTTGGTGAAGTACATGGAGCGCGCCTCCGACGCTGAGCGCATAGAATGGTCGTTCAATCCGCCCTCTGCGCCTCACTTTGGAGGTCTTTGGGAGGCGGGCGTGAAGGCCTTCAAAACTCACTTGGTTCGAGTCGTGGGGGCTCAAGTTCTGTCCCTGGAGGAATTCTCTACACTTCTCGTTCAAATCGAGGCGGTGCTGAATTCGCGGCCGTCATCCCCACTGAGCGGGGATCCGAATGATTTCGCGGTACTGTCCCCGGGACATTTTCTCACGACGGAGCCCCTGGTGTCCCTCCCGGGTCCGAACCTGGCGGACATCCACGTGAACCGTTTAGATCGATGGCAGCTGTTTCAACGCATGCACCAAGATTTTTGGAAGCGTTGGAGTACCGAATACTTGCACTGTCTTCAACAGCGTCCGAAATGGCTGAAAGACAGTGCGTCCGTGGTTATCGGTTCGTTAGTGCTGATAAAGGACGCGAACGCCGCGCCCTTGCGTTGGCTGAAGGGTCGGATCGTGGCCTTGCACCCGGGAAATGACGGGATATCACGCGTCGCCACAGTGCGGACCGCGGAGGGAGTACTCACGCGTCCTCTGGTCAAGCTCTGCCCGTTACCGATGGGTAGGACAGCGGAGACGCTTATTGATAAGTAAAATACACTGTATTTTGGTGGGCGGTATGTTCGGATCGCTCACACTTTGTATATAGTTCTTAAGTTTAGTCTAGTATCGTTAGTTGATCTCGTTATTTTTTGTATTAGTTGCTTGATAGTTATAAGTAGTTAGTTTTAGTTGATTTGCATGTTTTGGCGTTATGCCTAATGAATCGGCCGAAGCGGCGATCTGGCAGCAGTAAATGAGCGACTTATCGGTCCTGGTGCTGCCATCGATCATCGCGGGCCGGTAATCATTTTTGGCGAACGGGGTACTGTCTGCGGGACTTTCGCAGAGACACCCCGAGCCGCGGCACTCGCCGTTGAGCCGCCGGATTGAGAACATATCTTTGAAGAATTGTGCACACCCGCTCCTTGCTTTGCTTGCCGACTCTTGTGCCGGGCTTTCGGATCCGCTTGCCGCTGCTTGCGCTAGTGCCTGACTCTCTTGGCTCCTTGCATGCTTGCCCACGTTTGTGCCTTGCCCAGTGGACGCTCGCAGCTTCTTGCCTGCTGCCTGGAGTACCGGAGCTGGACGAAGTCTACAGGAGGTCTAGAGGATCGACCAGCCACGGTGAGTCGCTACGCTTGCTTTATCTCGCTTGCCGTATTTCGCATGCCTATTGCATGTTCTCGCGTTAACTGCCGGATCGCCGGTTCGCGTCTTCTCCAAGCCGCCCGCGCCGCGGTTAACACCTCGCTTTCAAATTCGCAATTTCGCTTCCGGCGGGACACTCGAGACCCCCGCCGAACAACTTTTAAACTTTATATTTTTATTATTATAAGAAATGTTTAATACTTTTGTTAATTTGAAAAATATGTAATACTTTTTTAATAAGATGTTGCCTAAATATTATAATTTAATATACTTGTTGAAATTACTCAGAAAAAAAGAAATATTCTGTTATCTCTTTCTTTAATTTGAGTAATTACATTTTTATTTTTATTTTAAAAAATTAATGTTTTTTTGTATTAATGAGAAATTTACAAGTATTCACTTTTATCTAGTGTTACGTTTATAATAAACATGTTTTATAGGCTTTTGTTAAATACAAAAAATATCTATTATAAAAATATAATGATATTTTGTTATAATGCATATAATAATTAATAAAAAATTGTATGCTTCGAACTGTACATTTGACGTAAAAAAATAAAAATACGTAAAAAACACATGTGTATTAAATGTGTGTGAGCAGTATTATACTGATCTAATCTTAGTATATTTAGATTATAAAAATTTTAACACCATATTTTGTACAAAAATATCGATACAATATCCCTTTTTTTTATTTATACAACAATTATTTTTAATAATAGTATCGTATATATTTTCTATCCTTTCAAACTTAAAATATAAAGTACTTCAACGAAATCAACATACATCTAAAGTCTCGGAAGTAATCATTATATATAGTTGCTCACATTCTGATAATTTCTTCTGTATTTTGATTTGAAATAAGTTAGTAGTATCTTTTCTTTTGTTCAAACAATTAATTTTAATAGTATTTGTACGTATGTAACATGCCTTTGTCCTTTTTTTAAACTTAGGATTATAAAGTACCACAAAGTAATCAATATATATGTAAAGTCTCCGAAGTAATCATTTTATACTTTTTTGTGTATATATCCATTACTAGCATGCCCTGTCTCGGCTTCGCTCGAGATAATAATGTGACCGAAATCATACGTATTAGAAGTGAATTATTCGATCGATATCATAATTTCGGTCACACTATTATCTCGAGCGAAGCCGAGACAGAGCATGCTAGTGATTTATATTTTTTTTTGTTTTATGTATTTTATTTTTATGTACTTTTTTTTTATTTGTGTTACATTTCTTTATTTACATCTTTTATTTTAAGGCTTTTTAAATTTATAATTTTTTTTTACTTTTTAATTTTCCATTTTTTACCTTAATGCTTCACTATACACTATGTTAGCAGTGGTATTTGTAGATGGCAATAAAACATATTGATTTTCAGGAGATCCTACTCGAGAAAGTGCAACATATAATTGGCCATGAGAAAAGCACTCTTTTCTTAGATCGATGCCAACCATTGAAAAAGTTTGTCCCTGGGATTTATTTATTGTAAGGGCAAATGATATCTTTACAGGAAACTGTAACCTTTTGAAAAATATAGGCAAATCCGTCGGTATCATCGGGATCCGCGGAATGTGAGCGAGCTGTCCCGCCGCGGGGCCGATGATGATAGTAGCTACAATCACATTGTCTCGCAATTCCTTTATCAAAAGTCTTGTCCCATTGCACATATTGGGAGGGCTTAAATTTCTCAATAGCATAATAGGAGTACCTTCTTTTAATTTCAATTTGTGGGGTGGCAAGCCGGCAGGATTGAGAGAATTTAAAAATTCTTGAGGGTAGTGCACTGTATCTTCGATGTTGCACACGGTGTCAATAGATTTGTAACATTTAAAATCACCGGGTACTTTTTCCATAATCATTTTGTTTATTTCATTTACTGAGTCGTTTCTCGGTGACACTATTGCCCTCGAACAGAGCCAATTGAAATTTCTTTCTGTAAGATTTTCGATGTTGGGATAGATTGTTTCTACCAGTATTTCTAGAGTGTGAACAGTTTGAGCCAATTCATTATCCAATAATACTTGGGGGCTATTTGCAATTGGAGATGGTAATTTTCCGTCGCCAAGTTTAAGTATTTTTTGTGAAAAATTGCCATCGTGGTTATTACTTAAATGTGCTCTCATATTCGTGCGCAAATTGAGTGTTTCAATAGATAACCACAAAGGTGATGATTTGAGGCACGCTTTAATAACGTCGGCACGTGTACCTTTTATTATAACCGGTAGTGTTTGCCGAAAGTCTCCAGCTAAAACAAAAGTTACGCCCCCCATAATATTGCCAGAGTTTCTAATGTCTTTTAATGTGCGGTCCACTGCTTCTACATGAGCTCTATGGCTCATGGTGCACTCATCCCAAATAATCAGTGACGTATCCTGTAAAAGTTTTCCCAATGGACCATTTTTGCGGATTGAGCATACGGACTGTTGTTCTAGAGACACAGCCAACGGTAATTTAAAGGTAGAGTGAGCAGTTTTCCCATCATTTAATAGGGTTGCAGCAATTCCGGAAGACGCCACTGCCAGTGCTTTTTTTCCAGATTGTCGTACTTTTGCCAATACTAAATTGGCAAGAAAGGTTTTACCTGTTCCGCCAGGCGCGTCCAAAAAAAATAGTCGACCACTGTTATTTTCCACACTTTCAATTATAGCATCGAACGCTATTTTTTGATCTGCCACCAACTTGGGTACATTTGAGTTGACAAATACTGACAACTCGTTAACATCATATGTACGGCACGGTATGGCATCAATTACATTTTGTGAGCGATTCGGAGAAGGTAATCCAAAGTCTCTTAAATTTTTATCGTTCAATTCCAAAAGTTTGTTTTCAATCTGTATCAAGCCTTCGTTATATACATCATAATCCTGACCTCGTTGTTGTTGTTGGGCTATATGTCTTATGTCTTGACACAAATCGTCTTTAAAAGTGTCCCATAATTTGAGAGGTTCCGAGGGGAAACAAAATAATAATATCACCACAAACAACTCTCTCAGCTTTAACGGACATTGGGAAATTGAAGCTTCTCTCAAAGTAATTTCCCATTGGTTATCATTTTCCAGCAAACCTCTATCTCGGCAAGCGGCTTGGTAAGTTTCTTTAATAACTCCGTCAACGGTTTTTAAGTCCTGGAACGATGTTGGGCCACGTACATGGTGAAGTAGTATCCTGAGGTAAAAACACTCTGACTGGGAAGGATGAACACTGTACACTCTTCCCAATGCCGCATCTTTTTTTATACCAGGATGTTCAATTACGTCTTGGCCACATTTCCTTCTAGAAAATTTATTGTTAGCCCATGTGTAATAATGAGGCACTTCGTGATAGAGTAGTGTTTTAGCAAATTCATCACTGTTGCACAGGTCAAAAAACGCCGTGAGTGTCGTTTTTGGTGGATTATCCACTATATTTTGCATATTTTCCGCTGAGAAGTATACTCGTTGTCCATTCTCTAAGTGTACCGCTAAGTGCACTACGGTAGGGTGTCTGTCATGTATAGGAAATAACCTCCACACTGCTTCAGATGTACTGATGTACCGGCCGTTCAAATATTTTTCAACCTCGTCGTGAGCGTTTCTGACACTGAAAGTTGCTTGATCCGATCCTTTGTTGATGTATTTACAAATGTATTTTATTGCTTGCACAGAATGACAGTATTCTACGTTAATGTGCGCGTTGAAAGATCGACACAATATTGGGGAATATGGAACGATCCATCTGTTGTCTATGTTAACCGTTCGCCCTCGGACATTTAAGATAGCGACCTGCCCTCCGTTGTTGATGTCGCGTCGTCGATAAACGGGATATCCATCCTCACCGGTATGGGTTTCAGTTACGAAACGTCGTGGATATTTTTTCGAACATACGCCATTTTTCATGCACGGTGAAGTCAAATTTTCTTCCCCACATGGCCCATGTACCATATTTTTTGTGACTATTCCAAATAATACTGGGTCTTCGTCTTTATTAGGCAGTTCGGCAACTATTATTTCATCAATTTCATCGGGCTGTATTTTCGAGTCCAGCCACAATAACATATGACAATGCGGCAACCCTCTTTTTTGCCACTCAACAGTAAGCATATAACATTTAACCGATCCAAAAATCGCGTCTTTTGTTAATATTTTTATCATCTTTTTCATTTTTAAGTGAAACACTCGAGCAATAATGTCATGCCGATCGAAAGACCGCTGACCGGGAAAAAGTTCCTGCTTTATTTCTTCCCATTCCGGATTACAGGTGAAAGTTACAAAAAGATCTGGCCTTCCATAATTGCGCACATATGTCATAGCATCTTTTCGTGGAGATACCTTGGAGACCCAGTGAATGATGACGGCAAGATGACGTGCTGTCCGATATTGGCGGCATTTACGCTTGCGTCTTGGTTCAAAGAATCCCTCAAATGAATATAATTATCCACTCTAAGTTTTTGTTGGTTTCGGCAAATAAAATTTAACCTTTCTGAAATCATCTTCGCCATCATATCCACACAATACTGATTAAACAAATCTTTGTAATAATGCAGTGCATTAAAACAGTTGGTCCTAATCATTAAACGGTATGCATAATACTGCATGCATGACACAGTCTTATTTCTTAAGGAATCCTGTTGAGGAATCGTTAAATAATATCCGTCATCTCCTGATACAAACATTAGCGGATATTGTAACGGATCATATGCGCGGTGTAATTCCGACACTCGTTTTAGCTGTCCGTCTCTACCGTGCAGTACTATATCCCTGGGTCCTTTTTCTTCATCGACCAAGAGAACGGCCACTTCATTTACGGAAGGAGCGTTATATCTGCCCCGGTGTTCTGTCTGAGGTGTGCGATCAGAGTGAATAATTAATTTTAAACTCTCTGAGGTGTTGAGTTCGATACTATGTTTAAAACTTCGTATGTATACGTTATGGCTATTCAACACGGTCTGCAATTCGTTGATCAAATCTAGTTTTAGCATGGGGGCCATGTTTGATCGCAATGATAGTTGGTCAGCATCTGAAATAAAATATATCTGCAAAAATTGTGGGCTTTGTCCTGATGCCGGTAGCAGGCTTCCTATGAGATGATAAACTTGTCCTTCTACTTTAAAGGTGGGCATAAAATTTCCCTCTTTAATTTCCTTTGCCCCAAAGGAAGTCATCTGGAATAGGCTATTGTATCTACGTACGTTATTTAAAAAATGCGCGGATAAGGTGTGATTATTTGTCAATAGGCTTTTTATTGGTTCTGGTGGCTCTTCAATATTAGGAAGAATAACTTTTCCAGACGCGCAACACATACCGTTCGTTTCATCAGTCTATTTTTTAGCAAAACATTTAGGACAAATCTTATTCATTGCTCCGATTTGGATGCTGTTCTGATGAGCATAATCAATTTGTGGATCGTAGCTGAATGCCGATCTATTACTATGGGCTAAAATTCTATTGCGCGTTCTAGTTGTTAACGACTGTTGTCTATCTCTTTGTGCCATAAGCCGCTGCGAGCGTTCGGCGCTAGATTCCCGTGCACGCGTTCGCGAGTTTCTAACTCTATTTTCAGCAAGGCGCTGCGAGCGTTCGGCGCTCGATTGTCGTTGGTATACCTGCGATGATCTCGCATTCTGTTCTGCAAGACGAAGTGAACGTTCGGCGCTATATTCCCTAGTGCGTGCTCTTGAGATTCTGCGAACGTTCGGCGCTAGATTGTCTGGCCCGCGACTGCGATACGTACTCTCTCTGACTTGCGAGACGATCTGAATTTTCAGAAGAAGATTTTCCGATACGACGTATTTTTGCTAATCTTGCTTGGGAACTATTTCGAGATAGTTGCGACCTCTTTTTTCTAGGCATATTGTTGGTTTTTTTTTAAATCAGAAAATAAAAATAAACAGTGTACATACGTAAATTAAGTTAGGAAAGGTTTAAGTAGGTAGTCCTGAAAAGAACTTTTGATAAATTCTTACTAAAAAGTGTGAGAAGACTATAAAAAATATATAGAAAAGGTTGAATAAAATAATTTATAAGTAGTTCTGAAAAGAACTTTTTAGCTGGAAGGTTTAAATAGTTCTGAAAAGAACTTTTGACAATGAGTACCTAAGTAGTTCTGAAAAGAACTAAAAAAGTACTAAAACAGTAAATATAATTACTCAATGTCGGGTGCGTCCGCTGCGTAGGAAGCCGACCGCGCGACTGAGCCGCGCGGCTACCAGGTAGCCGCGTGGGGCGGGGAGAGGGGCGTGCACATCTATGAAATAGGTAGCTGCTACCTATTTCATAGATGTGCACGCCCCTCTCCCGCACTTCGGTGCCGACCCCTCCGTGCTATACCGGCGGCGGCGCGGCGGCGTTAATTTTTCAATTAATTTTGTTTTGATTGACATTTTAAATTCGTAATATCTTTTGAATGGAATGTCCGATTTGAATAAACTAAAAGGTAATTTACAGGTATTGAAACAGTCTTGCTTAGGAAATGTTATATTTGGATAAGGATCAATGCAAAAATATGGATAACTTGGTCTGATTTTGGACGGAATTTCTATTAACTTTTAAAATGTTAAAAAGTAGTTATAGTGACATAACTACAATAGTTAGACATATACTATCGCGACATTTTTTGTAGATATTGATATGTTCTATAATATTGTATAACATTTTTTTGTTCTATCATCAATAGTTTTCGCAGCGCATGCGATGAAAGACATTTTATGGCAATTTTTTTTACACTTTGGGTTACATTATTGTAGTTTTAGTAAGGATCCTTATTTTTTTCTTGTAATTAATATAGCCTATATTGATCAGTGATAATGTAGCATTGAAATGGTGAAAGAATTTTTGAAATCGGTCCAGTAGTTTTTAAGCCAATTCGTTACAAACATACACACAAAAATACAAATCTTTCCTCTTTATAATATTGTAACAGTGGATTTGCTTATGCTGCGGATAGCCGCGGTTATCCAAAGTTCGGGCGGTGGAGTCGAAGGCTGAGTGAAGTAGGCGTGCGTTATTATCGTATAACTATGTTTATTAAAATACTACGGCTTATACACTAACTTACATGCTAACTTATTTCTACTATGTACAAGTCCGGTATTGCCGGCTTAATGTTTCGCTATTGGCGCGGGTGCGCGTGAATGCCGCTTAACGTGTTCGGCTCGGTTCGCCGGAGATCGTCGGTGCGCTCTCGGAGTTCGGTCTCGCGGCGGAGATCGGGCGTGTTCGGCGGACTTCGCGGTGTTTCGGCGGCGCGGGCCTGCTTGCGGAGATCGGACGGGTTCGGCAGACTTCGCGGTATTTCGGCGGCCCGGTTACGGATTATTTCTCACGGCGGATTAATTCGTACGGCGGATTAAGGGGATGTTTCGGAGAGGTGGAGGCCTCTCATTACGAGGCGGGGTTGCCGCTCAACGCGCGGCGTGCCACTCAGCACGTGGTCTTCGGCGTAGCTACTCAGCTCGTAGCTGGTTTCGTATTCGGGTAGGCAGGTCGTCGCTCAACTCGCGATTCTTGGAGACGCTCAACGCGCGTCTTGGAGGAATTGCCTGTTCAACACACAAGCGGATCGGATCCGGTGACTAAGTCCCGGTGGATAGACCTGCTCAACTCGCTGGTCGGAAGGAACATGCTTATCACCGAAAATCCTGCGGTATATATACCCGCAGGTCGGTGATAAGCGGGTTGGTGCGGCGCGGAAATAATTGTTTATGTCGGGGGTGACAGTACGCGTTTGTTATTCGGAACGCTTCGTTACAAATTAGTATAGATCATTATTATTCTTATTATTATTATTTCCTCTTTATAGTACATAAAAAAATAAAAAAAAAAAAAAAAATAAAAATAAAAATAAAAAAAATAATAGATAATAGATAATAGATAGATGATACGGGAGACCCGGACTTTGCCGGCGCAATGTGGCGGTCACGGTCGAGGAGCCAGCTAATGGGCTGGACAGGTAGACCGGGGGCCTTGGTCCTTAAGCCGTCACGCGTTCGTGCGGGAATGGGTTCTTTTCCGAAGGGATTACGCGAGGGCGATTAGCGCTCTTTCCGTGTTTGTAACGGACCCACTGGAGGGGGACGGATCTCGCGCTGTATCAGCGTGACATCCGGAACCTGAAGGATGGATGACCGCTCCTATCCCTTGGATGGGAGCCCGGGGGACGGCTTCTTGGGAGTGCGTAGCTCTTTGTGAGTGGCGGTACACTGCTGGGACGGTCGCTCCTCCGTTAGGTTAGCTATTACAACTCCCATAATGGGAGTTCGGGTAGGGCGACTTAGCCTCCCCTTCTTTGAGGGGGAGGATAAGTCGGTGTCACCGTGACACACCACTCGGGCAGGGTGCATGGTTCGCTCATGCATTCCTGGATGCTGGACGGGCGGTTCTGACTTGCCGGCGTGGATGTGACGGTCACGGCCGAGGAACCAGCCAACCGGCTGGACAGGTAGGCCGGGGACTGCTGGTCCTTAAGCCGTCACGCGCCGTGCGGGGATGGATCTCCCTGAAGGGTCACGCGTACAAGGGCGACTAGCGCCCTTCCGTGATGTATACGGGCCCACTGGAGGGGGACGGATCTCGCGCTGTATCAGCGTGGCATCCGGAACCTGAAGGATGGAAGACTGCTCCCATCCTCAGATGGGAGCCCGGGGGACGGCTTCTTGGGAGTGCGTAGCTCTTCGTGAGTGGCGGTACACTCCCGGGACGGTCGCTCCTCCGTTAGATAGTTATAAACCTCCCATCGTGGGAGTCGGGTAGGATGATGACTTGGCCTCCCCCTTCACGGGGGGCAGATAAGTCGGTAGCAAGGGGTTGTGGCTTCCCCTTGGATAAAAATGCTCGAAGCCACACCGCGGCGGGCGAAACTCGGCGATGTCTGGCGGAAGGACACAAATCCCGATGTCAGGCATCGTACGGACAGGGGTACGCCTTCCCCCTCGTATAAAAACGCGGAGGCGGAAACGGTCGGTGCGGGGTGTTGATCGACAAAGCCGGGTTGTCGATAACATCTCGTAGCTTACATCCCCACGATCAATTCGGGGATTCGGGTAGGTCTCCCACCGGGGGAAGGCAGGGTTGGCTACTCGCCCTGGGTAATCTCCGGAGTGGTCGCGAAAAGACGGCGATGTCTGGTGGAAGGACATCAGTCCCGATGTCAGACATCGTACGGACAGGGGTACGCCTTCCCCCTCGTATAAAAACGCGGAGGCGGAAACGGGCAGGTGGCGATGCATGGGGGAAGAACCTAGTTCTGACGTCATGCATCGTACAAGCAGGGGTACGCCTCTCCCTCGCATAAAAACGCGGAGGCGGTAACGGGGCAGTCCGTTCATCTGCAAGGATAACGGACTGGCGGTGTGAGGCAACTCACACCCGAACAGGGGTTCGCCTTCCCCCTGTATAAATTCCGGAGGCGAGCGGGGCCATGGCACCGAAAGGTAGTTCCTCGCACGGGGGGTTTCGCGGGGGCTTGGCGGCCTCGGCCGGTGAAATTAGATTCGTCTGATTTCAATGGTCGGGATCGTTGGGTTCGTGCGGGACTTCTTACGTGGGGGACTACACGATCGTTGCCGCTCGTTATCTGCTTAGAGATAACACTGGTGTAAATGGCGTGGCTGGACGTTGGGGAGTAGCGCGCTCGGGGTGAGTGGTCGGTCCCGCTGTTGGCTCACCAGCGGGATAATGGCACTCATCTCATCCTACCGTGGGATGGGGCCCCTAATGGTCCTCGGGTCCGGCTAACTGGACTTGTCCGACGTACCGGACTCGTCCGACGTGCTGGACCCGTTGGCCGCATACGGGGGGGCCACTCCGAGTAGCGGGCTTTCCGGCACTACTGGCGTCCGTCTAGTGGGGGTTTCTGTCTCACCGCACTATAAACATACGGAGACAGACGCGCGTGGTTAGGGACGTCCCTGGTAGGGGGGACATGGGAAGAGGGATCGCCTCCCGTCCGGGCATATGGTTATCCAATCCCGGGGAGGGCTCACGATCCCTGAATCTCTGACCCACGGGTAACCGTGTGGTCCCCTCCGTTGTGAGCCACCTTGCCGTGGTGGAGGGGCTCCCCTGGGAGAGATCCCAGGGGTCTAAGAGCTCACACATGGAAGGAAAACCATGTTAAAAAACCCGGGTAGGCCGGACTCGTGAGGAGGGTTATACCAACCGGCCTAGGAGTGGGGGGCTCCGAAATAACCCCCCCTTGGAAGAAAACCAAGTAAAAAAATTACATTTTTTAACTTGATACAAAATGGAAAGTACGACATATAATAAGACGAACTTACCGCCTCAGGGGATTCGGACCCCCAGGGGCCGGCGTGGGGGGGGTAGTGTCCCGGCTCCCCCCACGTCGTCATCGGACGACGGGCGGTGCGGGGGGTGCGGCGCAGGCCCCCCGCACTATTACGCGTCTGCGGCCGGTGACGAGGCGTTCTGGACACTGGTCCGGAATGCATGCAAGTGGATCCTCCAGCTGTTGGGGGATCCAACACCGAGGGGTTTCTGCTCTGGGGGGTGCGCCCCCCAGGGCAGTTTGGGAGGCGTAGGTCCGGTTCCGAGGCCGTCCTACGCCTCGGTGACTCGAGGTGTGGGGAGGCCTGCGTCCCGTTCCGTCGGGACGCAGACCTCCCCGGAGGTAAATGCCCCCCCCAGGTGCTTCAAGTGCCTGGGGCGGGGGCATATTCGTAGGTGGTGCCCGTCTGCCGTCGACCGGGGCAATTCTTGCCTCCGGTGCGGCGGGGACGGGCACCACGTTGGGGCATGTGCAGCGCCGGCTGCACATTGCCCTTTGTGTGCCGACGCGGGGTTACCGGCCCGCCATAGGATTGGCGGGAATGGGTGCCCCGTGGTCCCTCCCCGTCGCGGGGGAGGGAGGAGGAAGCGGAAGAAGGGAAAGGGGGCTCTACCCCCTTCCCCGGTTGTACCCGAGGAAGGGAGGGAGGCCTCACCTCCCTCCCTGGTCGTACCTGGGGAGGAGGTTTCTCCTCCCCAGGTGGAGGTAATGGAGGTGGACCCTCCGTTTGGGGGGTCCACCTCCGACGGGCCAGGCGGGGCCCGCATGGAGATCGAGGAATCTGGGGGGGGTGTGGGTTCTGTCCCTCCCCCCCCGAATTCTAAACCCGCCTCCATTTCTGTGGTGGCGACGAGTACGGAGATTACCTCGGACCCGAAGTTGTCCCTCCTCCGCCCTGCGGTCAGCCTGAATAGGCTGCCGGGGGAGGAGGAGGGGGGGACGGGTACCGAGGTCATTACCCCCTTGGCCTCAAAGTCCAAGTTACCCGAGAGGTTTTATAGGACACCTAAGGGGGAAACTTTTCATCTCCCCGGTTCCATTTGGTTTGAGTTCCGTCTCCCGAGCGGGAGGGTTATCCGCCCGCTGGCGCAGTTTGGAGTGGAGGGTTTTCTTCCCTCTTCCTCCCCCACCTCTGAGCAGAAACTTGTTCAGACGTGGGGAGAGGAGTGGGTGACTTTCGTCCGCAGGAGTGTGGAGGAAAAGTTGCGGATGAATCTCTCTCGCCCCGTCAGCCGTAGTGATTTTGACGGGGCGATTGAAGTGGTGATGGAGGTTGTTGCCCTCGAGTCTTTTCGGTCCCCTTTAAAGGGACATAAAGTCTCGGGGGCCTCCTCCCCTAATCCTGTTGGAAAGGGGGAGATTGTTAGGTGTTCCCTCGCGGTTGGGGGTGGCGGGGATACTGGGGGGGAAGTTCTGTCTTCCCCCTCTTCCTCCGTTCCTGCTAGCCCTAGTTTAACCGCGGGGAAACGGAAAAAGAAAAAGAGGTGACTGGAGGCGGGGGCCTCCAGTCGCCCCTTGCCCCACCTACATCCGGGGGCGGCCCCCCCTCCTAACATCTGGGGGGGCGGGGGAAGGCCGAGGTGACCCGGCCTTCCCCAGTGTAGAGTATCATAATACTGGGGAAGGAGTGCTAATACGAGACCCTGGCACTCCTTCCCCCCGAGACTGAGGCCTCCAATAAATTGGAGGCCAAGCCTGAGGGGGAGCTGGATGGATGCCATTTGGTGATGCCCAGCTCCCCCTCTCCATTGGCTTGGGATGGTCACCCCCAGGGGTTTTAGTGGGTATGCCGGAGGGGAACTTCTGTCCCACATAACCCGTAGAGGTCCCCCCGGGCCTCTCGGGTATCCATAAAGGATTTCCCCTGGGTGAACAAAAAAAAAAAAAAAAAAAGATAGATCCCATCCCCCCTCCGTTGTGAGCCACCTTGCCGTGGTGGAGGGGCTCCCCTGGGAGAGATCCCAGGGGTCTAAGAGCTCACACATGGAAGGAAAACCATGTTAAAAAACCCGGGTAGGCCGGACTCGTGAGGAGGGTTATACCAACCGGCCTAGGAGTGGGGGGCTCCGAAATAACCCCCCCTTGGAAGAAAACCAAGTAAAAAAATTACATTTAATAATTTTTGATATTATGGACAGTACAACTAAAAGGATGTTAAACTTACCGCCTCAGGGGATTCGGACCCCCAGGGGCCGGCGTGGGGGGGGTAGAGTCCCGGCTCCCCCCACGTCGTCATCGGACGACGGGCGGTGCGGGGGGTGCGGCGCAGGCCCCCCGCACTATCCAGCGACTGCGGCCGTTGACGAGACGCTTCGGACATTAGTCCGAAGCGTGTGTACCTGGCTCCTCCAGATCTTGGGGGAGTCACCACCGAGGGGTTTCTGCTCTGGGGGGTGCGCCCCCCAGAGCAGTTCGGGAGGCGTAGGCCCGGTTCTTACCCGGACTTACGCCTCGGCTGTTCGAGGTAAGGGGAGGCCTGCGTCCCGTTCCGTCGGGACGCAGACCTCCCCGGAGGTAAGTGCCCCCCCCCAGGTGCTTCAGGTGCCTGGGGCGGGGGCACATTCGCAGATGGTGCCCGTCCGCCGTCGACCGGGGCAGTTCCTGCCTTCGGTGCGGCGGGGACGGGCACCATGTGGGGGCGTGTGCGGCGCCGGCCGCACACTGCCCCCAGTGTGCCGACGCGGGGTTACCGGCCCGCCATAGGATTGGCGGGAATGGGTGCCCCGTGGTCCCTCCCCGTCGCGGGGGAGGGAGGAGGAAAAGGAGGAAGGGGAGGGGGGCTTCACCCCCCTCCCCGGGTGTACCTGGTGAGGGCCCCCGTCTGTCGGGGTGTCCCCTCCCCAGGCGGATGATATCGTCCCCATGGGCTCCCCTTCTGGGGAGCTCATGGAGATTGAAGTGGGAGAGGGGAATTTGTCCCCCCTCCCTCCTTTGGAGGTTGGTGGAGGCGGGGTGGAGGAATCCACCCCTCTCCCCATGGAGAGGGATGAAGGAGAGGGGGAGCAATCTTTTCTCCCCCTCGCGGAGATGGTTGTGGAAAGGGGGGAGAAATCCCCCCTTCCTTGGAAAAGGTTGTTGAGGAGGAGGGGGAGCAATCCCCCCTCCCCCTCGCCGAAGCGGGTGGAGGTGCGGGGGTAAAATCCCCCCTCCCCCCGTGGAGGCGGGGAAGGAGGTTAGGGAGGAATTCCCCCTCCCCCCTAGGAAAAAGAAGGCCCGCAAGGGCCTTGAGCCAGCTGATGAAGTTAAGGGAGAGGCGGGAGATTTAAAACTCTCCCGCCTCCTCCCCACGGTCACCCTTGAGAGGGTGACCAACAAGGAGGGTGATTTGTCGTTCCCGGGATCGGCGTCCGGGGGTGGGGGTGGGGGTAGTGGGGGGAGACCCGTCTCCTTCTCCCTCCTCCACCGTCCTGCCTATAGGGAAGTCCGATCCTGGGACGACATAATCAATTGTATAGAGCACGGGACCGTCCCCCCGCACCGCGATGTGCTGTGGGGGACGGTCGTTGAGGAGGTGAAACGTAGAGACCCCCTTCTCGCTGGGGGTCTCCGAATGATCAAGGGGGGGGACACGGGCATCAATTTTGATGCCACGGTCCTCCCCCAAGGTGCCGACAGCGTCGATATTGTGAGGGGCGCCGTCACAAAATTGGCGGCGGAGCACCCAGGTTGGGAGCTCCGCTGCCATGTGACGGCGGTTCCCCCACAATATCGGCGCCCTAAAGTGGCCTCAACGCGGGCGTCGGGGGTAAATGCCGTCAAGGCGCCCCCCGACGTCCGACTTGAGGCCAATAGATTCTTCTTGGGGTTGAAGGCGGGGGATGGTCCTCCCTCCCCAACAGACCTTCACCCCAAGAGGAAAAAGAAGAAAAAGAGGTAATTGGGGGCGGGGGCCCCCAATTGCCTCTTGCCCCATTAAGACCCGGGGGCGGCCCCCCCTACTGTCATCTAGGGGGGGGTGGGGGAAGGTCGAGGTGTCCCGGCCTTCCCCGGTGTGGTATATTATTTTTATGGGGAGGGAGTGTTTTGTCACTCCCTCCCCTCGGGATTGAGGCCACTAAGGCCATGCCTGAGGGGGGGCTGGATGAATGCCTAGTTGTGATGCCCAGCCCTCCCTCACTAAAGATTCGAGATGGACACCCCCAGGGGTTTTAGTGGGTATGCCGGAGGGGAACTTCTTTCCCCTCCGGTGAGTCCCACATAACCCGTGGAGGTCCCCCCGGACCTCCCGGGTATCCATAAAGGATTTCCCCTGGGATATCAAAAAAAAAAAAAAAAAAAGATAGATCCCATCCGCCTCCGTCTCGGACTTCTGCGTCAGAGTTATGGGGCAGAAGGAAGAGGCGGAGCGCATCAGGAGAGGAGAGGTTGTCATAGAGGCACCTCCCCAAAACAGTGACAACGACGACAGCAGCGGCGGTAGGGGTCCCCCCCCTCCCCCAGTTAGGAAGAGGGTCAGGGGTATCCCCTACCGTCGCTTCGCCTACTTACGTGGGACATGAGAGCCGCTGGGTCCCCCGACGGCTGAACAAACCTGTTTGGCTCGACAGGGGGACCCAGCGGACAGTCTCCCTCACAGGAGCTTATTTCTGGGGAGCTCCCTTCATAGGGAGGCTCCCCTATTATTACTCCCTTAAAGGAATCCGTGTAGGTATGCGTGAGGTCCTCTTCCCGGGCTGAGTCTCATTGCTGACTCATACAATTCGGGAGGGGACTTCTACACCAATCCTCCCTCACAGGAGGCAATTATTGGAGAGGGACCCCTGTTCGTGGGTGGGCTAGACTGAGTGCCTGGCCCACCCCCTGGGGGATCCCCCTCCTTCCAACGGGAAAGTTTCGAAGCTGGGAGAGATACCTCTTCCAGCCGGGGGCCAGCCGAGAGCGGGGGCTCTCGGCTGACCTGTCCCCCTTTCTGGGCGGTGGGGGTCGTTGGAGCCAGGCTCCCCCCCCAACTAGTTAACTTGGTGAAGCCCAAGTCTTAAGGGCTAGCCCGGGAGGGGGAGAGAAGTATGCCGTATGGTGATTCCTCTCCCCCTCCCGCTAAGGGCATGGGAAGGCTACCCCGGGGGGGTTTTAGTGGGTATGCCGGTTAGGTCCTGTTTGACCTAACCGGAGACTCCCACATAACCCGAGGGGTTCCCCCGAACCTCTCGGGTATCTATAAAAGATTTCCCCCCCGTTACCAAAAAAAAAAAAAAGATAGATCCCATCCGTTGTGCGCCACCTTGCCGTGGTGGAGGGGCTCCCCTGGGAGAAATCCCAGGGGTCTAAGAGCGCACACATGGAAGGAAAACCATGTTAAAAAACCCGGGCAGGTCGGGCTCGTGAGGGGGGTTATCCCAACCGACCTAGGAGTGGAGTCTCCGATATAACCTCCCGTGGAAGACAACCACGTTAAAAAATTACATTTTTATGGAAGTGATGTCTTTTGTTGAGTTGAACGTACCACCCCAGGGTTCTCGGGTGCCCAGGGGTCGGCGTGGGGGGGGGGGGTAGAGTCCCGGCTCCCCCCACGTCGTCATCGAACGACGGGCGGTGCGGGGGGTGCGACGCAGGCCCCCCGCACTATTCGGCTACTGCGGGGTGTGGAGGTTTCTTCCAGACTGCGGTCTGGAAGACTATTAACCCTTTCAGGGGCACATTATTCTTCTAAACCGTTTATTTTGATATCAGTCATTCTTATAGTTTTCGAGGTCGCTGATTACGAATCTGAACTCGAAATTTGAAAATTCAAAATGGCGGATCCAATATGGCGGACAAAATTTTGCAGAATTGTTTGAGCCGTATGAAATTCATTACTCGGGGGTTTTCGAGGTCGCCGATTACGAATCTGAACTCGAAATTTGAAAATTCAAAATGGCGGATCCAACAAGGGGAACAAAATTTTTCAGAATTATAAATTTGAAAGAAATGAGGTTTCAATATGATGAATACGAAAATGTAAAAATGTACCCTCATCTCTTCCTCACTCTTACTCACTCTCTCTCTCTTTTTTTTTTTTTTGGTTTCGGGGGGAAATCCTTTATGGATACCCGCGGGGTTCGGGGGAACCCCACGGGTTATGCGGGACTCACCGGGAAGCAGAAGAGCTTCCCGGCATACCCGCTAAAACCCCCCCGGGGTAGCCTACCCAAGCCCTGACTGAGAGGGGGAGAGGAATCACAACTAGGTATACGTCTCTCCCCCTCTCGGGCTGGTCCAATTAAGGGCCTCATCTAGACAAAAGGAATTGGGGGGGGGGAGCCGGGCTCCAACGCCCCCCCACCGCCCTAAGGGGGACTGGTCAGCCGAGAGCCCCCGCTCTCGGCTGGCTCCCGCTGGGAGGATATAAATAGACCCTCCCAGCATAACGATCTCTCATAGGAGGACAAGGGAGAAACTCCCGCCTCCCTGGGAGGAGAATCCCCGGAAGGTAAGCCGGGCAATTAAGAGCCCAGCTCACCCCATTAATGGGAACTCCTCCCAAAGGACCTCCATTGAAGGAGGAAGATGCGGAGTTTCTCCAGGGTTGTATGAGCCAAAAGGATGAGGCTCAGCCCTCAGGGAAGCCTCGCATCCGCCGACACAGAGCCCCCAAATTGGGGAGAACGGAACAAGGGGAGATCAAGCCTCCCCCTGTGAAAATAAACTCCAATGAAGGAGTACAACCGCGGGGTCCCCCTGTTATCACTGGGACCGGGTAAAGTTACCTGGCCCTCGGGAGACCCCGCAGCCATCAAGCGCCCCGAAGGTGGGCAAATCGGCGGTAGGGGATACCTCTAACCCTCCTCCTGATTGGAGGAGGGGGAGGACCCCCACCGCCGCCGCTGCTGTCATCACTGTCCTGTGGGGGAGGTGGGAGCACTTCCACCTTCCCCCGTCTAATGCGCTCCGCCTCTTCCTTCTGCGTCATAACTTTGACGCAGAAGTCCGAGACGGAGCGCCATTTAACCTCTCCCTCCAGCATTTGTCGAACCAAAGCCGGAAGGGAGAGGTCCCCGCCAACCACTGCGGTCAGGGCACGGCGCTCTTCCTCCCAAGCAGCACACTCTCGAAGAGTGTGCTCAGCCGTGTCCCGACCGGCCGCACAGTGGTGGCACGCCTCTGTGCGCTCCTTTCCGATCCTGCACAGGTACTTCCCGAAACAGCCATGGTCGGTCAGCACCTGTGTCAGGTGGAACTCTAGCCCGCGTCCGCGCCTGTCCGCCCATTGGGGCAGACAGGGCTGGATGGCGCGGGTGGTCCACTTACCCGCCTCGAGGCCCCGTAAGGCAATCTGCCATTTCCGGATGGCCTCTCGGCGGGTGTCTTGCCTTATTTTGGTCACGGCCCCTGGTCTGAGGCGGGCACTCCCGGTACCCTCTGAGTTCCTCGTACACCTATAAACGGAGGCGTGCGAGGAGGCGAGGAACTCCACCGGGATAATGCCCGCCAGGGCCGTGGCCGCCGCGAACGACGTCGTGCAGTAGGACCGAGTCAGTCTCACTGCGAGCCGACGCTGTAGGCGGTGTATAATCGCCTGAATGCGCCGGTTCTTAACGACCGACTCGGCCCATACCGGTGCTCCATACAGGAGCACCGACTGCACGACGTTCGCATATAAGTTCCTAACTTTGGAACTTGGACCACCCACGTTGGGCAGGAGGCGGCCTAACGCAGCCGCCATCCTGTCCGCTTTGGGGATTGTTTGAACGAAATGCTGTTCGAATCCCCAAAGCCCATCCAGAATGAGGCCCAAGTACTTTAACTGGGGCCCCACCCGGACGCGAGCTTCCCCTACCCACACCTCGGTAGGGGGAGGTCGCCCCATGGCCTTATCACAGAAGAACATGGCCTCGGTCTTCTGTGGGGCGACCTCGAGTCCCATTGCTCGGATGGAGCACACAACTGCCCGGGTCGCGGCATTCGCCGCGTCCCGGACATCCGTCCAATCCTCCCCCTGGGCCACTATGAGTGTGTCATCAGCATAGCAAATGAGATGACAGCCCAGGGGGAGCGCCGTGCGGAGCACCCTATCGTATGCGAGATTCCACAGTAGGGGGCCTAAAACTGACCCCTGTGGAA
>CABEGB010001140.1:114175-143700 GCA_901521435.1 Crematogaster levior
GTATATAATCGTATAATAATCAAAGATAATTGAGAGAGGCTGGGACATACCTTCCGCTAAATCGTCTTTTTATTAATTATAATTTTTAAATGAAATTATATAAATAATAAAATATAAAAATTTCTATTATTAATATATTTTATATGCAATATATAATGCATGCTTTTATAAGTTATAATATTTTAAACAATCTAAAATAATTACAATTAATAGTTTTCCACATTGCTGTGCTTGATACAAATGCATACTTATTGCGTATATTTACAGATCACTTTGACATTACCCTTTCAGGCCACACAATCGGTGAGATACGATTGCGAGCCTTGGATAACATTATTTCCAAGTACGATTTAGGTTTTGTATGTGACTGCGATGCTGTCAAGAAAGAGATAATCCAAAGATTATTTAACTGAATATAGTATATTTTTATATTAAAACAATAGATATATAATTACATAATTTTTTGCCACAGAGTATGTACAAAAAGTGGATTTTTAACAAAGTTCAGAATTTTTTTCTCGAATTTGAACCTGCGAAAAATTCTGAACAAATTACATATGATTCAGGACGGATTATTCATTAGGAGTGAATTTTTTCAACAACCAGATCCATCACATATTAGCACAGCCGAATTAATAGTGGAAAAACGGCTATTTTTCAACATATATTGTTTAACAACTACCACAAATAAATAAATAAATATTGTTTTAGTCTCGGAATACATTCACTGTACCCTTACGAACCATAAAATATCATATACATGCCCACTTGTGACTAAAAACATCAAAATAATTTAAAAAAACAAATTTATTTTAGGTGTAACACGGGTGTTACACCGCCCCTGAAAGGGTTAAGAGGTTCCTCCTCCTTTTGGAGGAGGAGTTTGATGATAGGAGGTGTTCGTGCTCGGGGGGTTCCGTCCCCCCGAGCCGTCAGGGAGGCGTAGGACTGCGGTCCTACGCCTCGGTGGCTCGAGGTGTGGGGAGGCCTGCGTCCCGTTCTGTCGGGACGCAGACCTCCCCGGAGGTAAGTGCCCCCCCCAGGTGCTTCAAGTGCCTGGGGCGGGGGCACATTCGAAGATGGTGCCCGTCCGCCGTCGACCGGGGCAGTTCCTGCCTTCGGTGCGGCGGGGACGGGCACCATGTGGGGGCGTGTGCGGCGCCGGCCGCACACTGCCCCCAGTGTGCCGACGCGGGGCTACCCGCTCGCCACCGGATCGGTGGGAGCGGGTGCCCCGTGGTCCCTCCCCGTCGCGGGGGAGGGAGGAGGAATCGGAAGAAGAGAACGGGGGTTCCACCCCCCGTCCCGGTTGTAGAGGTGGTGGGCTCTCCCTCACAGGAGAGCCCACCCCGCGGTTCGGCCTCCCCCATGGAGGTTGCCACTGATGGCGGCGGATCTTCCGCCGACACGGTGGTGATCTCTGTGGGGGGGGGCCTCTGTGGGGTCCCCGGAGGGAGGCCCCGTAGAGGTGGTGCTGGAGAACGTTGAGGTTGCGGAGGGGGGGAGCTCTCCCCCCTTCAGGAGGATGCTTCCGCCGCCCTTGTGGCTGTCCCTCCCCGTCGGGGGGGAGGGAAGCGGAAGCGGAAGAAGGGAGGGGGGTTTCTCCCCCCTCCGGGGATGTTCCTGTGAAGCGTCCCCAGCCTTCGGTTGGGGCGACGCTTCCACAAGTGGACGGCCCGTTGGAGGTCGCCTCCGAGGCTGGTTCTTGTGCCAGCTCGGGGACGGCCTCCGTGGGGCGTGTCGTCGCCGTGGGTCTCCTGTTTTGGGGGCCTGGGGGATTGGCGGAGACCGCGAGGAGGGGCGATGTGCTCTCTCTCTCTCCCCTAAGTGAGAGCGAGGAGGATATCCTCTCCTCCTTGAGTGGTTGTGATGGGGGGTCTTCCCCCCTTTCTGATGAGGAGAAGACTCAGTGGAGTGGAGCGGTGCCAGCGACGGAGTTGCTGGCCCGCGTGAGGGACTCCGTCCCTCATTTCACCCCTGAGGAATTGGACTTGGGGTTCACGCTCAGGTCCAAGTGGAAGAAGGAAAGGGACCTTAGGCTACCCGGGGGATGGCTGAGGCCAGAAGACTTCAGATACCTCCTGCCGGTGTGCCTGCTCCCCTTATACGAATTCATGACCAGTGCGGAGGGGGTAGCTTTTGCCGCCAGGCACTCTATCGCCTCCTATGGTCTAGTGGAGACGGGGAATAATTGGGTGGAGAAGGATGGTGATGCGATTATTCGGTGCCTCCTTTCCACTCCCAAATATTCCCCGGTTGGCCCTCCTAATTCTCCGTAGAAAAGAGGTGACTGAAGGCGGGGGCCTCCAGTCGCCTCTGGCCCCGCCAACACCAGGGGCGGCCCTTCCCTCTTAACATCTGTGGGGGGGGGGGCGGGGAAAAGTCGAGGTGTCCCGGCCTTTCCCGGTGTAGTATTCTTTTTGGGGAAGGAGTGTTTCATCACTCCCTCCCCTCGGGATTGAGGCCGCTTTTGGCGGCCATGCCTGAGGGGGGGCTGGATGAATACCTATGGTGATGCCCAGCCCCTCCTCACTATAGGCTAAGGATGGACACCCCCAGGGGTTTTAGTGGGTATGCCGGAGGGGAACTTCTTTCCCCTCCGGTGAGTCCCACATAACCCGTAGAGGTCCCCCCGGGCCTCTCGGGTATCCATAAAGGATTTCCCCTGGGTTATCAAAAAAAAAAAAAAAAAGATAGATAGATAGATAGATAATAGATTAATAGATAATAGATAATAGATAATTAATATAGCCTATGTTAATCAGTGATAATGTAGCATTCAAATGGTGAAAGAATTTTTGAAATCGGTCCAGTAGTTTTTGAGCCAATTCGTTACAAACATACAAAAATACAAATCTTTCCTCTTTATAATATTAGTATAGAAGTATAGATTAACCATCATACAGGGTGTTCCCGGGTTAAACAGCCAGACTTAAAATATGAATTCAGGACTTCAAAACAAACAAAAATTTTCCTCTGGACGTATGTTCGCAAACGCTTCGTTCAAGAGATATTTACTTTTGAAGTTACAGAACTGTAGGAATGAATAATTGAAATTCTTGTTTTGAAGCTCCAAGGTCATTGATAGGTTTTTTTTGTTCGCAAAGCTCGTAGTTCGTAGCTCGTAGCTGTTAGTTCGTTGAACGCTGTTGTAGAATAAACTTATAATCATGCCTCGTATGTATTCTAATAGTGAATATGCCGATATGGTATATTTATATGGATTTTGTGACGGAAATGCTAACGCTGCTCGTCGTGAATACGCCATGCGATTTCTGAACAGAAAATTGCCGAATAAATCAGTATTCTCTTCAACATTTCAACGACTGAAGGAAACTGGATCATTTAACATAGTTCCTCGAGCCGACGGAGTTTTTGCCCCACTGCAAAATGAAAGAAGAACAGCCGCCATATTGCAACATTTCGATCAAAATCCATCAACTAGTGTCCGAAGATCTGGTTCTGCGTTAAGAATTTCATCCACAGTGATATGGAAGACACTTAAAGCCGATGGACGTTATCCATACCACCTTCAACGTGTCCAGCATTTATTACCGACTGATATGCCACGCAGAAGAGTATTTTGTGATTGGTTTTTAAGTCAAACAGATAACGATTTACAATTTTCACAAAACATTTTGTGGACAGATGAGGCCATATTTACCAGGCAAGGTATTCTCAATCAAAGAAATAGTCATGTTTGGTCACATGAAAATCCTCGAGCAATCCGTGAACCCCCTCCGTTGTGAGCCACCTTGCCGTGGTGGAGGGGCTCCCCCAGGAAACTCTCCTGGGGGTCTAAGAGCTCACACATGGAAGGAAAACCATGTTAAAAAACCCGGGTAGGCCGGACTCGTGAGGTGGGTTATACCAACCGGCCTAGGAGTGGGGGGCTCCGAAATAACCCCCCCCTGGAAGACAACCAGGTTAAAAAATTACGTTTTGTTTATGGATATGTCGATTAATACGAGAAGTAACGTACCACCCCAGGGGTCTCGGAGCCCCAGGGGTCGGCGTGGGGGGGGTAGAGTCCCGGCTCCCCCCACGTCGTCATCGGACGACGGGCGGTGCGGGGAGTGCGGCGCAGGCCCCCCGCACTATCCAGCGACTGCGGCCGTTGACGAGACGCTTCGGACATTAGTCCGAAGCGTGTGTACCTGGCTCCTCCAGATCTTGGGGGAGTCACCACCGAGGGGTTTCTGCTCTGGGGGGTGCGCCCCCCAGAGCAGTTCGGGAGGCGTAGGCCCGGTTCTTACCCGGACTTACGCCTCGGCTGTTCGAGGTAAGGGGAGGCCTGCGTCCCGTTCCGTCGGGACGCAGACCTCCCCGGAGGTAAGTGCCCCCCCCAGGTGCTTCAAGTGCCTGGGGCGGGGGCACATTAGAAGATGGTGTCCGTCCGCCGTCGACCGGGGCAGTTCCTGTCTCCGGTGCGGCGGGCACCATGTGGGGGCGTGTGCGGCGCCGGCCGCACACTGCCCCCAGTGTGCTGACGCGGGGTTACCGGCCCGCCATCGAATTGGCGGGATTGGGTGCCCCGTGGTCCCTCCCCGTCGCGGGGGAGGGAGGAGGAAAAGGAGGAAGGGGAAGGGGGCTTCACCCCCTTCCCCAGTTATGCCTGATGAGGGGAGGGGGGCTTCACCCCCCTCCCTGGCTGTACCGGTGGAGGGGCCCCCACCTTCGGGTGGGGTGACTTCTCCACAATTGGATGTTCCCATGGAGGTCGTCCCCGAGGCTGGGCTTGTTCCCAGTCCGGGGGGGCCTCCATGGGATGCTTGCCCTCCATGGGCTCCCTTTCAGGGGAGCCCATGGAGGTGGTTGAAGGTAAGAAGGGAGGGGAGGAACCTCCCCTTCCCCAACGGAGAAGGAAGAGGGGGAAGAAGAATTCCTCCTCTATCTCTATCTCGGATAGCGGGGGGGAGGCGGGAGTTGCGGATGCTAAGCTCTCCCGCCTCCTCCCATCGGTCAGCCTTGAGAGGCTGACCGATAAGGAGATTGTGGCGGAGCCCCTTCTGGACTCCGCCCCAGGGGCTAAGACTTCTGGTGAAGCCGAGACCCCCACGGACGTTTCGGGGAAACGTCCCCAGCCTTTGGCTGGGGTAACGTTCCCCCAACTGGATGGCCCGACGGAGGTCGTCTCTGAGACTGGTTCTTGTACCAGTCTGGGGGCGGCCTCCGTGGGATTCGTTTCCTCCCTGGGTTATTCGCCCCGGGAGGAGTCAGATTTGGATGAGCTGGATGAGCTCGTAATGGAGCTCGCGTATGAGGTTGCAGGGAGGGGGGAGGGGGACTTGTCCTCTTCTTTTCCCTCTCCCTTGAGTAGCGAAGGGGGGTCTTCCCCCCTTCCCATGGAAACGGACGGGGAGAAGGATGTTGTGTCCTCTCTCCCCTCGGACAGCCCTCAAAGGCTGCCCGACAGGAAGATTGTCATGGCCACAAAAAAGAAGTGGCAAGGAGGGGTTCCTGCGACGGTGTTACTGGCTCGTGAGGAAGCTCGCGTTCCTCAGTTCACCGTCGCGGATTTGGATGAAGAACTTAAGTTCAAATCCGAGCGGAAGGAATTGGGGGACATTAGATTAGCCGGGGGATGGCTGAGTCCTGAGGTCTTCAGGTTCATCCCCCCGGAGTGTATGTACCCCCTAACGGACCTTCTGTCCAGCAGGGTGGCGAGAGCCTTTGCCGAAAGGCACTCTCTCGCCGCCACTAGTTTGATGAAAACGGGGAGGAATTGGGTGGAGAAGGATGGGTTGGCGTTCATTCGCTACCTAGCCTCTTCTCCTTCTCCCAAATATTCCTTTCCGTAGGCTAAATAAGAAAAGAGGTGACTGGAGGCGGGGGCCTCCAGTCACCTCTAGCCCCGCCAACACTTTTAACAACTGGGAGGGGCGGGGGGAGGCTGTGGTGACCCAGCCTCCCCCGGAGTTTTGGTAATTTATTTTGGGGGGGAGCTTGTCTCCCCAGGATAGGGACCGATAACGGTCACGCCCGAGGGGGAGTCGGATGAAATGCCACTGGCGATACCCGGCTCCCCCTCATTACGGGCAAGGATGGTCACCCCCAGGGGTTTTAGTGGGTATGCCGGAGGGGAACTTCTTTCCCCTCCGGTGAGTCCCACATAACCCGTAGAGGTCCCCCCGGGCCTCTCGGGTATCCATAAAGGATTTCCCCTGGGTAACAAAAAAAAAAAAAAAAAAAAAAAGCAATCCGTGAACAACATTTCCAACACGATTTTCAATGTAATGTATGGTTAGGAATAATGGGCAATATTTTAATTGGACCCCATTTTCTACCAGCTCGCTTGAATGCGAATGGATTTCTCGCATTTTTAAACAATGACCTTTTGGAAAACATTCCTTTGAGTATGAGAGTAAATATAAATTCCTGGTTTCAATTGGACGGCTGTCCTGCTCATTATGGCAGAGGTCCTCAACAGTGGCTTAATACTTATTTTCCCGGACGATGGATTGGTCGTGCTGGACCTGTGGCTTGGCCTCCGCGTTCACCGGATTTAACGCCATTAGATTTTTTTGTTTGGGGTACTCTGAAGGAAAAAGTATACAGTATGCCTGTTAATGACCTTCAATCATTAAAACAAAGAATCGTGCAAACGTGCGAAGAAATTACGGATGTACAATGTCAGTCAGCCACTCGTTCTGTCATTGATAGATGCAATGCTTGTGTTCAAAATTTGCGCGCTCGAACATGGTCGAGTGACGTATCAACCAATCGCCTGTCTCCGAGATGACGCGACATGGAGCGCCCCTTTCACAGCGCCCTCTCTTTCCTCTTCCTGCATACCTTCGGAACAGGAAGGGGGAGAGTGCTCTCGTGTGTTCGTGGAACTGCCCGGATACGCACGTGCCACGTGTGGCTTCCCACTGTGTTCCACGATTCCGCACCGCTCAGGATTCGCTTGAAGAAGAAGACGACTCGACGAAAGATTACTACTAGGACAGCGAAAACAGCTTCGGGGATCGTGCATCGAGGAAAACCACAGCGACAAATCCGACCACGAGCGAGGCGAGACGCATGCGACGAAGTCGCCATCCTGCATAGAGAAATTACGTCGCAAAGTATAAGGGCCTCTGATTTCACTCTCGTCGTCAGATCACCGGTTAACTAACTTATTCGGAAGGCTCAGGTCATTTCTCTAGCCTGCGAATTAGCGTATCTCTTCCACTCTCAGGGCTCAGGTAACCTCTCTAGCTCGAAGATTCGATCTGACTGACACAGGCAGAGGCTTTTACATTCAATTTAATTATCGGTAGTTTTGTTTTGTTTTACTTCTAATTTCACGTTCTGTTGATAATTCTTTCCTTAATTTTATCTCAAGGTGACCGATCAACGCCCACCTCTTTTGATTCCTAAGTTATTTTCCATTTAGAATAAATCTTTAGTTATCATTATATGTTATTCTTTATCTAATCTCGTTTTCGTTTACTGTTGTACGATTCTAGTTACTCAGAATCATAAAAGATATATAATCGGAATAAAAGGAATCCGACAACTGACCTACAAAGAGCCCCCTACCTCTCTCCTTTTCTTTACTATCGCTCACCTACCTTTATACCTCAACAGCTTGTCTCCGGGCTGGAGGCCATCATTTTGAACAAAACACTTAATGTAATATAGTAACAAATTTTGATTATTGTAAAGCAATAAAGAGGATATTTCGACCTTATTTCAACCTTATTTCGACATTATTCATCCTACAGTTCTGTAACTTCAAAAGTAAATATCTCTTGAACGAAGCATTTGCGAACATACGTCCAGAGGAAAATTTTTGTTTGTTTTGAGGTCCTGAATTCATATTTTAAGTCTGGCTGTTTAACCCGGGAACACCCTGTATATTGAGTAAATTAGAAATACGCGAATCTATAGCCAACTATGCATCGTATGCAATTGCTATATTAATGAGCAAAAAATGTCCTCGAAACAATCGACTTGTGTATATACAGGGTGATTCAGAACAACCCCTGCAGATTGAAATGTCGTATTCCTGAGTAAATTCTGAGATGATTCTTCCTTTACCAAAATTTTCTCCGAAGCTTAGTTTTTGAATTATAAAGAGAAATAGTAGTTAACGAATTACGGAAAGAGTACGGAAGGTAGGCAGGGGCGACGCAACTCACCATCCGACGCAGGTGATTACGTGGGGCGCCTCAACCTTAGCCCATCGCTTTACATATTGATACACACGCACATGACACATTCTGGCTCTCTCTCACTCACTCACTCTCACTCTGACTTATTCTCACTCTTGCTCACTCACTACCATTTATTTTTGTAATTAAGAAACTAAGCTTAAGAGATAATTTTGCAAAGAAATGTAAGTGTCAGAATTGAGTCAGGAATACGACATTTTTCTCAATCACTTACCTGTAGAGATGCGATGACTTCGTGTTATTGTAGTTCCTTGAGAGAGATGGATGGATCGTATTTCTTGTGACTTCTACAACTTTTTGTAGATATTAAATCGCGTTCCCACTGATAATTTACAGCTGAGTAATCACACGCAAAATATTCTTCTTTTATAAATTTACGTTTCACACATTTTCACTCACGTTTCACTCACTCGATCACTAATCACTGTCGATCACCGAGTAATTATTTGACTGAAAAGAAATCACTCAAAGAAATACAAACGATACACAATACGCGACACGTGTTTACTTCGCGACAACAAGCAGTCGACTGATTTTTGGTTATGGTTGTACTAGCGTTGCCAACCGTAAATTGCCGCATTCTGAATATTGAAGATATTTGACTTTGACTATAGAAGTATGGACTGCTAGTCCCGAAATTTTGCTGTAAGTAACATTGGAACAGCGCCACCATGGCCATTACCCAAGAACTAAAGCGAACATAGTTTAAATCTCACAGTTGTCTCTTAGCAAAATCCAGTAAAACTTTGTTGCGTTGACGAGTGTTTTTGACATTTTAAGTTTTTAATATTTATTACGATAAAATTAAAATGGGTCGTTATTGTTTTGTGGAAGGGTGCAAGAGTACTAAATATAAGCGCCAACACGAAGCAAATAATACAAATTTGCAATTTTTTGGGTATGTATTAGCTTGTATAATTTTAAAATATTAAATAATATTTACGTTTATATCTTACAAATTATAGATTTCCAAGCAATCCTACGATACGAGAAAAGTGGATTGAGGCCTTCATCACTTTAAACCATCAAGAAAGTGCGAGAAATTTTCCAAAAACAAGCTGCATCTGCGAGTTACATTTTTCTAAAAATTACTTGGAAAATTTCGGATACTCGCAACTTCGATTGAAGCGAGATGCGGTTCCATCCATTTTTCCTCGGGATAAAGAAGGAAGGTAATAGAATGATAATAATATAATCGTTGTATAACTTTAAACCTTTGCGAGTCAGTTATATTAATTCGTTCATTCATTTATTGTTTAGACTGGCAGCTTATGACAACAATATATTAGATGCAGCCAATAAAGATCTACCTGACGTAGCTGCAGAATGTAATAATCAGTCAAATATTGATTCGATTCAGTCACCAACAATGGAGCTGCTCAGTGATGGCACTATCGATGCAGTGGCAATCAGGAAGTCTGACTTTGCATGTACAAGGTAACAAAATTATGTAATAAATTGTATTTCCTTTTATTTTTAATAATCATTTTTGTTTATGCCAGTAAAATGCAGTAACAGAAATTGAAATTGATTATATTGATTTTTATAGCAAAATTGAAATGGAAACGGAAACTGTTCTACGTACAGAGTGTGGTACTCCAAAGAAAAAGTTTCGCTATCCTGGCGACATAAATGATAATGTCATGGACCAATTGTCACCCAGTACGAAGACAAAATGCATGAAACTCTTGAAAGGAGCCTGTATCCGTAAAGATAAAATTATCAACAGATTGCATGTTCAGCAAAATCGTTATAAGAAGAAAATAGCTACTTTAGAAGGATTGTTAACCGAACTGCGACAGCAGTGCGGACTTTCTTCTAATGCTTCCGATATTATTCAGGTATAATTGTATATAATGTAAAACTAAATTTTGAATTGATCTACAATCAAATCGCGGGAAGGACTATTGCAGTTGTTAATACTGCCGATAGGACTAGAATCATTCTTTTTTTTATCAAAAGTATTACTATTATCATATCAAAGGAAGATATTATATATATATATATATATATATATATATATATATATATATGTATTACAAAGGAAGATATTTATATATAAGGCCGATATTATATATATATATATATATAGTATACACACATATATACACATATCATACACATATGTATATATTTATATATATATATACATATACACATATTTATGTATACAATTGTCTGTACATAATATATTAAGCTGTAAAACATTCTGAAGATTATTTTATTTATGCTTTTTACTTATACTCTTCACTTAGGCTATTGCAGACGAGGAAACGATTATTAATGAGCTGCAAAAAGGGAAAGTGAATGGACAATATTCATCCCAACTCCGAGCTTTTGCATTAACTGTACATTTTTACAGTCCAAAGACTTATAATTATGTTCGGGAAGTTTTTAAAAATAAATTACCAGCCCCGTCAACGATACGAGCATGGTACAGTAATACCGATGATTCTCCAGGCTTTACCCAAGATGCTATAAATATTTTAAAAAAGAAAGCAGAGGCTGTTGAAAAAAATAAAAAAATATATGCATGTTTAATGATGGATGAAATGTCGATCCGGAAGCAAGTTGAATGGTGCAAATTAAAACAGCGATTTATAGGTTACGTCAATTGTGGATCTGTAATTGATGAACCGGAGGACTTACCATTGGCAAAATACGCTTTGGTATACAGGGTGATTCAGAACGACTTAGTTGTCCGAGCACAGACGTATTCCTGAGTGAATTCTGAGACGATTTTTCTTTTGCCAAAATTTTATTTGAAGCTTAGATTTTGAGTTATTAATGAAAATAGTTAGCAAATCGTGAGCCGCGTACGAGAGGCAGGCAGGGACGGCGCAAGCCGCGATTCACCGTTACACGCGGGCGCTTACGCGAGGCGCCCGCTGCGATCAGCTGACGTAGCAGGCCCAAATACACATACACACACACATCTCTCTCTCTCTCTCTCTCTCTCTCTCTCTCTCTCTCTCTCTCTCTGTCTCTCTCTTTGTCCCTCTCTTTGTCCTCTCTCTTTCTCTCACACACACACATACACACACACACACACACACACACATTCATTTACCTTATCAAATTCGATGTCTTCGTATACCGCTTGACGGATAAATAATTCCATTCGAAATTAACAATAACACACACGTCTTATTTTACACGTATTTTACACGTAATGCAAATCCACGATAATACACACGATTGAGGATACGATATTTTTTTTCTTTCACGTATGTCAACACTTTTTTCGTATCGAATTTATTCACGCTTTTAAGTGATTTATAAATCGAGTCATTACTATTAATCACTACCGAGTAATCTCACTTCGCGGCTTATTTTTATAATTAAGAAACAATACACACATTGCACACAATCACAGTATAATCCACACAGCATGCATGTCCAAAAGATGTACAGAGGACATTCCAATAAGAATATCTTTCAGAGATACGATCTCTTTGGGATGTCCTACAAACGTTTCCTGGATATGCAAGCTGTGTAGGAATTAATCCGCGAAACTTTTTGTCTTGTACGAAGTCTGTCACGTATCAGTACTTTCACACACTCACACTCGACTCGAATAAATCTGTTCGTTGCTGTTAATCACTACCGATTAATTTTATTCAGCGACCGACAACGATCCGAAGAAAGAAACGCGTTTACACGACACACGTAACGCCCGGTACGCGATGCGACTGTAGCATCGTCTCAGCTGTTTCAAAAAACATAACCTGCTACAGTCGCATCGCGTACCGGGCGTTACGTGTGTCGTGTAAACGCGTTTCTTTCTTCGGATCGTTGTCGGTCGCTGAATAAAATTAATCGGTAGTGATTAACAGCAACGAACAGATTTATTCGAGTCGAGTGTGAGTGTGTGAAAGTACTGATACGTGACAGACTTCGTACAAGACAAAAAGTTTCGCGGATTAATTCCTACACAGCTTGCATATCCAGGAAACGTTTGTAGGACATCCCAAAGAGATCGTATCTCTAAAAGATATTCTTATTGGAATGTCCTCTGTACATCTTTTGGACATGCATGCTGTGTGGATTATACTGTGATTGTGTGCAATGTGTGTGTTTATTAAATTATTTCTTAATTATAAAAATAAGCCGCGAAGTGAGATTACTCGGTAGTGATTAATAGTATTGACTCGATTTATAAATCACTTAAAAGCGTGAATAAATTCGATACGAAAAAAGTGTTGACATACGTGAAAGAAAAAAAATATCGTATCCTCAATCGTGTGTATTATCGTGGATTTGCATTACGTGTAAAATACGTGTAAAATAAGACGTGTGTGTTATTGTTAATTTCGAATGGAATTATTTATCCGTCAAGCGGTATACGAAGACATCGAATTTGATAAGGTAAGTGAATGTGTGTGTGTGTGTGTGTGTGTGTGTGTGTGTGTGTGTGTGTGTGTGTGTGCGTGTGTGTGTGTGTGTATGCGTGTGCGTGTGTGTATGAGAGAAAGAGGGACAAAGAGAGAGAGGGACAGAGAGAGAGAGAGAGAGAGAGAGAGAGAGATGTGTGTGTATGTGTATTTGGGCCTGCTACGTCAGCTGATCGCAGCGGGCGCCTCGCGTAAGCGCCCGCGTGTAACGGTGAATCGCGGCTTGCGCCGTCCCTGCCTACCTCTCGTACGCGGCTCACGATTCACTAACTATTTTCATTAATAACTCAAAATCTAAGCTTCAAATAAAATTTTGGAAAAGGAAAAATCGTCTCAGAATTCACTCAGGAATACGTCTGTGCCCGGACAACTAAGTCGTTCTGAATCACCCTGTATATGCTCAATGGAATTAACGAAAGGTGGAAAATACCTGTTGCATATTTTTTCGTAAATGCACTGACATCGAAAGAACGAGCAGATATTACAAAAAAGGTCCTGGAATTCATTTCAACATCAAATATTAATGTCATCGCCATGACTTTTGATGGACTTGCTTCTAACATTTCAATGTGCCAGGAATTGAATGCAGACGTCTATAACAAAAAGCCATTTTTTCCACACCCAACAGACGCTTACAACATACACATATTTTTTGATGCTGCGCACATGCTGAAATTGATTAGGAATGCTTTAGCTTCCAAACGAGTGTTATTTGATGGTAACGGAGATGCCATTAAGTTCGAATACTTCGAAAACCTTGTTAAATTACAGGAAGCTGGACATTTTCATTTAGCTAATAAGCTCAACAAAAAGCACATAATGTGGTATAAAAACAAAATGAACGTAAAACTCGCTGCTCAAACGTTTAGTGAAAGTTGTGCCGTGGCTTTTCAACAGCTTTTGGAAGATGGTAATTCCAACTTCCTCGGTTGCGCTGCAACAATCAAGTTTTGCAGGATAATAAATAATACATTTGACTGCTTGAACTCAAGGAGTTTGTTTTCAAATGGTTATAAAAAACCATTAAAATTAGATACGGCGGAAATGTTTTTTAATTTTTTTACAAAGACCATCGATTATTTGTCATCCTTAAAACTACAGCCCAACGGGCCTCTTGTAATTAAAAGTAAGATTAAGACTGGGTTTTGCGGTTTTATTATAGACCTGGAAAATTTAAAAATAATGTATACGGAGTACGTAGAAACTGGATATCTGCAATATCTTTTAGCATATAAATTGTCCCAGGATCATTTGGAAGTTCTGTTTTCATGCTTCAGGGCTATGGGTGGATTCAATAACAATCCTACTTGTAAACAGTTTTCGGCGTCGTACAAACGATTGTTGCATCGCAATGAGGTAAAATCTTCAGCGCAAGCAAACTGCATACCACTTGACAGTACCAGTATTTTAACGGTCTCATCCAGTAAAAAAATTTCATTTTTATGCGAAGACGACACTATAAATGCTGATAAAAACACCTATAACGAAATAGATGAAAAACTAATAGATTTCGCAGATGTGCCTTTAGAATTGATAGATTCGAATCTAAATCATGCAGCTCTTTATATAGCAGGTTTTGTTGAAATGAAGATCTTAAAAGTATTAAAATGCGATACTTGTTTTAGACTGTTAAATGAATGTGATGAAGTACATTCAGACTTCATTCAGCTGAAAAGTTTCGGATTTCTACGTTATCCAAGACAAGATTCATACGTACTGACTACTTGGATAGAAAAGGTTTTTAATCTTTATAGCATAAAAGATAATTTAAAATCTAAAAACGCATTCCAAAAAATGATGGCAAATGTCTTGCGTAATTTAACAATCAATAACCTTTTTACTAATTTTGATTCACACGTTCGAGATTTAGATTTTCTAGAGAATCACAAATACCAACTAATTAAATTATTTATAAAATTATATTTACATGTAAAATTTTCATATGCAGGAAAAAACATTACTTGTGAGGCGCATGATACTTTCATTAGACATATAAATAAAAAAATAACTCTTTGGAAAGGACAATAATTTAATATATGTTACATATTTTTTATATTTTATATATTTATATTTTTATATATTATAATTTAATGTTAAATATATCTTTAAAATATAAAATACGTTACTGCATATGTAAAAGATGATTACATTTTTTAACCTTGATTTACTCTTTTATTCAGTATTATATTCAAAAAATCGATTTAAATTCGGTATATACTCAATACTTTCTTTAACACATGTATATTTAATAATATTTTATCTTCAATTTAATTTTTTTCAAATATCTTTTCATATTTTCAAACCTTTGATTATATTAATACACCGAACCGGTATTTCAATTTGCCGCGTTTTGGGCAAAAGGCGGGCCTATCTTACTCAATGCGACTTACAGCTATGTCTCGCTCTTATGCATTGTTTAGATATGAAAAGTGGGGGTAACTAGCAGTCCATACTTCTATAGTCAAAGATATTTGATCAATCGCACGCTTGCATTTACGGTTGGCAGCGCTAGTACAACTATGTATAACCAAAAATAAGTCGACTGCTTGCTGTCGCGAAGTAAACACGTGTCGCGTGCTGTGTATTGTGTGTATTTCTTTGATTGATTTCTTTTCAGTCAAATAATTACTCGGTGATCGACAGTGATTAGTGATCGAGTGAGTGAAACGTGAGTGAAAATGTGTGAAACGTAAATTTATAAAAGAAGAATATTTTGCGTGTGATTACTCAGCTGTAAATTATCAGTGGGAACGCGATTTAATATCTACAAAAAGTTGTAGAAGTCACAAGAAATACGATCCATCCATCTCTCTCAAGGAACTACAATAACACGAAGTCATCGCATCTCTACAGGTAAGTGATTGAGAAAAATGTCGTATTCCTGACTCAATTCTGACACTTACATTTCTTTGCAAAATTATCTCTTAAGCTTAGTTTCTTAATTACAAAAATAAATGGTAGTGAGTGAGCAAGAGTGAGAATAAGTCAGAGTGAAAGTGAGTGAGTGAGAGAGAGCGAGAATGTGTCATGTGCGTGTGTATCGATACGTAAAGCGATGGGCTAAGGCTGAGGCGCCCCACGTAATCACGACCTGCGTCGCATGGTGAGTTGCGTCGCCCCTGCCTACCTTCCGTATTCTTTCCGTAATTCGTTAACTATTTCTCTTTATAATTCAAAAACTAAGCTTCGGAGAAAATTTTGGTAAAGGAAGAATCATCTCAGAATTTACTCAGGAATACAACATTTCAATCTGCAGGGGTTGTTCTGAATCACCTGTATATATATATCTCAAAAAATCATAAATGAAAAGGTCAAGCCATGTTCAAAAATAGACCCTCAAGATTTTGAATTTTTACAAATTTAAATGATTATCTAATAATATATCACCATGAAAAGTAACTGATATATTATACAAGGTGCCAGTTCAAAGTGAACATACATAAAGTGTATATTATCTAAATAAATTAATAAAATAAATAATATAATAAATTTAATAATATATTACCACGAAAAATAACTGATATGTTATTCAAGGTGCAAATTCAAAATGAACATACATACATAAGATGTATATAAGTAAAATTGATTAAAATTTGACTCTAAGTGAAAGTACATAAGTGATATGTTATTCTTAGTGCACAAAATATAAAAGTCGTTTATTGAAGTTTGATTTGAAATTTATACAAGCCTGGACAATGAAAAATAGTTGTTTGTAATTCCAGAGTACTAATTTGTTAATGACTCGGAAAAAGAACATGGCGGCCTGATCTCAAAAAACTTTCGATGGATGGAATAAATAATTAAAATGAAAAAGTTATGAAAATGGTTTAGATTAAAAATCTCCAACCTAATGCTAATTTTTAAAATAGCATATTTTGTAGCAGAGCTAAGTCTTTTAATTACATTTTTTATTTTTATATTAATTTTTAATTTTTATATACATTTTTATATTTTTCCATTAATTTTTAATTTTTAATTTTTTGTAAATAATTTTTAATTTTATATTTTTACATTATTTGTTTTTCTTTTTTAAATTAAACTTTCAAACTGTTGGAAGTAGGAGTCCTTCAGGTGCCCTACGAGAGGTGGCGCTACAGCCAGCGCTGTGGATAACACCGGCGCTACAAGCATGTCATCCTGTAGTGGTGTCATGGCCGTCACACACAATATACGGAATATTCTTTCTTTTTGTTTGTACAAAATATATATTTTTAGCACTGAAACTCTGTGTCATATTTGATTCCGCAACAACACAAATAATTAAATGATATTATATTATATTTTTATATCAGGAGACGCGGTAGCGTCTCCGGCCATGTTCAAAATTTTGGACGCTACTAGTCTCTTATCCAGAAAGTTTAGAATCGATTTTTTGGGGTACAGAACTATTAAAATATAAAAAATTTTGAAATGCATGTAGCATATTCTGAAAGGTGGCATCGCCACGAGTAAGTTAAGCCAAAAAAAAAAAATCGGTCAAGCCGTTCTGGATATACAAACGGTCAAAAAGTGATGTTTTTCATGAAAAATTGTTCTCTGTCCGCAGTCATGTATGTACTTCTCTTCTCTCTTACCTTTCACTCACACCTTTTTTTTTTTGTCGAGGGGGAAATCCTTTATGGATACCCGAGGGGTTCGGGGGAAGCCCACGCATACCCACTAAAACCCCCCCGGGTCAATCAACTCGGCCCATAATGAGAGGGGGAGAGGAATCACCT
This sequence comes from Crematogaster levior, assembly GCA_901521435.1. Classification (NCBI taxonomy): domain Eukaryota; kingdom Metazoa; phylum Arthropoda; class Insecta; order Hymenoptera; family Formicidae; genus Crematogaster; species Crematogaster levior. The sequence goes on from CABEGB010001140.1 coordinate 131,450, forward strand.
AAAGGCATGCTTCTCTCCCCCTCTCGGGCTGGCCCGCACGGATGAAGTCCGTGCGGACCTCTTCCCGTAATTTGGAGGAGGAGCCGTGACCAGCGGCTCCTCCTCTACCACGCTGGGGGGGATCGGCGCGACCGAGAGCCCCCGCTCTCGGCCAGCCGGTAGTATTTCCCCCCAAAATCCCCCCCCAGATGTTAGGAGGGGGGAAAAGATACAAATGCCCACCGGTATTGCGGGGGGCTAGGAAATTATTTCATCCAGAGGATGACAGCCGGGGGAGGAGAACAGAGCTCCTCCCCCTTATAGCCCCCCCCCCATCAGGCCGGAGAAACAAGCTCCCCGGCCCTCAAGGCAGGGGGACTCCTACTGTTATCCCCTGGATTCTTTCCCTCTCTTCTTCTTCCCCCCTCCGATCTTAGGAGGGGGGTTGTTGTATAAAGGGGAGGGTTTCGTGGCGGCAGCCCTACACTGCCGCACAGCTTCCCTCCTGGCCGCCTCCAATGTCGCGGAAATTTAATCCGCCTCCTCCTTTGTCTTGGCGTCTACCAGCATATGGGTGAGACGACAAACACGAACCACGGGGTGGAGGCGGGAGAGTTTAGGGTCCTGAAAAGGATCCCCAGCTCCTGCCCCCACCTCCTCTCCCTCGTCTCCGGAGAGGCGCAAGGCCTCCCCTGGGGGGATACTGGCTTCAGGGGTCGGGGACCCCCTAGCCATATCTTGACCCTCAACTGTAGGAGCCGGGGGGGAAAGGACAGAACCTTCGCTTCCCCCAGGTTCCTCCACCGCGGCTGTGGAAACGGGGGGGGGGGAGGGCAGAACCTTCGCCCCCCCCGGATTCCTCCACCTCCATGCAGGCCACGTCTGGCCCCACAGAGGTGGATCCCCTTAAAGGAGGATCCACCTCCATCTCCTCCACCTGGGGAGGAGAGGACTCCTCCCCAGATACTGCCGGGGAGGGGGGTGAAGCCCCCTTCCCCTTCCACCGTTTCCGCCTCCCACCCCCGCGACGGGGAGGGACCACAGGGCACCCGCTCCCACCGATCCGGTGACGAGCGGGTAGCCCCGCGTCTGCACACTGGGGGCAGTGTGCGGCCGGCGCCGCACACGCCCCCACATGGTGCCCGTCCCCGCCACACCGGAGGCAGGAACTGCCCCGGTCGACGGTGGACGGGCACCATCTTCTAATGTGCCCCCGCCCCAGGCACCTATAGCACCTGGGGGGGGGGCACTTACCTCCGGGGAGGTCTGCGTCCCGACAGAACGGGACGCAGGCCTCCCCACACCTCGAACCGCCGAGGCGTAGGACATCGGGCCCACGCCTCCCGAGCGACTCGGGGGGACGAAACCCCCCGAGCACGCACATCTCCTCCCGCCAAGCTCCTCCTCTAAGAGGAGGAGGAAAGTCTCTACCGCCTTCCGGATCAATGTCCGGAAGGCACCACCACACCACCCCGCAATAGCAGAATAGTGCGGGGGGCCTGCGTCGCACCCCCCGCACCGCCCGTCGTCCGATAACGACGTGGGGGGAGCCGGGACTCTACCCCTCCCCCCCACGCCGGCCCCTGGGGCTCCGAGACCCCTGGGGCGGTACGTTCGACATATTTTTTTTCAACATCCTATCCATATATTTGTAATTTTTTTACGTGGTTGTCTTCCACGGGAGGTTATATCGGAGACTCCAATCCTAGGTCGGCTGGGATAACCCTCCTCACGAGCCCGACCTGCCCCAGTTTTTTAACATGGTTTTCCTTCCATGTGTGAGCTCTTAGACCCCTGGGATCTCTCCCAGGGGAGCCCCTCCACCACGGCAAGGTGGCTCACAACGGAGGGGCCTTTCACTCACACCTCCCCCAACTTCCACTCACCCTCCCCTCCCCTCATTTCCCTTTCTCACCACGCCCCCTTCCTCCCCCTCCCCCCCTCTCTATTTTTTCATTTTTTTCGCTTTTCTTACACTTTTTCATCATCTTTCACCCCCTCTCACTCTTTCACACCCTTTCTGGTGTATTTACCATTTATTAAAAATTTTCAAAAACCACCCCTTGAAGGTGAAATTTAATGTCTTGTAAACGTGTTCTTGTAACGTGTTTTGATAATGATTAATTTAAATATTTGGATTCTCTCTCTCTTTCTCTATTTCATTCTCTCTCTCTCTCTCTCTCTGGGCAGGGTGACATATGTGATTGAAATTTAACAGTACTACTAACTTATTGAATAGTCAGAGGCAAGTTGTATCGGATGAATCGGAATATAAGTATTATTATTCTTAAGTGGATACTGAGAAACGCATCGAAGTTTTTTGAGAGCAGGCCGCCATGTTCTTTTTCCGAGTCATTAACAAATTAGTACTCTGGAATTACAAGCAACTATTTTTCATTGTCCAGGTTTGTATAAATTTCAAATCAAACTTCAATAAACGGCTTTTATATTTTGTGCACTAAGAATAACATATCACTTATGTACTTTCACTTAGAGTCAAATTTTAATCAATTTTATATACACCTTATGTATGTATGTTCATTTTGAATTTGCACCTTGAATAACATATCAGTTATTTTTCGTGGTAATATATTATTAAATTTATTATATTATTTATTTTATTAATTTATTTAGTTAATATACACTTTATATATGTTCACTTTGAACTGGCACCTTGTAAATATATCAATTACTTTTCATGGTGATATATTATTAGATAATTATTTAAATTTGTAAAAATTCAAATTCTTGAGGGTTTATTTTTGAACATGGCTTGACCTTTTCATTTATGATATTTTTAGGATTTACCATTTAACTGTAACGAAAGATCATTTTCTTTGCCAGTAGAAATTAAAACTCAAATGAAGGGAGACTAGTCGACATCAAACTGGCATATGATTGGTGAGCTGCGAGCCGACTGGTTTTGTCAGACTTTAAACCGCAGTGATTCACCAACTTTTTGAAATCTAGATTTGATTTCAATTTTTAGGAGATTAATAAATATTATCTCAACTTGTGAGATGAAGAAATTATTAAAAAAAATATTACCTCAGCTAGGATTCGAACCTGGAACTCCCCCATTCCCAATTTTTCGCAATAATTTCTTCATCTCACAAGTTGAGATAATATTTATTAATCTCTAAAAATTGAAATCGAATCTAGATTTCAAAAAGTTGGTGAATCACTGCGGTTTAAAGTCTGACAAAACCAGTCGGCTTGTAGCTCACCAATCATATGCCGGTTTGATGTCGACTAGTCTCCTTTCATTTACCATTTATTAAAAATTTTCAAAAACCACCCCTTGAGGGTGAAATTTAATATCTCGGGAACGGTGCGTATCAAAAATATGAGACATGTGCCGTTAATTAAGATTTCTTATGAGGTCAATTTCCTACTTATTAAAAATTTTCAAAAACCACCCCTTGGGGGCAAAAATTTAATATTTCGGAAACGATGCATCGCAAAAATACGGGACTTGTGTCGTTAATTAAGGTTTCTTATGGAGTTAATTTACCATTTATTAAAAATTTTCCAAAACCACCCCTTGAGGGAGAAATTTAATATCTCGAAAACGGTACATCGCAAAAATACGGGACCTGTGTCATTAATTAACATTTCTTATGGGGTTAATTTACTGTTCAATAAAAATTTTCAAAAACCACTCTTGGGGGTAAAATTTAATATTTTGGAAACGGTGCATTGCAAAAATATGAGACATGTGCCGTTAATTAAGGTTTCTTATGGGGTCAATTTACCATTTATTAAAAATTTTCAAAAACCACCTCTTGAGCGTGAAATTTAATGTCTTGGAAACGGTGCATCGCAAAAATACGGGATCTATTTCGTTAATTAAGGTTTCTGGAGTTAATTTAGATTTATTAAGAATTTTCAAATACACTAGTGTAAAATATTCCATTTACTTACCATTTGTATAATGATTTATATAAAATTTATATAATTTATATAATTTATATCCCAAAAAATATCATAAATGAAAAGGTCAAGCCATGTTCAAAAATAAACCCTCAAGAATTTGAATTTTTACAAATTTAAATGATTATCTAATAATATATCACCATGAAAAGTAACTGATATATTTACAAGGTGCCAGTTCAAAGTGAACATATATAAAGTGTATATTAACTAAATAAATTAATAAAATAAATAATATAATAAATTTAATAATATATTACCACGAAAAATAACTGATATGTTATTCAAGGTGAAAATTCAAAATGAACATACATACATAAGGTGTATATAAGTAAAATTGATTAAAATTTGACTCTAAGTGAAAGTACATAAGTGATATGTTATTCTTAGTGCACAAAATATAAAAGCCGTTTATTGAAGTTTGATTTGAAATTTATACAAGCCTGGACAATGAAAAATAGTTGCTTGTAATTCCAGAGTACTAATTTGTTAATGACTCGGAAAAAGAACATGGCGGCCTGCTCTCAAAAACTTTCGATGGATGGAATAAATAATTAAAATGAAAGAGTTATGAAAATGGTTTAGATTAAAAATCTCCAACCTTTCTGTAGTAAAATTTCGAATTTTCATATGAATTTCCAATTTTAAATTTGTTATACCGTATTTTCAGCGAGTAATTTATGGTCAAAAAGTGTTGTCTTATTGCTTGAAACGGGTAAATATTAAATAAATCCAAAATTCATAAATAAAAATGTTCTTATATCAAGTACAAAGAAGCTACACGCTTAAAAAGGTTAGTGATTATCTGACGTAACATACAACGTAATAAAAAAAATCGGATATTAATTATTCAAGATACAAATGCAAAATAAATATCGTTAAAATATAGATACAGAAGAGCATGCCGCCATGTTCTTTTTTCGAGTCATTAACAAATTAATACTCTGGAATTACAAGCAACTATTTTTCATTGTCCAGGCTTGTATAAATTTCAAATCAAACTTCAATAAACGACTTTTATATTTTGTACACTGAGAATAACATATCACTTATGTACTTTCACTTAGAGTCAAATTTTAATCAATTTTATTTATATACACCTTATGTATGTATGTTCATTTTGAATTTGCACCTTGAATAACATATCAGTTATTTTTCGTGGTAATATATTATTAAATTTATTATATTATTTATTTTATTAATTTATTTAGATAATATACACTTTATGTATGTTCACTTTGAACTGGCACCTTGTATAATATATCAGTTACTTTTCATGGTGATATATTATTAGATAATCATTTAAATTTGTAAAAATTCAAATTCTTGAGGGTCTATTTTTGAACATGGTTTGACTTTTTCATTTATGATTTTTTGGGATATCACCTACTTTTTAGAGTACAGATATGTAGGAAATTAAGTTGGATTAATTAATTTAGATGTTGTGGTATTAATAATTTCCTTTGATATATTTAGTTTTACAATGATGACAAAGTTAGAATAGATTGGTTTCGGAAAGACTAAATTCGATCAGTGCTCAGCGCTTTCGTCCGTCTCGTTCCGCAGCACCAGGACGATTGATTCTACTGTGCTAACGTTCTCTTCTCCTAGTCGAAATTACAGCAACTGTTTTACCCTCTAGATCGTTCCTCGTCCAAAACAATATCTTCGTCACAAAACAATGCTCGCAATGTCGTATGTCTAAATAATATATATACTTTCTCTTTCGGCTAGAACGTTCCGAATAATAAACATGTCAAAGCTAAGTGTACACTTTTTCCTACACTTTTTCCGTTTTAGAACGCTCTCGCACAATAAAACGCCAATATTAAGTATCCTACACCCGGCCTCTCCTGACCGAGTGGTCGTCCCGACCGCCCGCTTTCTCCTTCTTCATCTTCAACTTCCGAGGCATCCTCGACATCCTCATCGTCATCAATCCACGGTTTTATGTATTCGGCTACCGAGGACGTTTGAAGAGGCCCTTCGTGCTCGCCGACCTTGCGCACGACATAGCGATGGTTGCGCAATGCCCTAACAATCTCGTGTGGCCCCAGGTACTTATGTGCGAATTTGAGGCCGGGGCCTCGCTGGGTCTAATCGCCACGTCTAATTGCCACCAGATCTCCCTCGCGATAAACAGCGGGTTTTTTCCTCTTTTTATCATAATTAGTTTTGTTTTCCTTCTGGATCTTCTCGATGCCTTTACGAGCCTGCTCTCGCAAATCTTCTCGGTCGTCAATAAACAAAGCAATTAGTTCGTCCTCAAGAAGCTCTCTGATATCCGGATTGTCACGAACACGCGGATGCACGCCCAGCAACACACGAAAAGGCGCCATCCCGATACTTCGATGCAGCGTCGAATTCAAACATAATTGCGCAACGTCTAAGTACTTATACCACTCGCACGGTTTAGGAGCCGATAATTTTATCAGTAAAGGTATGAGAGTACGATTTACCCGCTCGACATTTGCCCGCGGCACACCGGTAGTGATTAACCGATGACTAATGCCCTCAGATCGGCAATACTCCTCGAATTCCCCCGACGTAAACGCAGAACCTCTGTCGGATACAATTCGTCTCGGATTGCCAAATATAAAGGACTGCCTTCTCAGACGCTCGATCGCATCCGTCGCGCTAGCCGACTTGGTCACATACAGCCAAGTGAACTTCGAGAAAGCATCTACCACCACGAAAATATGCGCATAGTTCTTCCTAGTCGATGGTAATGGACCCAGATAATCGATGTGAAAGGTGTCTAACGGTACGCTGCCCTTCTTGATCGGACTCAAGAGACACTCGGGCTTTCCGTATTTCCGCTCCGCCAAAATACAAGCAACGCAATTTTTCACGACCCTTTCAACCTCGGCATGTAAACCCGGAATCCAGTAATCTCTCCTCAATAACGCCTCTGTTTTACTTATTCCGAAATGTCTCTGCTCATGGGCTTTTCTAACTCTCTGTCCCCGCATAATCCTCGGAACAACCACGCGAACATCGCCATCAGCATCCCGATACAAGACACCGCCGCGAACAATATAGCCATTCGTCTCCCCCAGCTCAACGGCACTGAAAATCGTCTTTAATTCGCTATCTTCACTCTGCCTTCCTTAGTCGCGCTAACAATCCCGCTTCGCATTCGCTCACCACTAGTAGTAAAGCTATGCCTGTTCTAACCCAAATTGGAGTGGGGGGTATGACGTCACAGGAGTGGGGGTATGACGTCACGGGGGGGGTAATTAATTAATCAATCAATTAAATTAATCAATCAATTAAATTAATCAGCCAATCAATTAAATTAATCAAAAAATTAAATTAATCAACCAATCAATTAAATTAATCAAAAATCAATTAAATTAATCAACCAATCAATTAAATTAATCAAAAAATTAAATTAATTCAATCAATAAAATCAACCAATCAAATCAAACAATCAATTAAATTAATAAAAAATCAATTTCTCCTTATAATAAAATAATCAATCAATTAATTTAAAAAAAATCAATTTTTCCTTATAATAAAATAATCAATCAATGAATCAATTTTTCGATTTCTACTTATAAAAAAATAAATAAATAAATAAATAAACCCATAAATCACTCAGTTTTTATAAATTTACGATGTCGAAAGATAAGATATTCTAGTGCGTCACACGATAATGTTTAAACATTGTCACAAATTTCTAAAATTTTTTCTTATCTTTTTTTGTTCAAGGGACAATAAGGTCCAAACAAAGATTTCTCTTTTATAACTCCATAAATTACTTGGTTTTTTATAAATATCCGGCACCGGAAGATTAGATATTCTAGTGCGTCACCGGGTTACATGCAAACCTTTCCGTTTTTTTCCCAAAAAAACATTAACGCGTTATTGGGTAGTTTTGAAAATTCCATCTCTTTAAATAATATTTAATCTTAAATTTATTTTTAATAAATAATTATATTAACTTTTTATCAATTTTTTAAATCTAATTTATCTAAGGAAACATTGGATGAAATGGTATGGGGAAGAAATAGAATTAAAGTAATTTTACCATTATTCATTTATTATATGTATATGTTTTTTACATATTACTAAAAACTAAAGCCAATAGTTCACAATCAATGAGATGACGCTCATCGAAGACATCGCTAGTGCGTATCACATCTGATACATTCTTTTTATCCGTTACAGTGGATGCGATATTTTCGAATTGTACAAATTTTTTGTCGACTCTTTCGAGGATACTAGTCAACCGATCGAACATTAAATCGATGCATCGATCCAGGTTAAACATTGAGAATAACGTGGATTCGGTCATCGTCAAACACACGTCGGATGATTCGAGGCGCACAAGTTTATTGCCGTTAATTACACAGAATCGCACTGTTAATGGGCCAACGCTAATAGAATTTGAGGTATCCATGTAATGATTCCAAAGAAGATTTTGAATGTTCCCTCGTTGCTCGTAAAGTCCTTTCCACGTTTCGAGAGACATTATTAATTCGTTTCCACGATGATCTCCTATGGCAATCTCGATGTGACTCGGTGGTCCAACGTTGATGCCAATTTCCAAAAATTTATATCCCGTAGCAGTCAATGGGTATTTTCTGCCCAGTACACGAACCGTACGACGTGCGGGTAAAACGCTGTGGAAAAAATCATTAAAAAATATTTTAAATAGTTAAATTTCAAGAATTTTAAAAGATAAATGAAAATTTTTTAACAAAACTTACTTGACACGTTTCTTTTTAAATGGTTGAGTTTCGCCATCCTCGAGTGGCACGTAATAATTCATACGTGTGTTGTTGCTGCTTCCCTGAGGGGAGTACATTGTTGCTGCTACTGGTTACAAGAATCAAACTTTTCACACGAGCGGCTGATGCAACACTGAACGTGTACGATCGTGTTCTTCAGCGTCAATAAAAAAAAAAAATTACAATGGGGAGGGGATTATTCCCCTCCTAAATTTTCAAGCACCAATGTCAGCGTAGAAATTACGAGAACAAACGATATAATCTTATACCAGGCGGAAAAGGAATATAGTGGAAGGGGAAAAATTTGACAACTATTTTTGATTAATAATATATTTATTTTTATAGTTAGACCATCACTTGGATGTACGTTTTTTTTCTTGTAAAGTACAATTGGTTACATGTATATTTTTATGGTCGGACCACCAATTGAATAGTTTAAATACATTTTGTAAAGCGCAGTTTGATACATGTTTCTGGCAACGCAGCGTATACATAATATTCAACTTATTCAAAGATTCAATGTCTTCATAATGTGCATCAATATTTTCGATATAGACTTCTTCTCTCGCGTCATCCAGTAACAGATCCCGCAGCCATTCTCGTTTTTCATGTCCCTTGACGTACACGATGGGTGATATCTCGTTCTCCGTCGCACCCATCACCGCCGTCGTAATCAAAGTTCTAGCCATGCCGTATGGAATCATTCCGTCCTCCCATTGTAATCCATGATGATTCGCCGTCAACCAGGATGCATGCTGTTTTTCCGCTTTGGTGAGAAGCCACCATGGTTCGGCGCTTCCAAAAATATAGTGAGAGAGAATGGATCCCTCTCTGAGAGCGGCAAACTCCTTCACGACAAAGTTTCTGCCGACGATAAAGCCTTGCAGATCCACAAACGTCGGTACGGACATGTTTTTTTTATTGTTGTTGAAAAAAGACTGCGGTCGATCTTAATGCATCGTACATTTTATATCAATGCTGTGGTATTCAGCTGATTTTGCGCACTACGTTGGTCAACGGGTTATACTGAACCACGCGATCGTGTATAATGAGACAGTACGCGGTGGTATTTGCCGGTACATTCTCTTTGCACTCAAATTCCAATCTCACATCCACGGTGGCACTCTTGACGGACTCGTTTTGTCGTGAGCAATCGATGACCACAAAAGGTCCTTTCTCTAGAAACGTAAGCACCGTACAAAACGTTTCATAGTGGGCACATCCGTAATAGGATTGACGAAAACGTGCATACATATCATAAAGCATAGCACATCTTTTTTTATCGAAATCTAAGTTCAGGTCATCGTATGGATAAAATTCAGAGTTCAAATAGAGTTTCACGTTGGTCAGTTTACAATCGTCGAATCGGCTCGTATCCTCGAACATAACGTTCTTTCGACCAGTCTGCAGCGCAAAAATAACGTATCGCGGTTTTTCAAGCTGACTCGTGGTTTTTACAGCCCACGAATGCTTGGTAGTGTTTTGCAACAGCGGGTACTCGTACAGGTCCCACGAACGAAAACCCATGTTGAGATATCGTCCGCTTTCCAAAGTACGCAGCATCGATAGCTTATTTATCTCCTTCAGCATAACGTGAGGCATTCGCCATTGTATCTTGAATATATCAATCACGGGCTCGAGCGCAGGATTTCCCACAACGCAATTGTTGTCGTTGCGTGCGCGTATTAAAATCAATTCGTGACGAGCGTTAATAACCACAGATTTGTAATCCTCGCAAAATCCCAATAGTGTGTTCAGTGGTACGCAAAAGTTGAAGTATCCATTCAATATGACTGATGAAATATTCCATCCAGCATTTTGCATAATCATTCCTTTGTCGTACGATAGCGATACATAGTTTTTGAGCGTGCTGGTAATTCCCACATTTCTGTTGCGATCAATTTCCACACCGTCAAGTTCGTATCGAATCTCATCGAACATGAATGCGACGCAATTATTTCCCAATGTCACATCAGATCCCTCGGCAGGTTTGTTTATCGTTAATTTTCCCTCGATGTATAGAAGACTTTCACATGGCAACGTGTACAGATCCTGTTGCTGTATGGGTATTCTTATCTCGTCGCTATGTCCGAACGTCGTGTTGGCAAACGGATTGTACGTGTGAGACTCGATCTTGACGATGCGATCGTCGAAGATTGGCTCGTCCCCGATGTTGAGGATGTCAGTCATTGTTCACGTCAGACGTTTCGCACCGCAAATCCCAAAGATTTTAAAAATTCAACGTTCGTTGCGTTGAGTTTCTTTTTCTTGATACAACCGCGTGACTGAATATTGTCAAACGTTGACGTCGCTATCGTTCTCTCAAAGTTGGTCTGCTTGTCTCTCACGCGCTCCGATCCGTTCAATACGAGCATCTCATGCGTCGCACGCGTTATCGCCGTTGTCGTCGTACGTGCAACCTGATGGTGATCTCTTCTCCTCGAAAGTCGAGCAATCGTCCGTCCTGATCGACGATGCGTATCGTTAAATCCGTAATGCTCCGTGTGACGATCGGCAGATAAATGATCTGCGTCGGCGTTTCCGATATCTTATATCCTGGTGGCACTCTCGGTGAAAATTCATGTATCGTGTGCACGGGTTTACTGTTGCAGTACGCGCCCGCGGTCACGTTACACTCAATGCGGATAATGTTCACGTTGATGATGTTAATCGGCATGTCCGATTCGTGCCACTGTCCCGGCTTCAGCACGCGGTACGATGAAAATCCCAGCAGCGGTCCAATGTTGTTAGGCTTGCTAAAGTTTATTTTGTAGGCGCATTTAATCTCGCTTTTCATCGTACTGTAATTAGCGCGGAGCACTATCGGATATTCTTTCTTCATCGTCGACGGGTCGCGGACGTTTTCGCGAAATTGCACGCCTCAAAAAATCATTTATGGCTTGCAGTTCGTACGATCCCTCGGGAATCGTAATTTTTTCCAAATCGTTGTCAAAGTAAAATTTATTATTCGAAGCATTCACGTTCGGTATCGTGTAATAAGTTTCAAAGTCCATTAGACCGAGCTCGTAATCGTCATCGCTCAAATCTATGGGTGGAAAGTAGTTTACGGCAAGGACACTGCTCTTTCCGGTCAACGTAAGCGTCAGCGACATGATGAAAGAAGCCGCTCAATGAATACTGAGTCCTCACGACACCTCGTCAAGCTTTAAATTCGCGCGTGTCGACTGTTCGGAGAAACCATAGACACATCTGTCCACAGATGTTCTGACCGTAACGTTGATAAGATGCGTGATTATATTCTATCGTCACACCGTCTCCGAAATACTGCGCGAGTTCTTTAGGCAGCCGAAGATTACCAAAACTGTCGAAATACACCACGTAATTTTCCCTCTTTGCATACGCCACCCAATGAGTGCCGGGACCCGTCGCATCATCTAGATTTATGATACCGCTCTCGTTTCGACGTACACCGCTTATCGGTAATGCGTTACGCATAAAAACACCTCTAAAGTATGGTACACGCATGTGTCTTGCCAGTTGATCCAATTGTATGTTTGTTGTCACACCCATAGGCATTTTTAACGTTTTTTTAATGACGTTTTTTTTTCTTTTTGGCTGTTACTCCCTGCCCGCGTTTGTACG
>CABEGB010001140.1:148626-206669 GCA_901521435.1 Crematogaster levior
TTGGGGGCCCCCGCCCCCAATCACCTCTATTTTTCCCTTTTTTCTTAAAATTCTCCTTCTTCCCCATGAGCCCCCTCACTACCTCTAAGGGGGCTCCGGGAGAAAGAGATGGGGGAGGGACCTTCCTCCCTATAATGAAACCTGTCTCACAGGGGAAGAACCCCTCCTCCAGCCGCACCTTCTCAGGGGGGGAGGTCCCAGAGGGAGGCAGAACTCCCCTCACGGAACTCCTTCTCCCCCCCAAAGAAACTCTCCTTCGCTTGGAGCAGCGGTCATTGGATTGATACACAGCCAGCCTTGGTAGGCTGACTGTGGGGAGGAGATGGGACAACTTAATGTCCCCCATCCCCCCCAACCCCATCCACCACTCCAGCGAAGGAGAATTTCCCTTCGTGACTAGGGGGGAAAGAGGAAACCCCTTCCCCCCCACCTCCAAAAACAAACACGCCCTCAAAACGGGGCGTGTCCACAGGGATGAGGGGGGGACACCACCCCCTCATCCAGTGGACACGCCCCGTTTTGAGGGCGTGTTTGTTTTTGGAGGTGGGGGGAAGGGGTTTTCTCCCTCCCCCATCCATCACTGTCACCGACCCCATGGAGGCCACCACCGTCCCAGCGGATGAACCACCAGACTCCGTGGCAACCTCCATGGGGGAATCCGCATGAAGGGGTGGACTCTCCGATAAGGGAGAGCCCACCACCTCCAAAACCACCTCCTGGGGAGGGGACACCCCAGGAAGTGGGGGCCCCTCCCCAGGTACCACCGGGGAGGGAGGTGAAACCCCCCTCCCCTTCCTCCGTCTTCTCCTCCCTCCCCCGCGACGGGGAGGGACCACGGGGCACCCGAACCCACCAATCCGGTGGCGAGCGGGTAGCCCCGCGTCGGCACACTGGGGGCAGTGTGCAGCCGGCGCTGCACACGCCCCCACATGGTGCCCCTCCGCGCCACACCGCAGGCAACAATTGCCTCGGTTGGCAGCGGAGGGACACCAACGACGGATGTGCCCCCGCCCCAGGCACTTGAAGCACCTGGGGGGGGCACTTACCTCCGGGGAGGTCTGCGTCCCGACAGAACGGGACGCAGGCCTCCCCACACCTCGAGCAACCGAGGCGTAGGACCGCGGCCCTACGCCTCCCGAACTGTCCTGGGGGGCACACCCCCCAGGGCAGGAACACCTCCGTGGCTCCTCCAAAAAACGGAGGAGCCCAACCAATGCCCCTTGGAACAAAGTCCAGAGGGCCTCACCACTCCTCGCAGATGCACAATAGTGCGGAGCGCCTGCGGGGCACGCTCCGCACCGCCCGTCGTCCGATGACGACACGGGAGGGGCCGGGACACTACCCCCCCCCCCCGCGCCGGCCCCTGAGGGTCCGAACCCTCTGGGGCGGTACGTTCTTAACATGAGTCGTCATTATCATCATAAAGTGTAATTTTTTTACGTGGTTGTCTTCCACGGGGGGGTTATTTCGGAGCCCCCCACTCCTAGGCCGGTTGGTATAACCCTCCTCACGAGTCCGGCCTACCCGGGTTTTTTAACATGGTTTTCCTTCCATGTGTGAGCTCTTAGACCCCTGGGATCTCTCCCAGGGGAGCCCCTCCACCACGGCAAGGCTCACAACGGAGGGGACCTGACCTGTTCCTAACCCGTTCGTACCCGTTTCTGACCCGTTCGAAAGCCGTTTCTAACCCGTTCGTACCCGTTCCTGACCTGTTCCTAACCCGTTCCTGAGCTGTTCAAAAGTCGTTTTGTTATCGTTTGCAAGACGTTCGTTAGCCGTTCCTGACTCGGTGGTAATTGCACGCCGAAGTCCGTTTATCGCAGTCCGTAACGCTTGCACGTCTTTCTCGATCGCAGTCCGTAACGCTCGTACGTCTTTCTCGATCGCAGTCTGCTTCTCGTCTGACTCTCTCTGCTGATTTTTCACAATTTTAAGGCATTGTTCCACGTACAGTTTGTTGGCGACGTCGGTATCGGCCTCAGGCTGCGCTACGCAGCAAATCTTGCGCGACTTTGCATCATAGTCCATAGCGACGCGGCATAACGCGTTATCACGAATATAATTTCTCATCAATCTGCTCCAATGATGCGAATTGTCAACTGTTGCGTCATTTCTGCGTTCAAATAGTCCGAATTTGTTGATTGACGACATTTTTTTAGTAAGAACACCGATCGACTGATTCGTTTTGATGATGCGTCAGTTAATTTATAATAAGACCAGCTTCGCGAAGTTCCTCGATGATCGACAGTATCTCGTTGTCGTGAGCGTTGTGGCCCGCTTGGCGCGAAGCTTCGAGCAATCGCAGGCGATCCACTAGCTCGTTGGGATCATCCCAGTGTACGTAATCGATCGCGTTGTCGTTTAGCGTCATAGCGCGAGGTAATCCTCCTCCGGATTTCTTCTTTCCAATCGATAGTAACGGTGCGATTACCTCTTTGTACTTGTATCCCCTGTTGCTCCGTAGTTGACCGTCAGCATTGTGATTGCGTCTATGCACATTAGTCGTTAACAGTATATTTTTGTACTTTCGCATATCATTTTCCGTGTATTCGTCATCGTCGGGAATTTTCTTGAAAATCAGCTCGTAAAAACCGGGCGTACCGATGTATTTCACACCATCAACGAGTATGTTATCATTGTCGTCCACGTCGAAACGTTTGCTACCGAGCATCATTCCATCCTTGCCGAGATAAACGCCGTACACTTTATCTATACCGCTCTCTTCGTCACCGCGTAGGACAGGCAAGATGTATTTTTGACTAAGCGGACCCAAATGATCACGCAACGTTTCTTGACCCTCCACCGTTTGCATCTGACCTTGAACGACTGTTGCGAGTGAATCGTCCGTAGTTTCGAAAACATTCGCGGTCGTGAGGATATCGTTCGTTGTCGTCGGTTGTACGTTTTCGATCATCGCACGCGGTGTAGAGGTGCATCGTCGCCGTCGTTTAACCTATATCGCTTCGGAGATTCAGGTGATTAACGAGCGATCTACTCGTTTCCTCTTCATCTTACTCCATATCGCATCCTTTTCACGTTTCTGGACGGTCGGCATTTCAATCCCTACGTCATCGTTACGCGACACCGGTTCATCTTTTATCGAGTACGCGCTAGAATTGTCAACGATTTTTTGCAGCGGCTCGATAATTGGTCCGAGGTGTCTCTTCGTCACGATATCACTCTCGATTTTACCGGTCTTCAAAGCATGATATTTCTTGCGGATGGATTCGCTCGTTTTCTCAATCTCCCTCACAATCTTTTCGCGCTCACTGCTCCCAGCCATGTTGAAAGAAACGTCGATTGCGCACGTTTGACTACAACGAGGTATCGGTAACGACTAGCCGCTTCGCGGTATTGCGAACACGTTAAATCCTTTTCTGTATCGTCCGTTATTAAACGAGCTGTCCTTGTCTATCACTACGAATCCATACTCGCGCTGCCAACAACCGCGACATAACGCACAAAATTCATCGTACGACATGTCGGTATTCACGTGATCGTTGTACACATGTTTCAAGTTGGTACCATCCTGTTTAAACAGGATTAGTAAATTGGCGTTGTCACGTATGAGATGTTTTGGTATTCTCGCATACGACTGACAGAGGTAGAAACAATCGACATTCGAGTGTCGACCCATCGAGAAATATTCTCTCACTACGTCTTGTTTATCGCATGCCACGTCATCGAAGACGAAGATTGAGTTTGGACGCGCCTCGCTCGGTGGAATGACGTCACTGTTATTGGAGAATGCAAAGTAGCCGATTTCATCGATCGATGTCATAAGATTCTCCAAGTACTGATATTTTGGCTGTTGCAACGACTTTGAGTACACATACACATTCTCGAAACGTACACCGTGTGGACTTTCCAGTAAACTTATCAAAACGTTGGTTTTACCGCAATTCGAAGGGCCGCAAACGATCGCGCGTATAGTACTCGGTAGCATCGTACCATGCTTGCGTTGCTTTTCCGCGTTGTCTCCCATCGACCGTAATCTGTCGTCGAAATTAGTCACTTTGATCGTCGGCGATTGTTGCACGAACCGCATGTTTGCAACAAAAAATGCAATGACGGAGTCGTGAGAACGTGCCTATTTATATGTGCGCAAAACCACGAGTCGTTCAGTATTCAAAATGTTTTTGCTTCTGACGGATGACAGTGATATTTACGATTTAACCGTCGAACAATTGAAGTATATACCCAAGATCATTCTACTGCGGCAGTTTTCTAATTACATAGATTATGTGTGGGATAAACTTCCAGAAGATATTAGAGCGGATCCCGAAATTCAACAACATCGTCGGTGCCTGGAACATTATAATTTACCGTGTCATCAAACGCATATTGACGGTCCGCCACCATTGATAAAGAATTGCGGCGCATGTCAGCAACGGCTTCGAGCGAATCCGTAAAAGGCGGCAGTCTGCTGAATCGTGCGATAAACGCGCTTCCTTTCGAGTTACATATTCCCGGCTATCAGTTTTGCGGCCCGGGCACTCATTTGGAAAAGCGATTGGCGAGAGGTGATCAGGGTATAAATCCACTGGACGCGGCGTGCCGCGATCACGACATAGCGTATTCTCGGAGTAACGATCTCGCGGAGAGACACGCGGCGGACCGGATACTCGCCGAAAAAGCGCGAAGACGCATCGTCGCGAGGGATTCCGCTCTCGGTGAGAGAGCCGCAGCCACAGCTGTCTGGGCGGCGATGAAAGCCAAGACGAAGATCGGTATGGGTATGAAAACGAAGACGAAGAAAAAGGCGGCGAAAAAAAAACGGATACTTCCGGCAGCAAAACGCGGTGGCATATTGCCGATTCTACCAATGTTGGGCGCGCTCGGATCCTTGATCGGCGGAGCGGCTGGCGTGGCAAAAGTGGTGAACGATGGCAAAGCCGCGCGACGTCAGCTCGAGGAGCTACAACGCCACAATCGCACGATGGAAGGTCGCGGAGTGTATCTCGCTCCGTACAAGTATGGGCGAGGAGTGTATCTCGCCCCGTACAAACGCGGGCAGGGAGTAACAGCCAAAAAGAAAAAAAAACGTCATTAAAAAAACGTTAAAAATGCCTACGGGTGTGACAACAAACATACAATTGGATCAACTGGCAAGACGCATACGTGTACCATACTTTAGAGGTGTTTTTATGCGTAACGCATTACCAATAAGCGGTGTACGTCGAAACGAGAGCGGTATCGTAAATCTAGATGATGCGACGGGTCCCGGCACTCATTGGGTGGCGTATGCAAAGAGGGAAAATTACGTGGTATATTTCGACAGTTTTGGTAATCTTCGACCGCCTAAAGAACTCGCGCAGTATTTCGGAGACGGTGTGACGATAGAATATAATCACGCATCTTATCAACGTTACGGTCAGAACATCTGTGGACAGATGTGTCTATGGTTTCTCCGAACAGTCGACACGCGCGAATTTAAAGCTTGACGAGGTGTCGTGAGGACTCAGTATTCATTGAGCGGCTTCTTTCATCATGTCGCTGACGCTTACGTTGACCGGAAAGAGCAGTGTCCTTGCCGTAAACTACTTTCCACCCATAGATTTGAGCGATGACAATTACGAGCTCGGTCTAATGGACTTTGAAACTTATTACACGATACCGAACGTGAATGCTTCGAATAATAAATTTTACTTTGACAACGATTTGGAAAAAATTACGATTCCCGAGGGATCGTACGAACTGCAAGCCATAAATGATTTTTTGAGGCGTGCAATTTCGCGAAAACGTCCGCGACCCGTCGACGATGAAGATGAAGAATATCCGATAGTGCTCCGCGCTAATTACAGTACTATGAAAAGCGAAATTAAATGCGCCTACAAAATAAACTTTAGCAAGCCCAACAACATTGGACCGCTGCTGGGATTTTCATCGTACCGCGTGCTGAAGCCAGGACAGTGGCACGAATCGGACATGCCGATTAACATCATCAACGTGAACATTATCCGCATTGAGTGTAACGTGACCGCGGGCGCGTACTGCAACAGTAAACCCGTGCACACGATACATGAATTTTCACCGAGAGTGCCACCAGGATATAAGATATCGGAAACGCCAACGCAGATCATTTATCTGCCGATCGTCACACGGAGCATTACGGATTTAACGATACGCATCGTCGATCAGGACGGACGATTGCTCAACTTTCGAGGAGAAGAGATCACCATCAGGTTGCACGTACGACGACAACGGCGATAACGCGTGCGACGCATGAGATGCTCGTATTGAACGGATCGGAGCGCGTGAGAGACAAGCAGACCAACTTTGAGAGAACGATAGCGACGTCAACGTTTGACAATATTCAGTCACGCGGTTGTATCAAGAAAAAGAAACTCAACGCAACGAACGTTGAATTTTTAAAATCTTTGGGATTCGCGGTGCGAAACGTCTGACGTGAACAATGACTGACATC
Organism: Crematogaster levior; assembly: GCA_901521435.1. Lineage (NCBI taxonomy): Eukaryota > Metazoa > Arthropoda > Insecta > Hymenoptera > Formicidae > Crematogaster > Crematogaster levior. Next base: position 155,054 of record CABEGB010001140.1, read on the forward strand.
CTCAACATCGGGGACGAGCCAATCTTCGACGATCGCATCGTCAAGATCGAGTCTCACACGTACAATCCGTTTGCCAACACGACGTTCGGACATAGCGACGAGATAAGAATACCCATACAGCAACAGGATCTATACACGTTGCCATGTGAAAGTCTTCTATACATCGAGGGAAAATTAACGATAAACAAACCTGCCGAGGGATCTGATGTGACATTGGGAAATAATTGCGTCGCATTCATGTTCGATGAGATTCGATACGAACTTGACGGTGTGGAAATTGATCGCAACAGAAATGTGGGAATTACCAGCACGCTCAAAAACTATGTATCGCTATCGTATGACAAAGGAATGATTATGCAAAATGCTGGATGGAATATTTCATCAGTCATATTGAATGGATACTTCAACTTTTGCGTACCACTGAACACACTATTGGGATTTTGCGAGGATTACAAATCTGTGGTTATTAACGCTCGTCACGAATTGATTTTAATACGCGCACGCAACGACAACAATTGCGTTGTGGGAAATCCTGCGCTCGAGCCCGTGATTGATATATTCAAGATACAATGGCGAATGCCTCACGTTATGCTGAAGGAGATAAATAAGCTATCGATGCTGCGTACTTTGGAAAGCGGACGATATCTCAACATGGGTTTTCGTTCGTGGGACCTGTACGAGTACCCGCTGTTGCAAAACACTACCAAGCATTCGTGGGCTGTAAAAACCACGAGTCAGCTTGAAAAACCGCGATACGTTATTTTTGCGCTGCAGACTGGTCGAAAGAACGTCATGTTCGAGGATACGAGCCGATTCGACGATTGTAAACTGACCAACGTGAAACTCTATTTGAACTCTGAATTTTATCCATACGATGACCTGAACTTAGATTTCGATAAAAAAAGATGTGCTATGCTTTATGATATGTATGCACGTTTTCGTCAATCCTATTACGGATGTGCCCACTATGAAACGTTTTGTACGGTGCTTACGTTTCTAGAGAAAGGACCTTTTGTGGTCATCGATTGCTCACGACAAAACGAGTCCGTCAAGAGTGCCACCGTGGATGTGAGATTGGAATTTGAGTGCAAAGAGAATGTACCGGCAAATACCACCGCGTACTGTCTCATTATACACGATCGCGTGGTTCAGTATAACCCGTTGACCAACGTAGTGCGCAAAATCAGCTGAATACCACAGCATTGATATAAAATGTACGATGCATTAAGATCGACCGCAGTCTTTTTTCAACAACAATAAAAAAAACATGTCCGTACCGACGTTTGTGGATCTGCAAGGCTTTATCGTCGGCAGAAACTTTGTCGTGAAGGAGTTTGCCGCTCTCAGAGAGGGATCCGTTCTCTCTCACTATATTTTTGGAAGCGCCGAACCATGGTGGCTTCTCACCAAAGCGGAAAAACAGCATGCATCCTGGTTGACGGCGAATCATCATGGATTACAATGGGAGGACGGAATGATTCCATACGGCATGGCTAGAACTTTGATTACGACGGCGGTGATGGGTGCGACGGAGAACGAGATATCACCCATCGTGTACGTCAAGGGACATGAAAAACGAGAATGGCTGCGGGATCTGTTACTGGATGACACGAGAGAAGAAGTCTATATCGAAAATATTGATGCGCATTATGAAGACATTGAATCTTTGAATAAGTTGAATATTATGTATACGCTGCGTTGCCAGAAACATGTATCAAACTGCGCTTTACAAAATGTATTTAAACTATTCAATTGGTGGTCCGACCATAAAAATATACATGTAACCAATTGTACTTTACAAGAAAAAAAACGTACATCCAAGTGATGGTCTAACTATAAAAATAAATATATTATTAATCAAAATAGATGTCAATTTTTTCCCCTTCCACTATCCACCCATATTCCTTTTCCGCTTGCGTATAGTTAAGATTATATCTTTTGTTCTCGTAATTTCTACGCTGACATTGGTGCTTGAAAATTTAGGAGGGGAATAATCCCCTCCCTATTGTTATTTTTTTTTATCAACACTGAAGAACACGATCGTACACGTTCAGTGTTGCATCAGCCGCTGTACGAACCGCTCAGCGAACAGCTTCCCGTTATAAGAACAATGGACTACGGCATAAATTATTACGTTCCGATTGAATGTGATAAAAGATCTGATGGGTAAGTATCATAAATTTATATATATTTTACACAATTTTATACAATAATAGTTTCAGTTTTTGGTAAATTGGAATTACATTACAGGAAACGTGCTATCTCTGAAAAATGCCCGCGCTACATGCATATCATGAGAAGGACATTTGCTCTGACACCTACGGCGCATAAATATTTGGAAATTGGCCTCAAAGTGGGACCCGTGTCTTCTGTGGAATTAATTCTCGGAGATATCCGAGGACATCAGATGGTGTTGCCCTATACAACGTGGACAAGATTCATCGAAAGACGCGTGGATATTGAACGATTCCTGCAATCAACAGCTACTTCACCGTTACAGATTGGAGATCTATCTGTAGGACTCGCTGCAATACGTGATGTGAGCGTTGTAAAACTAACATTACACGCTACATCCTTATACATGAAGCCATCAACCGTACTCTTTATGTTCGAGTTAGAACATTGTGTCGAACATGTATATTTCAAGCTATGTCAGAGTATAAAAAGCGTTAGTGATAGATATAAAGATTTTATAGATATTTTGCGTAATAATTATTTTATCGATAAACGTAGTGCAGCTACAATATTACGTCAAGTTTATGATAAAACTTCAATCATAGATTGTGAACTATTAGCTTATGCTCTAGATCCTATAATGTATGATGCAATTCATCATCAATAAATAATGATAAAAATTACTTTAATTCTATTTCTTCCCCATACCATTTCATCCAATATTCTTTTCTTAGATAAATTAGATTTAAAAAATTGATAAAAAAAGTTAATTAAATTATTTATTTAAAAAATAAATTTAAGATTAAATATTGTAAGACATGCAAGCAAGAAAGGGAGCGCTTGTGGGGAAAGGGAATACACGCTTGTAGGAGAAAAAAGTTTTTATTTTATATTATTTTAAAAAAATATTTTATTCATAAGAAATGTTTATGTGTAATTTATACAAAATGTGTGTGTGTGTGTGTAATTTATATGTAAAAATAAAAAAATAAATGACATAATAAAATTAACATTTTTTTAAATTCTTCTCCGGTGGATCATCAGAGCTGGAGCCTGAACAGCCGCGTCAAATCAAAGATGTCGAAATATGTAATTCTGAAAAAGAAATAAAAATATTAAATATTAGATTCAATATTATAAGTTAATTGTATAAATCTATTAGATCTTGTCATACCTGTGGTGTGGAATTTGTCGCATCGTTGCACTCTTTCTGTATCCGGCTGTACACTTCTGCCTCGCGTGTTAAGGCCAAGTAAAATAGTAAAAATAGTCATTATCCCAGCCTTGTCTGTTGATTTCATCGTTGCTTCCGCGTATACCGATTTCTCGATCGCGTAAAAACTGTACCGATGATAGTCGTCGTGTACGTCTGGATATTAGCTTATTATTTATATTATCGATGACATCTCGGTGCTCTTCATCACACGAATAGTCTTTATAATTCTTTTTTCGTGCTTCATTTATATTGCGTTCAATTTCTTCAAGATTTTTATAGGCCTGCTCCAACAGATCGCGTCCAATTTCTTCAAAATGTTCCATGTTTTATGAATGTCACACTGCTTTTATTCAAATTAATTCACTTCCACTTTTTTACTGTAGTCACCGACTTTAATAGCAGCAGCCAAACGTTTGGCGCTCGAACGCAACTTAACGTTAAAGATAGAAACTTTATTCGACACACAGAGCAAGGTATATTCTCTTTCACGGATGACTGAGAACTGAACTAATGCTCAAGAAAGATCTTAAAGAGATGGAATTTTCAAAACTACCCAATAACGCGTTAATGTTTTCTTAGAAAAAAAAACGGAAAGGTTTGCATGTAACCTAGTGACACACTAGAATATCTAATCTTCCGGCGTCGGAAATTTATAAAAAATCAAGTAATTTATGGAGTTATAAAAGAGAAATCTTTGTTTGGACCTTATTGCCCCTTCGAACAAAAAAGATAAGAAAAAATTTTAGAAATTTGTGACAATGTTTAAACATTATCGTGTGACGCACTAGAATATCTTATCTTCCGGCGCCGGATAAAAACTGAGTGATTTATAGGTTTTTATTTATTTATTTATTTATTTATTTTTATAAGTAGAAATCGAAAAATTGATTCATTGATTGATTATTTTATTATAAGGAAAAATTGATTTTTTTTAAATTAATTGATTGATTATTTTATTATAAGGAGAAATTGATTTTTTATTAATTTAATTGATTGTTTGATTTGATTGGTTGATTTTATTGATTGATTGATTAATTTAATTTTTTGATTAATTTAATTGATTGGTTGATTAATTTAATTGATTGTTTGATTAATTTGATTGATTAATTAATTGATTAATTACCCCCACTCCTGTGACGTCATACCCCCACTCCAAAGTGGTCCAGAACCGGCATAGCTTTACTACTCGCCTAGTTTATAAGTCCGCGCCTAACTATAAGTCCGAGCCTAGCAATAAGCTTGCGTTAGCAACACGAGCCAGCGCGACCTGTGCGCTCTTACTCGCACACATCTGTGCGCTCTCACACACACATACACCTCTGTAAATAACTTGATTATGTAAATACATATATAGAGTTAAGAAATAAATATCTGTTTTAACAACTATCGGAGCAGTGTTTTACCCCTTTCGCACCCTAGCCCCGGCGAGCTATTCCCATCGAACTCCAGCGTGCGAAAGGCGTACCGTCACAAGTATATTCTTCCATACAACAATGTTAGATACTAAAAAAAAAGGTGTTACAATTTTTTATGAAAAAACAGCGTTGCAAGTTGCAACATATTAATTAACAACTTACGAAAGCTGTACGTCAAATAGAGTCACAAATAATAAATGTAAATATAAAATATAAAATAATAAATGTAAAAGACATCAGTGCAAATGTAGACAAATGTGTCAAAGATTCGTGAAGGCACGAGAGGGACTGAGCGGTAACACTTTCAACCGTCTTCTAAGTCCCGGACAAATTTAGAGTAAACAATAAATAGATAGTTGAAACGTCTAAGTATGTTAAACGATAAATAAATAGATACAAGCCAATGTAATATAAGTTAGATGATAAATAAATAGATAGAACATGCATAAATCAAATAATAAAAGAATAGATAAAGGTCTAAATAAAAATGTAAGTAAAATTATAACTAAAATCAAATAATGCTTATGAGACCGTCATAAATCGCAGTTAAGTTTTCGGTATCTTTTTGTAAGTTAATAGTCAAATTACATTTCTTAATAAACAACAGCATTTTAGAAAAAAATGTTTCAAACAAAAGTTGTATGGTTTCGAAGGATACACAAGACGGTGTTATTGGTTTGACCTTGAATTTTCGTTTCAAGGTCATGTGAAGGTCAAGTCGATTTTTTTAAATGGAACACCCTATTTTTTGTTATTAGGTTGTCAAGTATGAAATAGAGCAAACTTCATATCCTTGATTTCAATCGCGTATAACTTCACTTTGGTGTAATCTTTCGATATAAACTTGTTGTTGTTTAAAAGGTACATCTTTCCTCTTTCAGAATCATTTTTAATATTTTAAAAATATTGAATAGTTTTTTGTCAACCGACGATTTAACGAGGTCATGGAAAACAGCAAAATTCGTGTTTTGATAAAATATGAGTTCCACCGTGGAGCCACAACACGGCAGGCAGTCGACAATATCAACAGTGTGTTTCCTACCCAAGTGGCTACGAACGCGACGGTAACTCGTTGGTTCAAAAAATTTCGTTCTGGCAATTTCGACCTGTCCAATGAACCACGTGGTCGACCTGAGACTCAGGTGGATAATGATGTCCTGAAAGCCACCGTGGAAGCGGATCTCAGTCAAAGTGCACGTGAATTAGCATTAATTTTCGGTGTATCGAAGCAAACAATCCTGACTCATTTGGCGCAAATCGACAAGGTTGAAAAGCTGGACAAGTGGGTGCCGCACGAATTGAACGATGCGCAAAAAGAATGACGACTCGAGGCATGCCTTTCTCTTTTATCTCGCAACAAAACCGAACCATTTCTCAATCGAATTGTTACCTGCGATGAAAAATGGATCATGTACGACAATCGTAGGTATTCATCGCAGTGGTTGGACCGAGCTGAACCACCAAAACACTGCTCCAACGAGGCATCCACCAGAAGAAGCTGATGGTGATTGTTTGGTGGTCTGGCTCAGATGTCATCCACCACAGCTTCATGAAACCTGGCACATCAAACACGGCGGTTGTCTATTGCAAGCAACTAGACGATATGATGTGAAATCTTGCAATTAAACAGCCGAGATTGGTCAATCGATCGGTTCCCATCCTCTTGCACGACAATGCTCGACCTCACACCGCACAAATGACCATGGCAAAGCTACAGCAGTTGGAGTTAGAAACTCTCCGTCACCCACCATACTCGTCAGACCTTGCACCCACTGACTACCACTTCTTTCAAAATTTGGACAACTTCTTGTCGGGAAAAAAATTCAATTCCGCAGGGGCTGTGAAAACGGCCTTTCAACAGTTTATCGACTCCCGTGAGCCAGGCTTCTACAGCAAAGAGATAAACGAGCTACCGTTGAAATGGCAAAAGTGTATCGATAATCTGGATGCATACTTTGATTAAAAATATAAAGTTTTTATTTGAAAAAAATCGAGTTTTATTTTATTAAAATTTTGCTCCATTTCATACTTGACAACCTAATACATATTCTTGTAGCTTATCTCGAGAGCTTTCCAAAACACTATAATAAAGTATTTTTTTATTAAGTATTTTCCGAGTTATAAGGGTTGAAATAATTTCTTAATTTTACATAAACTATAAAATATCTTCAAATGAAAGGAATTAGTTGAACTGGCATATGATTGGTGAGCTACGAGCCGACTTGGTTTGTCAGACTTTCACCACAGTGATTCACCAATTTTTGAAATCGAAATTCGATTTACATTTTGGAGTTATGAATCTAATCTCCACTTATAAGATGAAGAAATATAAAATATCTCGTAAAATATTCACCTTTCGATGACCTTACCTCAATACTTTTATGCACAGAATAATGAGAGGAATCAATTGGTGTAAAGAAAACACATAGTTGTTTTTAACAAAAAAATATGCAATTTGTAACTAACAATTTGTAACAATTGTAACAATTACATACTTTTTCTTGCTTACTTTGTCCTACAAAGCCGCTTGTTCTTCCCTGGCTTCAATCCTGGCTTGCTTTGCGAAATCACTCGAGCGTCGCCCGGAGTAATCGATGCGAGCTTGATCGCGATGGTGAACATAAACTTGGACTTTGCGACCAATTTCACATCCCATTGTACTCATTACCTTTAGAGTTGTTTGAAATCATTAAAGATTATCACAGCTAAAAAAGTGGCAATTTCCATAATTTTTAAACCAGAATGAAGGTGTTTGGGAGCGGAAACTCAAAATAACGCTCGATTCATTGATCTGGACTTTCGCTCATCTGGTCAATAGATCTTTAGTCAAGTCTTCGTATATTGGTTTGATGACTTTCTGCACTTCTGCTGTCAAAGACAGTTTATCGTTTACCTAAAAGTTTCTTCGCTGATGTTGAAATATATTCTGTACTTTGCTCAACTGTATACTGATTGCCGAAACTTTCGTTTCTTGGTGCGATCAGCATGTGCAAGATCATATTTACTTCCTTTTCTGTCACTCATTTTTGATGCAAAAATCACTCACGGTACGCAGAGCGAAGCTGAATCAGACACTGCTTGAACGCCAAGTCACTAAACTAACCATTACTGTAGCGTTTCATTTGATAGGAGTTTCTAATTCTGAATTCAGCGCCCCTCTAAATGAGCATTACCCAGAAAGATGCCAGGCAGCAGCAAAATCATATAAAGGATCCGATGTTTCGCCGCTCGACCGCTCCAAACACCTTCTACGTCTGTAACTTTCCAACGACTTCGAATATCAAAAAATCATTTTACCTACATATTCTAGGAATATTATAAAAGCAATTTATGCAAAAACAAATTTTTTCGATGTTTTGGACTTGTCACATGGGATAACTCCCTAAGAGACGCTCATTTTTATGTTGCAGCAACTTATTTTCTCTTTTTAAATTATCGTATGCTGTCACAAATCGATTCCATGCACTGTTTTTTAAAATCCTCTTGTCTCAATAATCCAAATTCCTGCATATAACAATGTAGTTTTGCTGGGCCAGTGAATTAATCGCAAAAGTCATTTTTCCTGAAAATTAAATATTTGAATAATGTTATGATTGAAAGAATGGGAATTAGTAACAAAGATGCTAATATATTACCATTTTAAACTGAGAACAGAGGATATTGTCAGTGGATATTGCACATTCTGTTGGTATATTCTCCATATCATCACTTGCATTTATATTCTCTGTCTCCTTGTGAGATTCCATTGGAGTTGTAGATTGCTCAGAATTTCTAAATAATGCCCCACAGAGATAATTAAGAGAAAGATTTTGTGATCACAAATTTAAAATTAACTTAGAATAAGATGGTATACTTAATAATAACTTTTTAAATTATTAATATGTACAAGACTAACAAAGAGAATGTGAAATACTTTTTGTCAATCAAAATGTTACAAAATAAATTTTACAAACATGCAACATTGAATATATTTTTTAAATATGTCTTAAGATACTGACGATTAAACATGATTCATTTCATCCAACTCTGCTTTATCTCATCTTTTAAACACTGGGGATGTGTTGAACTTACTTGGTGCTTTCCATTTAGTGACACAAGTCGACACAAGTCGACACAAGTGTCATTCTATCTTTGTTATTTATGAATGTTAAAAAAAGATAGATTGATGCTTGTGTCAATTGATGTCACTAAATGGAAAGCACCAACTGTTCATCACTGCTCAACCATGGAATATCCGTATCCAATATCGGGATATTTATACTTGGTATAGCTCCTTTTTTCAAAAGTCATTTATCACAAAACTCTATAATCATTCGATGTAAAATGCTGACTGCATACATAATGATGTTTTGCATGGTTTTTTAATACTTTCAACACGTTTCCTGTGTTATTGGATCCGATGGAAAACTGATAAAGAACACGTTTTGAGTAGAAAAATTATAAATATGGACATGATGATGGGTATAATATAATAATTACATACCTGTGAAAAACAATTTGTTCGTTACTCATATATTTATTAACACGGCATACACAACAATACTGACTCATTGTGCTATGACTATGTTCTCTTTATGAATTTATAATAAATTTATTCGTTTTATAACTTCTAACTACATAAATGTCACTTGTCAATAGACGCTCCGCGGAAAGTAATAAAGGGGAACCGCAGTGTTGCTAGACAGGTCGCTTTTTCGTGCATGCGCACAATGGCTCCTCGACACATGAAAAATCATCCTGAACTATTCTAACAAAAATACTAAGCTGGCACACGTGTCGATTATCGGTGCTTTCATCGATGCATAATGAATAAAAAGAACAAGCAACAATTAAAGATTTTAATTTTTCTATAATATGACTAGCGATATCTTTCACTCTTGATGCTACAGTTTTATCACTGAGAGGAATACTGATAGCATTTTCAAGAGTTAACGAACCTCCGAATGTTTTAGTTGCCTCTATAAGGCATTTTTTTACAAATTCGCCATCAGTAAATGGTTTCGATTGATTTGCGAGAAGATAACTAATATTAAAAGACGCGGTGAGAGCATTTTTTGAAGAACTTGTACTATCATTATTATCACGAGAAATTGCGTCATTACTTTGTTGATAAACTAATTTTTTTTAATCCCTCAATTAAATCATACTTTGCTTGGCCCACATACTTAGAATACTCACTAGAATGTTTTATTTTATAATGCCTTTCAATTGATTGCTTCTGCACTAACTTGGGTTTAAAACCGCATAACAAACAAATAGTTTCATTACATATTAAAGAAAAGAAATAATTTTGCCATACCTCATCAAACGATTGTTTGTACTTTTGCTTGCCGCTAGCCATTTTCTCTTTATTATGCCACTTATATCTCTTCGATACCGTATTCAAAAAACTAATTTCGTCACTTTAAACGTTCCTTTAAACTTTAAAAGCTCTTCAGAACAATAATAATACGTAAAATCACGTAACAAGGAGACTCCGCACGTCAAGCGTCGTGAAACACAACGGTCTGTTAGTGTTAGAAAACAAATGAAAGTCGACTTATTGTCGACCCAATGCATGGTAACACGACGCTTGACGTGCGGAGTCTCCTTGTTACGTGATTTTACGTATTATTATTGTTCTGAAGAGCTTTTAAAGTTTAAAGGAACGTTTAAAGTGACGAAATTAGTTTTTTAAATACGGTATCGGAAAGATATAAGTGGCATAATAAAGAGATAATGGCTAACGGCAAGCAAAAGTACAAACAATCGTTTGATGAGGTATGGCAAAATTATTTCTTTTCTTTAATATGTAATGAAACTATTTGTTTGTTATGCGGTTTTAAACCCAAGTTAGTGCAGAAGCAATCAATTGAAAGGCATTATAAAATGAAACATTCTAGTGAGTATTCTAAGTATGTGGGCCAAGCAAAGTATGATTTAATTGAGGGATTAAAATTAGTTTATCAACAAAGTAATGACGCGATTTCTCGTGATAATAATGATAGTACAAGTTCTTCAAAAAATGCTCTCACCGCGTCTTTTAATATTAGTTATCTTCTCGCAAATCAATCGAAACCATTTACTGATGGCGAATTTGTAAAAAAATGCCTTATAGAGGCAACTAAAGCATTCGGAGGTTCGTTAACTCTTGAAAATGCTATCAGTATTCCTCTCAGTGATAAAACTGTAGCATCAAGAGTGAAAGATATCGCTAGTCATATTATAGAAAAATTAAAATCTTTAATTGTTGCTTGTTCTTTTTTTTCATTATGCATCGATGAAAGCACCGATAATCGACACGTGAGCCAGCTTAGTATTTTTGTTAGAATAGTTCAGGATGATTTTTCATGTGTCGAGGAGCTTTTAGATTTAGTCCCATTACATGGTACGACAACAGGAATAGACATTTTTAAAGCCGTAGAAGAAACACTTCAAAAATTTAACGTAGATTTTTCAAAATGTTCAGCCATCGTGACTGATGGTGCAAAAGCAATGACGGGATCAAAAATTGGTTTTCTTGGCCAATTAAGACAACGGAATTTAGAGATGCCGGTAATTCATTGCATTATACATCAAGAAGCGTTATGTGGCAAAGTTCTTAAATTGTGCACCGCAATGCAAACGGTCACAAAAATTATTAATTTCATTAAAGGCGGCAACAAGTTTCTGAATCATAGGAAATTTCAGCAGTTTCTTCTTGAACATAACGCTGCCTATACGGATGTTCCTCTTCATTGCGAAGTTCGTTGGCTTAGTGCAGGGCAGTGTTTAGACAAATTTTTTGCAATACGAAAAGAAATTCTCCTGTTTTTGCAAGAAATATCAACATCAAAATTTGAAGAATTTAAATCTTTCTTTGAAAATTTAGAAACTCTTTCGGAATTAGCCGTTGTAACTGATATAACTAATCAGCTTAATATTTTAAATTTACAGTTGCAAAAAGCGAATCAAAATGTTTCTCAATTAATTACTCACATCGATTCTTTTCGAAGAAAATTAACATTATTAAAAAATCATTTAGAAAAAAATATTTTTCATTTTTACCTATTGTTACGAATGTATTTTATTTACGAGCGAGTTCATGGTTCGTAGCAACGGAAGCCATGCACTATCTTCTTACCGACGGAGCCCCCCGCCTATTTTCTGTTTGCCCCGCGCCATGTTTCTCTCTCGCTCTTGTGTGAATAAGCTCGCTACCGGCATTGTACAATAAACTTAGAAGTGCTTAGTAACCTCAGTCTTATTTCTTCCTAATTAAGAGAAGCATACACAACAGTGGTGTCAGAAGTGTGTAATCGAATCCTGCACACAAAACCGTGGAATCGCAATCGCCACGTGTAGCAATAATACAAGAGAATACGAGACGCTTTTTGAGGTTAGGAGATAGTCAAAGATGGACATCCCGCCGGAACTTCTTCAAGCGTTTAGCAATCTAATTACAAACGCACTTCAAACGTCGGTAGCAAATGCCACTGCTAGTACACCAGGTCAACCGAGAACACCAGCATTCTCAATGACGGAATACCGATCATCAGACGAAGCAGCAGTCGAGGACTACTTCAGAAGATTCGACTGGGCATTGCAGCTAAGTAAAATCCCGGAAGAATTGCATGCCAACTACGCACGTGTTCGTATGGGAACCGAATTGAATAACGCCCTCAAATTTCTAATCTGTCCGCGTCAGCCGGAAGAACTAAGTTATAACGAACTGCGCACAGTACTCATCAATCATTTTGACCGTACTAAAAATAAATTTGCTGAAAGCATTAAATTTCGTCTCATTGTGCAGCAGAAAAAAGAGAGCATTGCTAATTTCGTTTTGCGCCTTAAGCAGGGAGCCGCCCATTGCGAATACGGCGATTTTTTAGATCGAATGCTAATCGAACAGCTTCTACACGGACTCGAATCGCGAGAAATGTGCGATGAAATTATCGCAAAAAAACCAACAACGTTTGCGGAAGCATATGAAATCGCGAGTGCACTCGAAGCAACGCGCTATACGACAAACGAAGTCAAAACAGCAGAAACACCAAACACAACGGAAGGAACACACAAATTAGGCAACGTGCCACCGAAAATTAAACACAATAAACGTCCTACTCGTTTCAGATCATCATCGCGTAACCGAAGTCGACAACATGATCACCGTTCTAAGACACAAGGGAACAAGAATTACAATAACAATCTCAATCCTTGCTGGGGATGTGGTGAACTACACAGACGAGATAAATGCCCATTTCGCGAAGCTGTCTGCCATAAATGTACAAAAAAAGGACACATCGCTAAAGCTTGTAAGTCAGGAAAAGTGTCGCAAGCACTTCAAAGTACAGACCAGGTAACAACAGCGACACAACTAGCGGAACAGGTCGATACCTTGCAACAATTCAGCAAAATTAAAGAAATCAATGCAAATAAATCCCTGAGTAAAAAAATACTTTCAGTAAAAATTGACGGCTGTGAATTACAAATGGAACTCGACACAGGAGCTCCATGCAGCATAGTTAGCGAAAAAATACTACGTTCTATCAAACCTAACTTTGTATTGCAAAAAACAAGTCGAAAATTTGCTAGCTATACGGGTCACCATATCAAATGCATTGGCTTTTTATCGGTAAATGCCACATTAGGCACGACAACGCGGAAACTTAAGCTATACGTAGTCACAGAGCACTTCGATACCCTCTTAGGACGAGAGTGGATAGCAGAGTTTGCTAAAGAAATTAATCTTGTTGAATTGTTCTCTATTACTAACAAAATCCACGTATTGAATACAGTACCACCATGCTTATCTCCAAATCAACAAAAGCAACTTGACCAGTTGTTAGCTCGTTACGAGGATGTTTTTAGTGACGTAGCAGGCGAGTTGACAGGACCTCCAGCCACCGTGCATTTCAAGCCAGGGACTACACCAGTCTTTTCGCGCGCACGCGAGGTACCACTAGCTCTTCGTCATAAATACGCACAGGAGATTGAAGCAAAAATCGCGTCAGGATTTTATGAGAAAGTTGCACACTCAGAGTGGGCTTCTACAACGCATATAGTAGCAAAGAAAAATGGAAAAATTCGTATTACAGGCAACTATAAGCCGACTTTAAATCCACGCATTGTTATCGATGAGCATCCTATCCCGAAAACCGAGCATTTGTTTAATCGGATAAAAGATGCCAACCTCTTTTGCCACTTAGACATTACCGATGCCTACACGCACTTACTAGTGGATAAAGAGTTTAGGCACGCTCTAACATTAAACACGCCAACACATGGATTAATTCGTCCCAAACGTGCAGTATATGGTGCTGCAAACATACCTGCCATATGGCAACGCCGTATGGAAACCGTTCTACAAGATCTTCCTAATGTATTGAATTTCTTTGACGATGTATTACTATTCGCAGATGGATTCGATAACCTAATGCAAATTCTGGACGAAACGTTAGAGCGACTACGATCGCATGGTCTACGCCTCAATCGTGCAAAATGCGTTTTTGCCACATCATCTGTCGAATTCTTAGGTCATAAAATTGACTCGAACGGCATACAATTCGAGATGCACCGAAACCATCCACAAAAGAAGAATTGCAATTATTCCTAGGCAAGGCAACGTACTATAATTCCTTCATTTCTGATTTATCGACGAGAAGCCGACCACTAAGAAACGTACTTCTTGAGGAACCTTTTACATGGACAGCAGCTGCAGAAAGAGCCTACAATGACATCAAGGGAGCATTAATCTCTCCACGAGTTTTAATGCCATACGATCCAACACTTCCACTACTGCTAGCAACGGATGCAAGTAAAATAGGACTAGGCGCTGTATTGTCTCATCGACTTAGAAACGGACAAGAACGTCCCATCGCCTTTGCGAGCCGTACATTGTCAGTTACGGAGCAACGCTACCCTCAAATTGACAAAGAGGCGTTAGCAATAGTATGGGCTGTACAAAAATTCTTCTACTACTTGTACGCACGTCGTTTTATACTTATTACGGATCACAAACCCCTTACGCACACAAATACTACATCCGGAAAAATCATTACCAGCATTATGTATTAGCCGCATGGCAAATTACGCTGACTACCTTTCTCATTTCAATTACGACATCGAATTTAAACCAACAAAAATGAACGCAAATGCTGATTACTGCTCTCGCGCACCATTGCCAACAACAAACAGTTTCCACCGAATCACAGTTAAGGAAGAAACAATTCAAGATGAATTCATATTATGCCAAATCAATCAATTACCGGTACGCGCGGAAAATATAGCCCGAGAAACACGGAAGGATCCAGAGTTAGGCAAACTCATCCAATTACTAGAATCAGGTAAAGATCTGACACGTGCTGGATACAAAGCTCCAGAGGCCAAGTACACAGTTGCATCTAACTGTTTATTATTTGAGCATCGGATTGTCATCCCAACTTCGCTACGAAAAGCGATTCTGAACGATCTACATGCAGCTCATGTAGGTATCGTTAAAATGAAAGGTATTGCTCGCTCTTTCGTTTATTGGCCTGGCATAGATGCAGACATTGAGCGGACCGCCAAGTCTTGTGAGGAGTGTGCCAAACACGCACACCACCCACCAAAATTTCGAGACCACCACTGGGAGTATCCGAAGGGACCTTGGGAGCGAATACACATAGACTACGCAGGCCCAGTTGCAGGCACTATGTTACTTATTGTCGTCGACGCCTATAGTAAATGGCTAGAGGTGAGAGCAACTCACTCTACAACAACAGCTTCAACGATCGCGATCCTAGACAATATCTTCGCATCGTACGGAGTCCCCATTACAGTCGTTTCAGACAATGGAACACAGTTCACAGCTGCAGAATTCAAAGCGTTCTTACAGTCGAGCGGGGTAAAGTATCATAAATGCACAGCACCCTACCACCCGGCGACAAATGGACAAGCAGAACGCTATGTGCAGACCGTTAAAGATGCTCTACGCGCAATGTCTACGACACCAGGATCGTTGCCAATCCAATTTAAACAAGGTCCTACAACAATACAGGAAGGCTCCACATGCCACAACAGGTCAAACACCAGCTCAACTATTCCTTGGACGCAACATACGCACAAGGATAGATTTGACGCGACCAGATGACACACACACAAAGGTGATGGAAAAGCAACAAGCTACATTTAATGCTTTATTCCGAGAATTTCAGCCTAAACAAACAGTTTATTTCTTATCAAACAATCCAAGGATGGATAAATGGATTAGAGGCACAATCGTCACACGACTGGGTGATCTCCACTACGAGATAGACTACGGAAACAAACACTTCAAGAGACATATAGACCAAATTCGTTCTTGTAACGAGAAGGAAATTGGGGAGCAACCTGACATCAGTATACCGCAAGAAGAGGATATGCCTCGCCGAGTTCATTTTTACGACAATCATTTAATACCGGCTGCAGCGGAGTTACAAGTACCACCTGCACCCTCAAGGTCACCTACACCGCCTAGGTCACCTGCACCTTCAGGAGAGCTATTGTGGACCCCACCTTCAACACCACCACGACTAGGGTCCCCGCCGCGTCAAGTTCAACGGCCCCAGGTCTTGCGGCGATCTTCGAGACTTCGTCGTCCTCCTCAACGTTATATACCAAACCAATAACTGTCTTGGACATTCAGTCATTTTCTTAATGTATTCATAAATTTCTAAAGAGGGGAAGAATGTTACGAATGTATTTTATTTACGAGCGAGTTCATGGTTCGTAGCAACGGAAGCCATGCACTATCTTCTTACCGACGGAGCCCCCCGCCTATTTTCTGTTTGCCCCGCGCCATGTTTCTCTCTCGCTCTTGTGTGAATAAGCTCGCTACCGGCATTGTACAATAAACTTAGAAGTGCTTAGTAACCTCAGTCTTATTTCTTCCTAATTAAGAGAAGCATACACAACACCTATGTTGCCAGATTCTTTTTAATGAACATGGTATAAATTGTAACTTTAAGCAACATGTTTATATTCTTGATGAAATCATTAATCAGTTTAATACGCGTTTCAATGATCTTTTAACGCTTCAAAGCGACTTCATTTTATTTGAAAATCTTCTTTCAGTAAAAATTGAAGAACAAAGTTTGCAGTGTCAGGAGGAACTTTGCACTTTGCAAAATGATTTTTCTTTAAAATCCCGACCAGAAAAAGGTGTAGAATTTTTTAAAATTTTAGATAGATCGGTATATCCTATTTTAAGAAATTTAGGTTTACGTATTTTTTCAATGTTTGGATCCACATACTTGTGCGAATGCTCATTTTCCAAAATGAAAAATATAAAAGCAGATAAACGTTCTTCCTTAAATGATGCAACATTATCTTCACTGATGCGGACAAGTTCATCAAGTATCGACGTAAATATTGCATCACTTGTTCATTCTGAAAGGCCAAGAAAATTTAGTTTAGAATAATCCTATCTTTTTCATGTTTTTTTTCTTTATCTCTCATTTTTTAAATAAAAAAAATTTTTTTCTTCTACAGTGGAATAGGCCTACTGGGGAAACCACTCTAAAAAAAACGCATCAGCAATAGTACCCCACGGGTGATGTGGAAATCTATTGAATATTTCAATAATTAAAAAAAAATTTTTTTCTGAAATTTTAATAATCGAGGGAGAAAGAACTCATAAATTGGATAGTACCGCTCGACGGCGCTGGCCCTAGCGGCAGCGGAGCGCGCGGTGAGGAGAGGCAAGGAGACGTCGACATACGAGAATCGGTTGAAATGCTGAAATAATTCCGAGCACTGACATAGAGTATATTAAATCAGTGCTGGGATTTACTTGCAACTTTCGGTCGAATTTCTTGACTCATGCCCACTGTCCCCTCTCTTACCGCTCGCGCATTAGCAACACGTCACCGGACGCTCGTAACTAAGAAGCGCGGCACTTGTCTTAGGAACGTATCACAGTACGTATTACAGTACGTATCACAAATGTACAATGCTCGTCTAATAGCACCGCAAAGTTTTCATTAAAATTTTCTCTTTAATATTTTATATTGCATTAATAATTAAAATAATGTTTATTCTATTATTAATTACGTATATGTTTTGTAACAATTTAAAATTTTTGTAACATTTTATTCAAAGCTTTTAACGCGCTGTTGCAATCATATCGATTTATGTAAAGTCATGTTATTTATTTTCGCAGTATATATTTAAATAATACATTCGATGGGGTAAAAGAAGCCTGCTGCATAATTATATATAAAACTATAGTTATAATATAATTACGAGACAATAGGTTTCCACATCACCCATGAGGTACTATTGTTGATGCGTTTTTTTAAAAGTGGTTTCCCCAGTAGGCCTATTCCACTAAAGAAAAATAACAAACAATGTGTGTGGAAAGAAAAATTTTATAGATGTTATTAGAAAACAAAAACAAAGAATATTCGCAGAAATATTAATTCGATTTTCTAAGCCGTTTATGTGATTTACTAGAGATGAAATATTTACAGGAATATTAGAAGAAATAGTTCGCATCAGCGAAGATAATGATGCATCGTTCAAGCAACATTCTAAGCCGTTTACTGAAGGTGAATTTGTAAAAGAATGTCTCATCGAAGTTGTAAAATCATTCGGGAATTTGTTAATTCTTTCAGAAGCTACTAGTATTCCATTGAATAAAAAAACAGTATCATCAAGAGTTACTCATATCGCTTCTTCCATAGAAGAGAAATTGAAATATTTGTTGGACGTGCTCGTATTTTTCATTATGTCTCGACGAAAGCACCGATAATCGACACGTGAGTCAATTGAGTATTTTTGCTCGAATCGTACAAAATGATTTTTCATGTGTCGAGGAGCTCTTAGATTTCGTACCATTGCATGGTACAACAACTGGTATAGACATTTTCAGAGCTGTTGAAGAAACGCTTAAAAAATTAAACATCGATTTTTCCAAATGTTCGACTATCGTAACTGGCGCAAAGGCGATGACTGGTTCGAAAACTGGATTCTTAGGCCAAATAAAGCAGCGAGATTTAAAGTTCCCTCTTATTCACTGTATCATCCATCAAGAAGCATTATGTGGAAAAGCAGTTAAACTGTGTACCGCAATGCAAATTATCGCTAAAATTATTAATGTAATGAAAGGCGCCCGAGTGGAAATTTGTCTAGCAAAAGTTACTTTGCAGCTAGTGGCTAGATCATGCAAGCTAGATATGATATCTAGCCATTGACTAGCTCAGTATGAACTAATTTACGTTACTTCTTGGCTATCCAGTACTTTTCTAGCCCCTGTACTGTAAATTTTGGAATAGATAGCGCTTGGGAACCTTTAAAAAATTAGCTAGCTATTGTCTAGCCATTATTATTCAAAAATTTGTTAGCATTTGAAAAGTGAGTTTATGTCATTCTCGAACTATTTCTTTAATGGCTGTCTAGTAATTATCTAGCCAGTATTATATACCCGAGTGGAAATTTAAACTCGTCACTACCCAGCCATTAACTAGCCAATTTGTGTTTTGCCTAGCCCTTGGCGAGTAATGTAACGCTTAAAAGTCCTAGCTACTGGACAAACATATATATATATATATATAGGGTGTCCTATAAAACATTACTATATAATATATATATATATATATACAGGGTTGGGCAAAAGTCCGGAAACGGTCAAATATCTTGAAAAGGATCAACTATAGCGAAAAATATGTAAGTAGCAAAGTTGTAGGGCTTAATAAAATGTACCTAATGATGGCTAAAAATTTGACTTTGGGTGGAGGACGAAGATCATATGAAGGTCAAATTGAATTTTTTAAATGGAACTGCCTACTTTTTATTGCATATTCTTGTAGCTTATCTCAAGAGCTTTCCAAAACACTATAATAAAGTATTTTTTTATGAAGTATTTTCCGAGTTATAAAGCTTGAAATAATTTCTTAATTTTACATAAACTGTAAAATATCTCGTAAAATATTTACTTTTCGATGACCTTATCTCAATACTTTTATGCACAGAATAATGAGAGGAATCAATTGGTGTAAAGAAAACACATAGTTGTTTTTAAGAAAAAATATGTAATTGTTAGTTACAAATTGCATATTTTTTCTTAAAAACAACTATGTGTTTTCTTGACACCAATTGGTTCCTCTCATTATTCTGTGCATAAAAGTATTGAGGTAAGGTCATCGAAAAGTAAATATTTTACGAGATATTTTACAGTTTATGTAAAATTAAGAAATTATTTCAAGCTTTATAACTCGGAAAATACTTCATAAAAAAATACTTTATTATAGTGTTTTGGAAAGCTCTTGAGATAAGCTACAAGAATATGCAATAAAAAGTAGGCAGTTCCATTTAAAAAATTCAATTTGACCTTCATATGATCTTCGTCCTCCACCCAAAGTCAAATTTTTAGCCATCATTAGGTACATTTTATTAAGCCCTACAACTTTGCTACTTACATATTTTTCGCTATAGTTGATCCTTTTCAAGATATTTGACCGTTTCCGGACTTTTGCCCAACCCTGTATACATATATACAGGGTGAGTCATTTTAAGTGACGCACAGAAATTTCTCAAAAACTATAGGAGATACAGAAAAATATTTCAAACAAAAGTTGTAGGATCTGAGGGGGGGATCTATTTACTGATCTTATCAGTTTGACCTTGAGTAACGTTGGTCAGATCAAGGTCACATTGATTTTTTTAAATTGAACACCAATTTTTTTATTACAGAATCTAGTAGCTGATGTCAAGACCATTTCAAAACATTATAATGAAATACTTTTTCATTACGTGCTTTACAAGTTATGCAGCTTGGAATTGAACAGGTCAACTTTGAAAGCCCCGTTTAATCACGCTAATATTGATCACTCGCCAATCAATTATAATTAGCAATTTTCCCGATTCATCCGAATCCTTGTGTTGGCGCGATTAATGTTTTCCAAGGTACATGAAGCTGATTTGAAACTAGAAAATTGTTAGTCGAATTTTAGAGCTTCATTGTCTTTCACAATTCGGGGTGCTTGTTTAGCGTGAGTCCCCTCGCCTCTCACGATTCGGGGTGCTTCTTCGATTAGCGTCCTTTCAGCATCTATCGTAGAAACTATTCAAAGTTATCCCCGTTGGCTCGAATGCATAACCTGATCCTCTTTGCAAAGTCTTCGACCGTTCTAAGTAAGACAGTCCTTGGTATCGCCCTACAAGCCATTCGAATCCGTTCAATCATATCTTCCTTTGTCGTTGGTTCCCGCTCAAATACGAAATTTTTCACGTATTCCCACAAGTAAAAATCAGGGGAAGTCAAATCTGGTGACCGGGGAGGCCATTCAATTGGGCCACCCCGTCCAATCCACCTACCGTTGAAATTTTGGTCGAGAAAATCTCTTACATTTCGTGCAAAATGTGGTGGCGCACCATCTAATTGAATCCACATTCTTTGCCTTGTATGATAATCGACTTCTTCGAATAAAAGGGGTAAGTAGTCTCTCAGTAACTCCAGAAAGTTATGTCTGTTCACATTTTCATGAAAGAAATATGGACCGATTAGATAATGATCCCATACCAAACGATTATACTCCACCGGTGTTGATTGTCTACTTGGCTATGCCAATAAGGATTGACATCAGACCAATAATGACAATTATGTTTGTTCAATTCTCCAGTATTTTTAAATGTTGATTCATCAGAAAATAGGACGTATTTGAAGAAATCTGCATCATGCGCAATCATCCGTTCAGCCCATTGACAAAATAGTACACGCTGTCGCATGTCATTTGGAGTTAGAGCCTGCGTTAATGTAATGTGGTATGGATGATGCTTTGTTTTCCTCAAAATTCTCGAAACTGTTTTCTGAGGTATACCTGTTTGTTTTTTAATTTGGCGACTACTAATATAAGGGTTAATGTGAATAGTCGCTAGAATTACGAGAACACGCGCATCTGTGTCATCATATTCATGATTTGTGCGATGACGGGTCAACTTACTTTGTTGGGCTCTCATTTTAAGCCTTCGAATAACGGTATCATTTGGATGTCGTCTATTTGGGTATCGATTTTGGTAAAGTCTCGTATCTTGACGGTAATTGCCAAATGATTCTCCCAAAACCAGAAAAATATCGACGATTTCTGCAGGAGTATAATCACCCATTGTTACATCCCAGTAAACTTCTTTCTCTTATTATATACAGGGTGTCCCATTATAAAACATCCAGTCGAATATTTCGAAAACCAAGCTCGGGAGAGAAAAATTTTTCAGACAAAAGTTATTTGGTTTCGAGGGGCCCATAAAATAATACCATTGGTTTGACCTTGAAGAATTATTTGAAAGTTACATGAAAGTCACCTCAATTTTTTTAAATAGCATCTCCTATTTTTTATTACATATTCTTGTAGCTGACCTCGAGAGCTTTCCAAAACACTATAATAAAGTATTTTTTCATGAAGTATTTTCCGAGTTATAAAGCTTGAAATAATTTCTTAATTTTACATAAACTGTAAAATATCTCGTAAAATATTTACTTTTCGATGACCTTATCTCAATACTTTTATGCACAGAATAATGAGAGGAATCAATTGGTGTAAAGAAAACACATAGTTGTTTTTAAGAAAAAATATGTAATTGTTAGTTACAAATTGCATATTTTTTCTTAAAAACAACTATGTGTTTTCTTGACACCAATTGGTTCCTCTCATTATTCTGTGCATAAAAGTATTGAGGTAAGGTCATCGAAAAGTAAATATTTTACGAGATATTTTACAGTTTATGTAAAATTATGAAATTATTTCAAGCTTTATAACTCGGAAAATACTTAATAAAAAAATACTTTATTATAGTGTTTTGGAAAGCTCTTGAAGTCAGCTACAAGAATATGTAATAAAAAATAGGGAATGCCATTTAAAAAAATTGAGGTGACTTTCATGTAACTTTCAAATAATTCTTCAAGGTCAAACCAATGGTATCATCTTATGGGCCCTTCGAAACCAAATAACTTTTGTCTGAAAAATTTTTCTCTCCCGGGCTTGGTTTTCGAAATATTCGACTGGATGTTTTATAATGGGACACCCTGTATATATATATATATACACAAAACAAAGAAATTTAATTTCTTTTTTTTCTTTCTCTCAGGAAACTCTCTTGTAAAATAAGTTATATGCATGCATCTATAATAACTAAGTAAT
Organism: Crematogaster levior; assembly: GCA_901521435.1. Lineage (NCBI taxonomy): Eukaryota > Metazoa > Arthropoda > Insecta > Hymenoptera > Formicidae > Crematogaster > Crematogaster levior. The sequence goes on from CABEGB010001140.1 coordinate 177,973, forward strand.
TTTAGCAATAGGATAGAAATCTTTCTGAATGCGAGGACGAGCAAATCATTAAAAATTACAATAAAATAATACTTGTTGAAATATCTCAAGATCTAGAAAAGATAGAACAATGATTCAAAAACCTGATAGATTCTCCTCGCATAAGGATAAGCATAGACTAGACAAACTAATCAAATTTTTATTATAAATATATAGTTTAAACTTTTAGAACTAAGTCGAGACTCCGTAGGGTCAAGAGTGGGGCTTACGCGGAACTCTGCTCTCCCTTTTCTTATCTTAAGTAAGCAAGTGCGATTATAGGTCCTTCCAAACTTAAAGAGTGCTGATTGGTTATTAAGAGGAGATCTACTAAGGTATAAAAGAAGCTGCAAAAAAGCAGAGACACGTAGTTTTTTTCGAGACTTCAGTCAATCAAATCAACCAACGCTATTCGGAACACGGCTCGCAATACTCTTTATTCTTCCGAGTCCTCAAATTTTATTAATTCAAAGTGAGAACCATATAGTCGCACTCTCTTAGTAGTTTACGTAGCATCTTTTATAATATCTTATATTTTTGTTTCTTTTCTTTTCTTTTAATAAATTCGAATATCATTTATATCATAAATGAAAAGGTCAAGCCATGTTCAAAAATAGAAAACCCTCAAGAATTTGAATTTTTACAAATTTAAATGATTATTTAATAATATATTACCATGAAAAGTAACTGATATATTATACCAGGTGCCAATTCAAAGTGAACATACATAAAGTGTATATTATTTAAATAAATTAATAAAATAAATAATATAATAAATTTAATAACATATTACCACGAAAAATAACTGATATGTTATTCAAGGTGCAAATTCAAAATGAACATACATACATAAGGTGTATATAAGTAAAATTGATTAAAATTTGACTCTAAGTGAAAGTACATAAGTGATATGTTATTCTTAGTGCACAAAATATAAAAGTCGTTTATTGAAGTTTGATTTGAAATTTATACAAACCTGGACAATGAAAAATAGTTGCTTGTAATTCCAGAGTACTAATTTGTTAATTACTCGGAAAAAGAACATGGCGGCCTGCTCTCAAAAAACTTTCGATGGATGGAATAAATAATTAAAATGAAAAAGTTATGAAAATGGTTTAGATTAAAAATCTCCAACATTTCTGTAGTAAAATTTCGAATTTTCGTATCAATTTCCGATTTTGAATTTGTTATGCCATATTTTCAGCGAGTAATTTATCGATCAAAAAGTGTTGTATTGTTTGAAACGGGTAAATATTAAATAAACCCAAAATTCATAAGTAAAAAAGTTCTCATGTCAAGTACAAAGAAGCTACACGCTTAAAAAGATTAGTGATTATCTGACGTAACATACAACTATAAAAAATCAGATATTAATTATTCAAGATACAAGTGCGAAATAAATATCGTTAAAATATAGATACAAAATTTACCACAATTTGACTCTGAAAAGTAAGTGACATGCTTCTTAAAGTGCATATATAAAATTTAACAGTGTTTTGATAATGATTAATTTAAATATTTGCATTATCTCTCTTTCTCTCTCTCTGGGCAGGGTGACATATGTGATTGATATTTAACAGTACTACTAACTTATTGAATAGTCAGAGACAAGTTGTGTCGGATGAATCGGAATGTAAGTATTATTATTCTTAAGTGGATACTGAGAAACGCATCGAAGTTTTTTGAGAGCAGGCCGCCATGTTCTTTTTCCGAGTAATTAACAAATTAGTACTCTGGAATTACAAGCAACTATTTTTCATTGTCCAGGTTTGTATAAATTTCAAATCAAACTTCAATAAACGACTTTTATATTTTGTGCACTAAGAATAACATATCACTTATGTACTTTCACTTAGAGTCAAATTTTAATCAATTTTACTTATATACACCTTATGTATGTATGTTCATTTTGAATTTGCACCTTGAATAACATATCAGTTATTTTTCGTGGTAATATGTTATTAAATTTATTATATTATTTATTTTATTAATTTATTTAAATAATATACACTTTATGTATGTTCACTTTGAATTGGCACCTGGTATAATATATCAGTTACTTTTCATGGTAATATATTATTAAATAATCATTTAAATTTGTAAAAATTCAAATTCTTGAGGGTTTTCTATTTTTGAACATGGCTTGACCTTTTCATTTATGATATTTTTTGGGATATCACCTACTTTTTAGAGTACAGATATATGAATCAATTGGTGCAAAAAAAACGCAAAGTTTAAAAAAAGTTATGCTATTTGCAATATGCAATTACGTATTTTTCTTTAAAGATAACTATAAATCTATCTCATAAAAAACCTTAATTAACGACACAGGTTCCGTATTTTTGCGATGCACCGTTTACAAGACATTAAATTTCACCTTCAAGGGGTGGTTTTTGAAAATTTTTAATAAATGATAAATTGACCCCATAAAAAACCTTAATTAACGGCACAAGTCTCATATTTTTGCAACGCAAAACACTGTTTCCGAGACATTAAATTTCACCCCCAAGAGGTGGTTTTTGAAAATTTTTTATGAATGGTAAATTAACCCCAGAAGAAACCTTAATTAATAACACAGGCCCCGTATTTTTGCGATGTACCGTTTTTGAGATATTAAATTTCACCATCAAGGGGTGGTTTTTGAAAATTTTTAATAAATGGTAAATACACCAGAAAGGGTGTGAAAGAGTGAGAGGGGGTGAAAGATGATGAAAAAGTGTAAGAAAAGCGAAAAAAATGAAAAAATAGAGAGGGGGAGGGGAGGAAGGGGGGCGTGGTGAGAAAGGGAAATGAGGGGAGGGGAGGGTGAGTGGAAGTTGGGGGAGGTGTGAGTGAAAGGTAAGAGAGAAGAGAAGTACATACATGACTGCGGACAGAGAACAATTTTTCATGAAAAACATCACTTTTTGACTGTTTGTATATCCAGAACGGCTTGACCAATTTTTTTTTTTTTGGCTTAACTTACTCGTGGCGATGCCACCTTTCAGAATATGCTACATGCACTTCAAAATTTTTTATATTTTAATAGTTCTGTACCCCAAAAAATCGATTCTAAACTTTCTGGATAAGAGACTAGTAGCGTCCAAAATTTTGAACATGGCCGGAGACGCTACCGCGTCTCCTGATAAAAGATACAAGAATACTATCATTAAATCATTTAATTATTTTTTTCGTTCAAGTAAGTAAGTTTAGTGCCAGTTTTTCAATCACAATATTCAATGCGATAACAAATTTTTTGTAACAACGCTCTTAATACTATTATATGAGAAATTCAATCAAAGAACAACGTATTTGTTTTAAATAATGCAGTAGAGTCAAATATTTTTTTAAATTCAATGATATATTTTATTTCCCTAAATAAATATATGCAATTTTTTACATCAAACTGGAACGAAAAAAATATTTGCTATAATTAAATGATTTAATTATAGCACTTTTTAAATCAAGAAAACTAACACAATCAAACTCTGTCTGCAAAGTGCATTTGTTTCAATTACAATGTGCGGATTAATCATTTACATGATTTCAATAATAGAATAAATTTTTGGTTACTAAATATCTGTATCTGTGTCGTTAATTAAGATTTCTTATGAAGTTAATTTACTGTTCAATAAAAATTTTCCACCACTTATTAAAAATTTTCAAAAACCACCCCTTAGGGGTAAAATTTAATATCTTAAAAACGGTACATCGCAAAAGTACGGGACCTGTGTCGTTAATTAACATTTCTTATGGGGTTAATTTACTGTTCAATAAAAATTTTCAAACACCACCCCTTGGGGGTGAAATTTGATATCTCGAAAACGGTGCATTATACAAATATGAGACATGTGCCGTTAATTAAGATTTCTTATGGAGTCAATTTAACATTTATTAAAAATTTTCAAAACCACCCCTTGAGGGTGAAATTTAATTCTGGATTTTCACAGAAATTCAGCAGATCAGTCAACAGCGTGATCAACAAGTTACATAATTTCCAGTTTAACGGAAAGAAATATTGCCAGCACAGACGCACGCAAGCAATCCAGCAGATAAAATAGCATCGTGTGCCGCTGGCTTAATATATTATACACATGTAACACGCGCGAAGGTCTAAAGAGAAATACAATCATAATCTGTCACATGTGTCATGCTTAACCATGACAAACTTTTATCGATTTTAAGTACGCACACAGCACAGAGTATCGAGATAACCAATCAGCATCGCGGAAAAGCGACAACAATACTTGCGAGAATCGATATAACATGGACTTTTTAAGAGTGGATACTTACATTAGAACGAAAGATTAAACGATAAATTCAGTTAGCTTAAATTTTATTATTATACATATTATTATACAAACAAAATACACCAAAGAAGTATTTATATTCATGTATTTGACACGGAAAAATATATTTAAATTCAAATTACATATTTACAATTTCTTTAAAAGAATATATAATTTTATTAATTTATTCTTGACCATTAATTAAAATTTTAATTAATTTAAGTTTATCTTATTAAAATAAAATTAAAAATTTAAGTAGTTTAAATAAAATATTAATTTGTAAGATTAATATAAAAATTTAATTTATCTTAAATTATTATTATAAATATTATTTATTTTTAATAATTTTAGTATTTATATTAATATTTTATTTAAGATTATATATTGAAGATTATGTCTATAATATTAATAATCATTAGACCTAATTTACTTAGAATTTTATTTGGATGAGATGGATTAGGATTAATTTCTTATCGTTTAGTATAGAGAGATCAAAAATTGAAAAAATATTTATTATCACTTTCAATTTTATTTATTAGATTTATTAAAAACTTAGAATTTTTTGAAGTTAAAGGACAATGTTATAAATTTTACTTAGGAAGTAAATTGAATATTTTATTAAATATCTACATTAGAACAAAAAATTAAGCGATAAATTCAATAAACATAAATTTTATTATTATATAAATTATTATACAAATAGTAAGTAAATGGAATATTTTATTAATTATTTACATTAAAACGAGAGATTAAGCGGTAAATTTTATTATTACATTAGCGTAATTGAAAATTTTTAATAAATGATAAATTGACCCCATAAGAAACCTAAATTAACGGCACATGTCTCATATTTTTGCGATGCACCATTTCCGAAATCTTAAATTTCACACCCAAGGGGTGGTTATTGAAAATTTTTAATAAATGGTAAATTGACCCCATAAGAAACCTTAATTAACGGCACATGTCTCATATTTTTACAATGCACCGTTTCCGAGATATTAAATTTTACCCCCAAGGGGTGGTTTTTGAAAATTTTTATTCAGCAGTAAATTAACCCCATAAGAAATGTTAATTAACGACACAGGTACCGTATTTTTTCAATGTACTGTTTTTGAGATATTAAATTTCACCCTCAAGGGGTGGTTTTTAAAAATTTTTAATAAATGGTAAATACACCAGAAAGGGTGTGAGAGAGTGAGAGGGGGTGAAAGATGATGAAAAAGTGTAAGAAAAGCGAAAAAAATGAAAAAATAGAGTGGGGGAGGGGAGGGGAGGAAGGGGGGCGTGGTGAGAAAGGGAAATGAGGGGAGGGGAGGGTGAGTGGAAGTTGGGGGAGGTGTGAGTGAAAGGTAAGAGAGAAGAGAAGTACATACATGACTGCGGACAGAGAAGAATTTTTCATGAAAAACATCACTTTTTGACCGTTTGTATATCCAGAACGGCTTGACCGATTTTTTTTTTTTTTTGGCTTAACTTACTCGTGGCGATGCCACCTTTCAGAATATGCTACATGCATTTCAAAATTTTTTATATTTTAATAGTTCTGTATCCCAAAAAATCGATTCTAATCTTTCTGGATAAGAGACTAGTAGCGTCCAAAATTTTGAACATGGCCGGAGACGCTACCGCGTCTCCTGATAATAATTCTGACTGAACTTAAATCTCTGCCTTGCCTCAAGTTAAATTCTTGTTAATTTACATTAAACACAACGATATCTAAGGAGTTGTTACGATTGTCGCTGCCAATAGTGTGGCCCCCGTCCTCTCAATAACAATTCCTTGGTGCGTTTTGTTGTAACTATTTCAACTTTTTCTTTCATGCCTTCCAAAGGCGGACGACGAGTGCAAGTGAAGAGATTAAAGTTTCAAATCAAAACTGCCATTATTTCAAACCAGGATCCTTTTCCCTTATTTCAAAAATTAGCACTACTAGAAAATAAATTCAAACAATCGAGAGTCCCTGCGTATGTTCTCAACAAATTAGAAATCAGCCTCAAATTCCCTGACTATAAAAATATTCCCAAAGGCGATCCCCGTAGATTTGCTTATAAACTCCGCGACCTCTTCGGGACCGGATTCCCAATCGTCCTCCCCTCTCACTATCCGATCCTTCCTCCTATCACTCAATCCTAAAAACTGCACAACCTGATCTCCGTTCCCAGGGTAAATTGCTTAGATGCATTGACCCGAAAATAGGAGAAATTCTATTCTTAATACGACGTAACACCATGTTTAACAGCGTAAAAAAATGTGTTTTTTATAACAGGGCATAAATCAATAGAAAGTTGATATGAATTGAGCAGAAAATTCAGAGGTCAGTACGGCAAGAGGTCAAATTCATCAGGTCAATTCAAGGTTTTTCACGCCTTTCTGTCTAATTTTCGTTGAGTGGGAAACTTTAAACCTTGAACGGGTAATAGGCAGCTTCAACTCGGAATGAGTTATTTTCGGCAAAGTCTCCTTGAAGTAAAAACTTAGCCGAACGTTAAATTTCCACTTACCCCTTTTACTCGAAGAAGTCGATTATAATACAAGGCAAAGAATGTGGATTCAATTAGATGGTGCGCTACCACATTTTGCACGAAATGTAAGAGATTTTCTCGACCAAAACTTCAACGGCAGGTGGATTGGACATTTCGTGTTCAATTCATATCAACTTTCTATTGATTTATGCCCTGTTATAAAAAACAAATTTTTTTACGCTGTTAAACATGGGTGATTATATTCCTGCAGAAATCGTCAAGCTGCGAGACTTTATCAAAATCGATACCCAAATAGACGACATCCAAATGATACCGTTCGAAGGCTTAAAATGAGAGCCCAACAAGATAAGTTGACCCGTCATCGCACAAATCATGAATATGATGACAATCTGCGCGTGTTCTCGTAATTCTAGCGACTATTCACATTAACCCTTATATTAGTAGTCGCCAAATTAAAAAACAAACAGGTATACCTCAGAAAACAGTTTCGAGAATTTTGAGGAAAACAAAGCATCATCCATACCACATTACATTAACGCAGGCTCTAACTCCAAATAACATGCGACAGCGTGTACTATTTTGTCAATGGACTGAACGGATGATTGCGCATGATGCAGATTTCTTCAAATACGTCCTATTTTCTGATGAATCAACATTTAAAAATACTGGAGAATTGAACAAACATAATTGTCATTATTGGTCTGATGTCAATCCTTATTGGCATAGCCAAGTAGACAATCAACACCGGTGGAGTATAATCGTTTGGTATGGGATCATTAACGGTTATCTAATCGGTCCATATTTCTTTCATGAAAATGTGAACAGACATAACTTTCTGGAGTTACTGAGAGACTACTTACCCCTTTTATTCGAAGAAGTCGATTATCATACAAGGCAAAGAATGTGGATTCAATTAGATGGTGCGCCACCACATTTTGCACGAAATGTAAGAGATTTTCTCGACCAAAATTTCAACGGTAGGTGGATTGGACGGGGTGGCCCAATTGAATGGCCTCCCCGGTCACCAGATTTGACTTCCCCTGATTTTTACTTGTGGGAATACGTGAAAAATTTCGTATTTGAGCGGGAACCAACGACAAAGGAAGATATGATTGAACGGATTCGAATGGCTTGTAGGGCGATACCAAGGACTGTCTTACTTAGAACGGTCGAAGACTTTGCAAAGAGGATCAGGTTATGCATTCGAGCCAACGGGGATAACTTTGAATAGTTTCTACGATAGATGCTGAAAGGACGCTAATCGAAGAAGCACCCCGAATCGTGAGAGGCGAGGGGACTCACGCTAAACAAGCACCCCGAATCGTGAGAGGCGAGGAGACTCACGCTAAACAAACACCCCGAATTGTGAAAGGAAATGAAGCTCTAAAATTCGACTAACAATTTTCTAGCTTCAAATCAGCTTCGTGTATCTTGGAAAACATTTATCGCGCCAACACAAGGATTCGGATGAATCGGGAAAATTGCTAATTATAACAATTGATTGGCGAGTGATCAATATTAGCGTGATTAAACGGGGCTTCCAAAGTTGATCTGTTCAATTCCAAGCTGCATAACTTGTAAAGCACGTAATGAAAAAGTATTTCATTATAGTGTTTTGAAAAGGTCTTGACACCAGCTACTAGATTCTGGAATCAAAAATAGGTTGTTCAATTTAAAAAAATCGATGTGACCTTGATCTGACCTTGGCAACGTTACTCAAGGTCAAATTGATAAGATCAGTAAATAGACCCCCCCTTTTTTGGTAAGGCGGGAGAAATCCTTTATGGATACCCGCGGGGACTCTAGGGAGACGGGCCCTCCCCAAGCTTCCTGGGTTCCTCGTACGCCGATACACCTCGGCGTACGAATCCGCCAGGAGCTCTAACGGGGGAAGGCCCGCCAGGGCCGTGGCCGCCACCGCCGACGTCGTGCGGTAGGCCCGGGTAATGCGGACAGCCGGCGCTGCAAGCGCCGAAAACTCGCCTTAATGCCCCGACTGGCCCCCGCAGCCCCGGACCAGATCGGAGCCCCGTAAAGAGCCACCGACTGCACGACGTCGGCATTTAGCCTTCTTGTCTTGGAGGTTGGACCACCGACGTTGGGCAGGAGGCGGCCTAGCGCGGCCGCCATCCTGTCCGCTCTGGGGATTGTCCGAGCAAAGTGCTCCTCAAATCCCCAGAGCCCATCCAGGGTGAGGCCCAAATACTTCATATGGGACCCCACCCGTAAATAGACCCCCTCAGATCCTACAACTTTTGTTTGAAATATTTTTCTGTATCTCCTATAGTTTTTGAGAAATTTCTGTGCGTCACTTAAAATGACTCACCCTGTATATATATATATATATATATATATATATATATATGATATATATATAATATATATATTAGGGCTGATGATTTGCTTCGAAGGCTTCGACATTCGATCTTCGAAGCTTCGAAGCTTCGAATTTTCAAATTTTCGAAACTTCGATCTTCGAAGCTTCTAAGAATCAAAATTATACTATTTAATAGAGATGGCGAGCTAGGGTTAATAATTAAATAATATAAAGAAAGTTTCAATATCAAGAAAGTTAATAATTAATTTAATTTTTTAAGAATTGCACAATCGTATATAAGTTAAGACACTTTATTGTCCCTTCTAACATTATAAATTGCATTTCTTTCTACATTGTAATTTTATATAGTTATATATAGAGAATAATATTAAAAATTTATGTATTAGAAGTTATATATTGAAAATTGGTATTAAATTTTCGAGCGTATTCCATTTATTCTAATATTATTATTTATTATATCATTATTCATTTATTTATTCAAATTGTTATTATTATTTTTTTATTACTTATTTATTTATTGTTTTGTTATTATTTTTTATTATTTATTTATTCACTATTTTGTTATTATTATTTTTTAATTTATATATATATATATATATATATATATATATATACTAGATGACCCGGTGAACTTCGTTTCACCTACACTTATCTATCTTCTATCTCTATCTCTATATACAGGGTGTCCCTAAATTCGCGCCCACGGAGTACAAGGCGTGATACTTTAGGCTAAAAGAAATAACTTTTTCCTTTAGCAAAATTGCGTGCGATAAGTAGTTTTTGAAGGAGAGCAGGTTGAAGTAAACCAATAGACGTTCTGGTGTAAGTGGCGCTCAGGGCCGGCGCGCGCGCTTCGCTCACTTGTATCAAATTCTTGACTAGTATTTACAAGTAATGTTAATTTAAAATACTCTTAATCAGTCCTTTTTAGGGCCACATACACAATAAATAATAAAAAATAAAATAAAAATAAAATAATAAGAAAAAAATAAAATAATAAAATAATAATTAAAATAAAATCATAACTAACAAGGAGAATACCCCAACTGCCAACCGAGTTTTTTAATGAGCTTTGGTGTGGTGGTAGATTAGGAAAATATAAGATTACGCCTCCAATATTAGCCGTAGATACGCAGCCGTTTTCGAGAATGTGAGGGTTGAAATTAGGCGAGCACGTTATCTACCTTAAATTTAAAGGTTCAATTGTAGCATTTCGTTAGCCGCGCAACGAACGCACTGGACTCACAGTCCAAAGATCATGCGTTCGAGCCTCGGCACTGTCCTTTTTTTTTTATTTAAATTACTTTTTATTCTAAACGTCAATTATTTTACTTATTAATAATTAATTATTAGCATTGTTTATTACCTAAAATAAAAGAAATAATTAAATTCGTTTAAAAATATATTAAAAATTTAGGAAACTATTTCAAGAAATAATTCATGTTTACAAATAAAATTTCAAACATTTTATATTGTGACTTCGACTATAATATTGTAAAATCATATATTATATTAAATTGTTTTACAATTAGTAAATTACTACAAATTATGCTTACATTATGCTCGCAATAACACAATTTATTACATTTCTTATTTTTTATTACAAGTACTTGGATGGTATTCATCATAAAAACAATTAAAGCATAAGAATGTGCGGCAATGAGAGCATTGAATAAATGCTGATTCAAAATCTTCGCAATCTTCACATCTTCTATGTTCTTGCTACAAAAAATTCGCATATAAGGGAGAGAAGGCACAAGTAGAGGGGGAAAATACAAAGGACAATACGTATACCTGAAAAACGGTTGATCTTTAGGTTTAAACGGTCGTCTCTATCATTAGTTTCAAGATAGAATCTGACCTTATATTTTATTTGTTGTCACTTTTTAAAAACAAAAAGTTAATAGTCGAGGTTACAATATAAAATGTTTGAAATTTTATTTGTAAACATGAATTATTTCTCGAAATAGTTTCCTAAATTTTTAATATATTTTTAAACGAATTTAATTATTTCTTTTATTTTAGGTAATAAACAATGCTAATAATTAATTATTAATAAGTAAAATAATTGACGTTTAGAATAAAAAGTAATTTAAATAAAAAAAAAAAGGACAGTGCCGAGGCTCGAACGCATGATCTTCGGACTGTGAGTCCAGTGCGTTCGTTGCGCGGCTAACGAAATGCTACAATTGAACCTTTAAATTTAAGGTAGATAACGTGCTCGTCTAATTCAACCCTCACATTCTCGAAAACGGCTGCGTATCTACGGCTAATATTGAAGGCGTAATCTTATATTTTCCTAATCTACCACCACACCAAAGCTCATTAAAAAACTCGGTTGGCAGTTGGGGTATTCTCCTTGTAAGATAAAAATAAATTCATAGTAAACTAATTATAACAAAGCATTAATGTTTTAACATTACTTGTAAATACTAGTCAAGAATTTGATACAAGTGAGCGAAGCGCGCGCGCCGGCCCTGAGCGCCACTTACACCAGAACGCCTATTGGTTTACTTCAACCTGCTCTCCTTCAAAAACTACTTATCGCACGCAATTTTGCTAAAGGAAAAAGTTATTTCTTTTAGCCTAAAGTATCACGCCTTGTACTCCGTGGGCGCGAATTTAGGGACACCCTGTATATATAAATGAATTGCTGTTCGTTAGTCTCGCTAAAACTTTAATACGGCTTTCCTGATTGAATATTTTTTTTACTTATTAATTAGCTATAATCAATCCTAATAAACTTTTCAACTTCAATTCATTGAGATCAACAATTCTGGCTATATCGTATACGGTTTGAATTTCCTTTGGTTATTAAATGGAACCTGCTTTCAATTTAAATGAATTCAATGTCTTATGTACATGAAATATAAATACAGTTAATTAATGTAAAGCTTTCTGATAAACAATGTTTTTTGTTTTGTTTTGCGGTGCGTAAATATACAAAGATGACGGTTTTCCTACGCGCGAACACGCGACATATAGTTGTCCATGCGCGAAACAGGGAAACTCCAAGTTAATTCCGCAAACTTCAAACGACTGGCCTTGTGATTTATTTATTGTCATTGCAAAAGCCAGACGCATGGGAAATTGTAGTCGCTTAAAATCAAATGGCAAATCCGTTGGAATCATCGGTATGCGCGGAATCAGAACATCCTCTCCTTTGTATTTTCCCTTGATGATCGTTGCCTCGATGACGTTATTCATTAGCTTTTTCACAGCCAGCCTTGTTCCATTGCATAGTCGAGGTTGATTAATGTTACGCAACATGATGATAACTGAACCTATTTTTAATTGCAAATTGTGAGGTGGTAGTCCAGGTAATTCCAGTGAATTCAAAAATTCTGTCGGATAGTTCACTACGTCATCCTGGTTGATAACTGTGTCGACTGATTTAAAGGAAAACAACTGTCCCGGAAGAAAATTCTGAATGATCGCATTGAGATCTTCGACATCTTTGTTTTTCGCCGCCAATATTGCTCGTTCACTCAGCCAATTATGATTTTTAAATCGATGCTCTATGTCCGGAAAAATACGCTGAATAAGCTCCTCTTTCGAGTCTGTGAAGTGGCAGAAATCTGTAGGTAATGTGATGAAACCGGTCAAGTTGTCCACAGCAACCTTCCCATTTCCAATTTCTAACAATTGCTTCGAAAACACATTTGCACTTTGATCTTGTTGCAATAACACATGTTAGTTGTCAATTGGAGTGTCTTCACATGTCGCCACAAATTTGATGATTTTAAGCATGCGTTTAGTTCGTCAGCTACTGTTGATCGGGGAATAACTGGAAGAGTCTGACGAAAATCACCGGACAACAGAATCATGGCTCCACCAAAAATATTTTGGTTGTCACGAAGATCTTTCAACGTTCTGTCCAGTGCCTCCAGTGACCTCTTGTGGGCCATCGTGCATTCGTCCCAAACGATCAATTTGCATACCTTTAGAATCCTCGCCATTGCGCTGTTTTTGGCGATGTTTTTGGCAAGCTGGTGCTTCGTTGATTTGCATGTTCAGTGGTAATTTTAAGGCAGAATGTGCAGTTCGTCCGCTTTCTAACAAAGTCGCAGCTATTCCAGATGAAGCCAATGCTAGGGCAACTCCATTTTGCGATCTGATCCTCGCCAAAAGCAATGAAATTAAGTACGTTTTTCCAGTTCCTCCTGGAGCATCGAGGAAGTAAATTCCACCTCCTCCATTGTTTACAGCTTCTATCAACGAATCGTACGCAATCCTTTGTTGTCGATTCAATTGCGGAACATTTGTACGAACTGCTTCGGCTAATGCTTCGGTGTCGTACTGTTGTTCTCTTTGTAACTCGTAATTGAATGAATCATTCATTGGACGATTGGGTGATATCATGCCCAAACACGACAATACTTTATTTGCCATTAATAAACACATGTCTTCTATCATGATCAATGTCTCATTGTAAATTTCTGCAGTCATTTACAATGTGGGATTTAAAGTTTGACAGCGCACACAATGCAAAACATCCTCAGACATGTCGTCTCTATATTTTACCCACAAATCTTTCGGATTTGAGGGGAAACATGTCGATATGATAATCGCAAACAATGTGCGAATTTGTTGCGGCGATGAAGAAACGACAGAATCTTTGAGCGTATTATCCTAATGCGAATCGTTCTCGAGCAATTGTAATAGTTGACACGCCTCTCTGTTTGTCGCACACAGATGTCCATTAACTGTTCTTAATTGTTGGAACGATGTCGGACCACGAACATTTACTAACAACAATCGAAGATAATAACATTCGTCGTTATTTTATATTTGGATGCACAGTGTAGATGCGACCCAGAGCGTCTGAAGTAAATACATTTGGATGTCCTTCAACTGTTGTTCCTTGTTTCCGCCGCTGAAATGATTTCGTTGATGCATTCCATGTGTAGTAGCGTGGCATTTCAGCATACAGCAAAGTGCGAGCGAAAGCATCTGTTTGGCAAACTGTGAAGAAACTTGTTAATGTTGTCGACGGTGGCCGTGCTGCTCTGTCCGCCGCGTTCTCTCGATTGAAATACACTCGTTGTCCATTTTCTAGATGAACTGCCAAATGGACGACTGTAGGATGTCTTTCGTGTATCGCAAATGAAAAGATGCGCCAAATTGCCTCGTTGCTGCTTACATAGCGACCCATCTGATACTGAGATACTTCGTCATTTGCATTTGTTACAGCAAAAATGGCCATATCGCTGCCTTTGTTTACATATTTACATATGTACTTTATCGACTTGACGGAGTTACAGTATTCCACATTGATGTGAGCCTCAAAAGCTTTGGACAATATTGGCGAGTATGGCACAATCCAACGATTGTCTACATGAACATCTTGTCCTTTTACCTTCACAACTACTGATCGTCCATTGTCCGCAACTGATCGCCGACGATACAATGGGTATCCGTCATTACCTGTGATGGTGTCAGCAATCAGATCTCTCGGGTATCGCTTGGAACACTTACCGTCGATCATACAGGGTGAGTTGCTGTTGAAAACTCCGCAAGGTCCATGTATCATGTTTTTAGTCACTACTGCATGCAATTTTGGATCAACTGTTTCATCAGGGATTTCAGCTGAAATGATGGAATCAATTTCATCTGGCCTGATTTTGTCAACCAACCACACTAAAATGTGCGCATGTGGCAGACCACGCTTTTGCCATTCAATGGAGTACATCCAACAACAAACTTGGCCATACACACGATGCTTTATGATGAAATTCATAAGAGATTTCAATTTTTGCTTAAAAACACTTGCAGTGATGTCATGTCTATCAATTGGTGTTTGGCTTTGTAGCAATTCCTTCTTGATTTCAATCCATTGTGGGTTACGGGTATGTTATGAATAGATCTGGGCGGCCATTATCTACAGTATTCTGCCCATCTTCTAATCATTCTGTTTAAAGCTTGTTAAAAAAGCTTTAGATGGATAAAAACAATACATGCCATCTTTACCTTTAACAAGCCACGAAGAGGGCACTAAATCGATGACTTGTTTACCATCGTGTGTATATTCCTTTTTAAATTGGAAAATGGCATGCGTTTCTTTACTCATACTTGCAAGGTAAAAAACTAGAAGAATTTAGCAAATAGAATTAAAACAGAGTTATAAAATATGTAATAATATAACATATACACATAACACATAACCTCAAACACGTTAAGAACAAATATTTTTATTCTTACTACATATATTTTATACTTATGTATTATACATATGTATTATGTATTTATACATATGTGTTAAAAGAATATGGTAAAATTGATGATAATTCATAATATGGTAAAATTGATGATAATTTACATCACATTTGGCGGCATACATCATCACTCGTCAGTCGTCAGTGGAACATGCGCACTGCGCAGTATATGATCAATGTTTTTTGTGTGTACGTACGAGTCGTACGACAATATACAAACATATAGCTGTTAAAAAAGGGATCAGAGTCACGAAACATTTTATTGTAATTTACAAAATATTTTATAATGAGTGCCGAACGTGTTCGAAAACATCAGGCATTTAAAAAAATGCGAATTTTGTCTCTAGAAAGAAATAACACACGTATGTATATATTATATTTAATTGATAATAATTGACATAACCTTAACATATAATATCATAATTATAATTATATTTAAACAATTATAATTACGTTTGCGTTATGATTTTCAAGTACTGAAAATCTATAGTGTGACGTAAACTATAGATTTTCAGTACTTGCAGTAAATAAAACCTTCGTTACATGAAATAATTGATTAATTTTTTTATTGCAAAAATGTAAAAATTGTACAATAAATTTTATTAAATTTACAGAATATAACGCAAATACACAAACTGGTGAACAACAGCCTCAACAATACGATGAGTTTGCAGCTTCAAATCTAGCTATATCAACATTAGATTATGCAAGATCTACAAAGTCATCTTCATTAACTAATAGTGATGAGCAATCTTTTAATACTTCATTACATGAAGATAATTTTTCCTCTACAAATTCAACGAATATTTTGAATGACGAAGATTCATCACATTTTTTACTTGCGCAAAATTCACAAAACAAATTATTATATGGAGATATAAACAGAAAACTTATTACATGGGCTTTTAGAAATATAACAACATTAACACATAAATGTATAGACGAACTGTTATTATTATTGAGCAAGGAAGGTCATACAAATCTTCCAAAAAGTAGCAAAACTTTATTATGCACTAACAAGACTAACAAGGGGAGGACCAGGTGACTCACCTGGGATTTCGACCCCAATTTTTTAAATTATTCTTGAGATGAAAAAAAAAGATACGTGTTTGATTGAATAGGCGTTTGATTGAATAGGCCTTAGTTTCAGAGTAATAAATTTGTGAAAATTGGCCATATCCGAAGCGCACCGCGGCGTGCCATATAAGCCTTCCCGGTTGTAAACTGTTCTTCCAACTAGTGCGTTGGCTTCGTGAGTTAGGTGCTTGCTTCATAATTTGTAAGATCCAAGTTCGCTCACGGAGGTGGTCAGTAATTTTTTTTTTTTTTTTTAATCAGCGTTTTTATTTATTTTTGTTTACTTTGATGATACTGATATAGTATGCAAAATTGATACTGATATAGTATGATACTGATATAGTATGCAAATTTTTGAAATAGAAAATTTAATTTAATATCACATTATAAACATTAATTTAAATTTAATGGTAAATGTTTATCTTCACAGATCCCCCTCCAATGACCTTGACCTTGACATATGTTGTCAAGGTCATCCTCCTGAGTGACCTTCGGAAGGTTTTAGTCCTCGGTCACTGCTCGTTAAAAAGTTATGAACAAAAGAAGTTTGAAAAATTTGGCACTTATTTTGAATACACATTTACACATTTACCGCCAATGATCAATGAACAAAAGAACTTTCACCACATTGTGTGTGTATATGGCATTCCTACTATTGTTGATATTTCTATGACTTTGAAACGGAATCCGAAAGTAAACTAATATACGATAGATTTTCGTACAGATAACATTCTGATAATTTGTCTTAAAATGAAACCTCACTTCGCATTGAAAAGTATACGCGTGGAGGCAGTGTGTTCCGCCCCCCCCCTACGGGGGGGCTCCACTATCGAAAAACTACACACATAAGTGTGGGTGGAACTTGCTTCGCGTGGAAAGTTTCCACGTGGAGGCAGTGTGTTCCGCCCCCCCTACGGGGGGGCTCCACTACCGAAAAACTACACACATAAGTGTGGGTGGAACTTGCTTCGTGTAGAAAGTTTCCACCCGTTAATTTTTGCGAAACGATTTTCACACCCATGCGATTTTCCATGCGGAGCGAGTTCTACCCGGCAAGGGGGGGTGCAGGTGGGGAGCCGAAGGCCCCCCGCACCCTCCCTTCGGTGTGTGTGTGTGTGGATGTGTTCCAAATTCACTATTTCCCAAACTTTTTTTGTTAATAACTTTTTAATAAAAAACGAGCGACGGCTAAAACCTTCTGAAGGTCACTCAGGGGGATGACCTTGACAACATATGTCAAGGTCAAGGTCATTGGAGGGGTCTGTGAAGGTAAACATTTACCAAATTTTAAATAAATAATAAAAATATATAAAATATATAAAATAAATATAAAAATATATAAATATAAAAAAATATAAAAAATATATATGATGCAATAGCTCTTATAACAAATATCATCAACCATAGCATTAATGCACTCTGTCTGCCACATGGGATTTCTTCACACGTAATTATTACTTTTATTTGGTTTAATCAGATAATTATGGAAAATTTTGGATAATGTAATCTTCTATAAGAATGAAAGAGATTTATCAAGGGAGAGTTTTTAGTGGGTATACTTGTATAAGGAGAGTCCCACACTACCCTGTCGGACCGGCCGATATGAGGTGTGCGTAAAGCATTTTCTCTTCCTACGTAAAAAAAAAAAAAAAAAACGTATATATGTATATATATATGTATGCCATATATATATCGGCACATATTAAAACATATTAGACATATTAGAATAAATAGAGAAATTTTTAATTGGCGCTAAAATATCAGGAGACGCGGTAGCGTCTCCGGCCATGTTCAAAAACGTGTAGACGCTACAAGTATCTTATCCCGCACCCTTAAAGTCGACTTTTTGGGGGTGCAGAACTATTAAAATATGAAAAATTTTGAAATGCCTGTAGCATATTCCGAAAGGTGGTATCGCCACGAGTAAATTAAGCCAAAAAAGAAAAAAATCGGTCAAGCTGTTCTGGACATACAAACGGTCAAAAAGTGACGTTTTTCGTGAAAAATTCAGTAACGTCTTCTTCGTCTTCGTCTTCTCTGTCCGCAGTCATATGTATTTTTCTTATCTCTTACCTTTCACTCATACCTCCCCCAACTTCCACCCACCCACTCCTCCCCTCCTCCCCCCTTTCCCCTCCCCCCCCTCCCCCTCCCCTTCTCAATTTTTTCGCCTTTTTCGCGCTATTTCACACTTTTTCATCATCTTTCACCCCCTCTCACTCTCTCACACCCTCTCTGGTGTATTACCATTTATAAAAAATTTCCAAAAACCACCCCTTGGGAGTAAAATTTAATATCTCGGAAACGGTGCGTTGCAAACATATGAGTATGTACTTTTCTTATCTCTTACCTTTTACTCACACCTCCCCCAACTTTCACCCACCCACTCCTTCCTTTCTCCCTCTTCTCCCTCCCCCTTCCCTCCCCTTCTCAATTTTTTCGCCTTTTTCGCGCTATTTCACACTTTTTCATCATCTTTCACCCTCTCTCACTCTCTCACACCCTCTCTGGTGTATTACCATTTGTAAAAAATTTCCAAAAACCACCCTCTGGGGGTAAAATTTAATATCTCGGAAACGGTGCGTTGCAAAAATATGAGACATATGTCGTTAATTAAGGTTTATTATGGGGTTAATTTACCATTTATTAAAAATTTTTTAAAACCACCCCTTGGGAGTAAAATTTAATATCTTAAAAACGGTACATTGCAAAAATACGGAACCTGTGTCGTTAATTAACATTTCTTATGGGTTTAATTTACTAATCAATTACAATTTTGTAAAACCACCCCTTGGAGGTAAAATTTAATATCTCGGAAACGGTGCATTGCAACAATATCAGACATGTGCCGTTAATTTAGGTTTCTTATGGGATCAATTTTTAACTTTTACTAAAAATTTTCAAAAATCATCTCTTGGGCGTAAAATTTAATATCTCAAAACCGGTACATTGCAAAAATACGCCCAAGAGGTCAATGTTTCATTTATTAAAAATTTTTTAAAATTACTTCTTGGGCGTGAAATTTAATATTTCGGAAATGGTACATCGCAAAAATACGGGACCTGTGTTATTAATTAAGGTTTTTTATGAGGGTAATTTTTGCAACGCACCGTTTCCAAGACATTAAATTTTATCCTTAAAAGATAATTTTTAAAAATTTTTAATGAATGGTAAATTAACCCCATAAAAAATGTTATTTAACGGCACAGGTCCCGTATTTTAGCGACGAACCATTTTTGAGATATTACATTTTATCTCTAAGGGGTAATTTTTGAAATTTTTTAATAAATGGTAAATTGATCCCATAAGAAACCTTAATTAACGGCCCGTGTCTCAGATTTTTATAATGCACCGTTTTCGAGATATCAAATTTTACTCTTAAGGAGTGGTTTTTGTAAATTTTTATCAAACAGTAATTTAATCTTATAAGAAATGTTAATTAACAACACAGGTTCCGTATTTTTGCTATGTACCATTTTTGAGATATTCAATTTTATCTCTAAGGGGTGGTTTTTGAAAATTTTTAATAAGTGGTAAATTGATTCTATAAGAAACCTTAATTAACGGCCCATGTCTTATATTTTTAGAATGCACCGTTTTCGAGATATCAAATTTTACTCTCAAGGGGTGGTTTTTGAAAATTTTTACCGAACAATAAATTAACCCCATAAAAAATTTTAATTAACGACACAGGTCCCGTACTTTTGCGATGTATCGTTTTTAAGATATTAAATTTTACTTCAAAAGGGTGGTTTTTGACAATTTGTAATAAGTGGTAAATTAACCCCATAAGAAACCTTAATTAACGACACAAGTACAAATATTTAGTAACGAAAAATTTATTTTATTGAAATCATGTAAATGATTAATCCGTACATTGTAATTGAAACAAATGCACTTTGCAGACAGAGCTTTATTGTATTAGTTTTCTTGATTTAAAAAGTGCTATAATTAAATCATTTAATTATGGCATATATTTTTTTTGTTTCAGTTTGATGTAAAAAATTGCATTTATTTATTTCGGGAAATAAAATATATCATTGAATTTAAAAAATATTTGACTCTACTGCATTATTGAAAACAAATACGTTGTTCTTTGATTGAGTTTGTGATATAATATTATAGTATGTATTAAGCGAGCGTTGTTTACAAAAAATTTGTTATCGCATTGAATAATGTGATTGAAAAACTGGCATCAAACTTACTTGAAGGGAAAAAATAATTAAATGATTTAATGATAGTATTCTTCAAATCAAGAAAACTAATACAATCGGACTCTGCCTACAAAGTGTGTTTGTTTTAATAATAGTATGCATATTATTTAACAGTTCAGTCATTATTTGTATCTTTTATTACACATGATTTTAATATCAGATTAATATTTTTGCTTAGATATTCAATGGGCGAAATTGCATATGCATTTCAAGAAACAAAATATATTACTGGGTCAAAAATAATTTCAAATATCATTTTTCAATCACATTATTCGTTGCGATAACAAATTCCTCAAAAATCATAAATGAAAAGGTCAAGTCATGTTCAAAATACATGAGAAATAAAAAGGCCACTAAAGCATCGATCGAGCCTAAAGGATGTTATAACAAAAATATATGAATTAGGTCACTAAAATTTTATTCAAAATAAAACATATAAAACATATTGAACGTTTCGACTACACTGAGTCTTCTTCAGCAATAACAAATAGTCATAAGGACTGGTAAAACGTATAAACGTGTTCGAACGTAAAACGGTTAATATAACTATATGACATATGAATACGTATAAGATTAAAAAAAAGAATAGAATAAAATAGACGATAGAACAAAAAATATATATATATGAACATGAACCGCGTAAGAGAGAATATAAAAGTAAAATAAGAATAAAAATAACGGAACGCGAACATTACGTAGACAACTCATCGGTAACATACAGTGACGATAACAATAAACCTGAGGTCACTGAACCGTATGTCACGGCAATCTCAACGGTGACGTGCGATCAAGTCCGTAAAAGAAACATGATGACAATTTATTCCTCGTTTTTTGGCGAGAATATGTAAGTTGGACCATGCCGACGTTTCCCTCCTTGATACCATGCGACCGTCAGTGTTGGTAGTTAAGAATGTGGGAGCAACGCATTCTAAGAGTATACAGAGATAAAAATAAAATCTTAGTGAAAATGTCATGACCAAGGAAACCGTCGTGATAAGCTACACTTATAATGAGACAAGAGAAGCCAAAGTAACGAAACCGAGAAAAGTATAAAAGAAATAATACCTGTCAAAAATTAAAACGAATTTGCGAATGTCAAAATATAAAAAAACAATAAGTAGAAGTCAGACACATGTTAATCCGAAGAAGTCTAAACGGTTACTGTTGTCAGCATTTAGAAAACTTAAAAATCATGACATTCTCAAGACAAGAGCGCTGCTCGCAAGGTATTCAGGGTGGGGATGCGACCGACAATTCGTGAATAAGACTGAAGTATGTCTTGTTCAACAATTTTGTATCCTTTTGGGAATTAATCGCATGAGTATGTCGTTTTATATGTATCATCTCACTGATAAGCCTCTTATAGTAGTTATGTTCAACGTCTAAAATATTGATATTATCCCAATCAAAACGGTGATCAAGATCTACGGTATGTTCTGATATCACGGTATGTTTGGAAGGATCTGCTCTAATATTATATTTGTGTTCTTTCATGCGTGTGTTAAGTTTCCTCTTAGTCTGTCCTATGTAAGATGCATCACAATTGGTGCAATTAATCTTGTATACAACGTTATTTCTTTCTAAACGTACTTGCTCACCACACCATGGAGAAATATACCTTTTGAGTTGGTTTAAACATCTATAGCCAATTGACAACTTAGATTTGTTTATTATTTCCTTGATAGACTTGGAGATGTATCGGATAAACGGTAAAACTATAAACGTTTTTTGTGTGTTAATGGGTGTGGATGTAATCGTACTATTTTTTGTTCTAAACTTATTAGACAAAATAGAGAGTCTAGAATTAATGTGTTTAAAGACGAAATGTAGGGGAAAGCCGTTACTTAATAAAATGTTAATAATAAGTTCGATGTTTTTTTGGTGAAAACACGGGTGTGAAAGCAATAATGCTCTATCTAGTAAGCTATAAATAGTACCAATTTTATGATTCTGCGGGTGATTGGAAAAGTAAGAGAGAAATCTACCAGAAAACGTGTTCTTATGAAACCAATCAATCTTGATCATATGGTTGTACCTAATTAATTTAAGGTCCAAAAAAGAAAGAGAATTGTTATCCTCGTATTCAATGGTAAAACCAAGTCTATCATGATATCCATTAAAACTATTAAGAAATGATAATGTTTCACTGGCAGGGGCAGCTAAAACAATATCATCTACATAACGAAAATAAAAAGTGGGTGAGCAATTAACAGAGTTAAGGACATGTTCCTCCAAATCCTGCATCACAATATCTGCTATTATAGGCGATAGCGGAGAGCCCATCGGTATTCCAAAGGTTTGTTTGTATATGTTATTATCGTATTTAAAAAACGTAGACGTTAACACAAAATTAATGGCATTCATAAACTCACGTAGAGATAATGTAGTATTCGGCTCGATATAGTTCCATCTGTTGTTAATACCCTGGACTGCAAGATTCAGAGGAACGTTAGTAAAAAGAGCAGACACATCCAAAAAAAATAAAACATCTGAATCACCCAACCTCAGTCCCGATAATTTTTCGTATAGTTCAATACTATTTTTTATGTAGCTCTTAGCAAGTGGTATCATGTTCAAAAATTTATTTATTTATTCATTATTTATTATTATTATTATTATTATTATTATTATTATTATTATTATTACTATTCTGTCTGCCTCCTCTTCCTCTCGATCGGTTTCTGGGTCCGCTACCCCAATGATAATGGGCCGCGGAGAGCCGCATTAAAAAGCGCATAAACCGCTCGTTTTGCACGTGGGCCCCTGCGCGTCTCCCTCTGTAAACTGTAATTTAAAAACAAATTATTAATAACTACATATAACATAAGGTACATTTTATATGGTATTATTTAGGTTTATTTTATAATGTGCCGATTAATTAACAGTTCAATTATTTGTATCATTTACACGATTTCATTGATTTGTGTCATTTACACTATTTGATAAAATTGTATATAATATACTAAGTATATACAATTTTATCAAACAGTGTAAATGATACAAATAAATAAAATCGTGTAAATGATACAAATAATTGAACTGTTAATTAATCGGCACATTATAAAATGTACCTAAATAATACTAATTATTATACTTAAATCGGGAAATAAAATTTTAATAACAATAAAAAATATATACCGCTTGTTTTAGAATAAAACAATTAAAATTGGAATCAAACAATCAGGCCAATGCAAAATAACGAGCAACTGTGGATGATAATAAATTATATAAAAAATAGTTTTAACCTCTTCCCCTGCCGTTTAGCTCGACAAAACTCGGGCCCAAGTGGTAGGCGTCAACGCGTGGTAAAGAAGCCAGACTGATGCTCGAAAACAGTCACAATACGAGCCGAAATGTAAAGCAAATGCTTGTGATATAAAGTAAATATATTTGATTTATATTTAATGTATAATTTAATGTATATATTTGACCATATAATGAGTTATTAAAGTTATTTTTTATATAATTTATTATCATCCGTAGTTGATCGTTATTTTGCATTGGCTTGATCGTTTGATTCCAATTTTAACTGTTTTAAAATTTTATTTATTTTAACAAAAAATAATTAAAATATGTGACCTCTACGTTCACTGACGCCGACGGGGTTGGCGGTGACGGAGCCAGCGGCGACGGGGCCGGCGACAGCGGGGCCGGCGGCGACGGGGCCGGCGGCAACGTGGTTGGCGACGGGGTCGGCTTCGTTCATTACTATCTGAAATTAAATATAAATGAAAAATGTTACAATTTTATTGTATTATAATAAATATAATAACATAATAATATTGTTGCGCCTCCGCGCTGGTTCGCACCGTCACCGTTTCATACTCACACTGGCTCACGCGGCACTCTCCGCCGTAGCGGAATAAACACTCCGATGAACGATTTAAAGGCTCTTTATTAAAAGAGAACAGAGCGTACAAGAAAACACATCCGTAACACCGGATAGATCCCGGACAAAAACAACGATAACTGTTAAGCTGGGTATACACTTAGCGAACGAACACCGAACAAACAGCGAACGCGAACGTTCGTTATTATCGTTCGTCAGATGTATACGTCAAATCAAATGCGAACAGAACATTCAATTTGCATTCGGATTCGTTTCCTCATGAAGCGGTACATCAAAGAAAATTCGCGTTCGCTGTTCGTTCGGTGTTCATTCGCTAGGTGTATACCCTACATATGTGTTCGTTATATGGTAATGAAAGATTTTGTCATTTAATTATTGTCAGTATAAGTTATTCAAATAAAATAATTCATTAAAAATCAAGATAAAATCAGAATAGTGTAATTATATGCGAAGAATATTGTAATTATATTTACTACATTCAATTTATTATCAGTATATAGGTTATACACTTGAAAACAACTTAAAATAATTAGCTAATATTCTGAAAATAATTAGAATTGTGCAGCATATAGAGATAATTATCCGAGAAAAAGGTTCCATACATAATTATATATAATTATATATATAAATTCTGTGGGCTCCACGTTCTATATGTAATTATATATTATAATTATATATGTTCATATATAATAATATATGAACATATTTTATATACAATTATATATAAGAAATTTTTTCTCGTGTATACACTATTCTACGATTTTACCTTGATTTTTATAAAAATTATATTACTTGAACAACTTATACTTTAGCAATATTTTTATTTTAATATATATATATATATATATATATATATATATATATACAGGGTGACCCATTTTAACTTCCCCACCGGATTATCTTGAAAGGAATGCACTTTCTGAAAAAAAGTTTCAGATATAAGTTTTAGTATTTTTCCCTGGCTATTGAATGGCGATATTGAATTTGACCTCGATTGTGAATGTGAAGGTCATTTAAAGGTCAAGTTAATTTTTTTAAATGGGAACCCCTATTTTTTATTACATATTCTTGTAGCTGACTTCAAGAGCTTTCCAAAACACTATAATAAAGTATTTTTTTATTAAGTATTTTCCGAGTTATAAGGCTTGAAATAATTTCATAATTTTACATAAACTGTAAAATATCTCGTAAAATATTCACTTTTCGATGACCTTACCTCAATACTTTTATGCACAGAATAATGAGAGAAATCAATTAGTGTAAAGAAAACACATAGTTGTTTTTAAGAAAAAATATGCAATTTGTAACTAACAATTACATATTTTTTCTTAAAAACAACTATGTGTTTTCTTTACACCAATTGATTCCTCTCATTATTCTGTGCATAAAAGTATTGAGATAAGGTCATCGAAAAGTAAATATTTTACGAGATATTTTACAGTTTATGTAAAATTAAGAAATTATTTCAAGCTTTATAACTCGGAAAATACTTAATAAAAAAATACTTTATTATAGTGTTTTGGAAAGCTCTTGAAGTCAGCTACAAGAATATGTAATAAAAAATAGTGGTTCCCATTTTAAAAAATTAACTTGACCTTTAAATGACCTTCACATTCACAATCGAGGTCAAATTCAATATCGCCATTCAATAGCCAGGGAAAAATACTAAAACTTATATCTGAAACTTTTTTTCAGAAAGTGCATTCCTTTCAAGATAATCCGGTGGGGAAGTTAAAATGGGTCACCCTGTATATATTATATTTTAATAGTAAATACTAATAATCCATGTATATATATATATATATATATATATATATATATATATTAAAATAAAAATATTGCTAAAGTATAAGTTGTTCAAGTAATATAATTTTTATAAAAATCAAGGTAAAATCGTAGAATAGTGTATACACGAGAAAAAATTTCTTATATATAATTGTATATAAAATATGTTCATATATTATTATATATGAACATATATAATTATAATATATAATTACATATTACATATTACAGCCCACAGAATTTATATATATATAATTATATATAATTATATATGGAACCTTTTTCTCGGATAATTATCTCTATATGCTGCATAATTCTAATTATTTTCAGAATATTAGCTAATTATTTTAAGTTGTTTTCAAGTGTATAATATATACTGATAATATACCTATATACTGATAATAAGTAGAATGTAGTAAATATAATTACACTATTCTTCGCATATAATTACACTATTCTGATTTTATCTTGATTTTTAATAGATTATATTATTTGAATAACTTATACTGACAATAATTAAATGACAAAATCTTTCATTACCATATAGCAAACACATATGTTGGGTATACACCTAGCGAATGAACACCGAACGAACAGCGAACGCGAATTTTCTTTGATGTACCGCTTCATGAGGGAACGGATCCGAATGCAAATTGAATGTTCTGTTTGCATTTGGTTTGGCGTATATATCTGACGAACGATAATAACGAACGTTCGCGTTCGCTGTTCGTTCGGTGTTCGTTCGCTAAGTGTATACCTAGCTAAAGAACAAATGATTTCAGAACATAACCGCAAATGCCCGAACGTTCACGCTCGCTGTTCGTTCGGTGTTCGTACGTAGATGTATACGCAGCTTAAAACAGCCGACAGCCCGTTACCGGGGAACGCCGCGCGACAAGAAGCACACCGGATGGCGAGCGCGGATGCAACAATATTATATAATAAAGAACAACGATACTTACATCTTTGTCTGTCATCTTGGCGCGCAGAGAATATCACCTGGTGAGTATTCGACACGACTGATCGTTGAGTATTTCGCGATCTAGAAACGATCTAGATTGCGGCCTTGCCAGGGCTGCGCGACAGGGGTGCGTAATTGCGTGCCCAATCCCGTTATGACATGTCTTATCGCTGCCGTGCGACTTGTACAATGCTGTGCCGGAGGCGAAAGCACCCCGGGCTTACGCCGCTGCTATATCGTCAAATTGCCCTTTCGACCTCCTCCCAGTAGGGTCGTTGTCGACTGGTGGCGATGGTAAAATTCCTTCGCCTCGTGATGCCGTCGAGTCGGATTTCCGGACGCTGCAGAATACAACGTGCCGTTCTTCCTCGGACGCTTTCTTTGCCCGCCGTTTCACGCGGTCCTGGCATTCCGCGGCTCGTAGCTTGCGCTCCCTCGATGTCGCGCGACACGTGTGTTGTTCCTGACCGCGTGTGATTAAAGTCCTGTGTATGAATTGCTACCGTTTCAAAGTCACCGGTGTGTGAGTTGCTACCGTTTCAAAGTCACTGACAGCAATAATTTCCAGTGCGTCGAAAAAATCGCCGCTTTAATCAGGTAATTGTTTTATATTATACGCACCAAAACATTTATTTATTATAAATTAATTAACGCATATATGCTGTCAAATCATTATTACGTCTAAGTATATGCAAGATAATTAGCCATGATGTAATGATAGCACTCTTCAAATCAAGAAAATTAACACTATCGATATCTGTCAAAGTGTGTTTGTTTCAATCACAGTATGCAGATTACTCAGCAATTCAATTATTTGTATTAATTACACAATTTCAATATTAGATCAATTTTTTGGC
Organism: Crematogaster levior; assembly: GCA_901521435.1. NCBI lineage: Eukaryota > Metazoa > Arthropoda > Insecta > Hymenoptera > Formicidae > Crematogaster > Crematogaster levior. The sequence goes on from CABEGB010001140.1 coordinate 206,039, forward strand.
TATTAAATATCTAATCCATGAAATTGCATATATATTTAAAGAAACACAATATATATATTATTGGATTAAAAAATATTTTTAATATCTATATGTTGTGTGAATCTCTCAAATATAAAACCGTCTATGCTACACTTTATACAAGTAATTTCCTGCAACATTTTAATATAGATTAATAACTTTGATTATTTTTGGCATCACATTATTAAAATCAGACATTCCATGCATGCTACATTTAATTTTGGCTATTTTTCAATAAATCAAGTTATTTATAAGGTTGCTTGTATCATTCTGTATATATATTTATACGTAATAATGATTTAGCAGCATATATGCACTAATTATCTGAACGAAATTAAAATTTTTACTAAAAACTGTGTGTATATTAATTTTAAAAAATTATAAAATTGTACGAAATAGTTGTCTAATTTTCTACAAAAGTAATAATGCAAAATAGTTGTTTCATTTTTTAAAAATCATAATACACAACCAATTTTGCAATTGTAAGCGCACACTAAGAAAGAAAGTTTTTGATTCAATATTAGTGTTATTAAAAAATATTTCATTATAATTCAAACCACAACACTCAATACCATTACATAATATAATAAATTTAATTAAAAACGATATGGTA
>CABEGB010001140.1:210535-267573 GCA_901521435.1 Crematogaster levior
ATGAAATAGATGAGGTGATTGAGGACACTGTACAGTACAATAAAGATGATAATAATAATCAAACAGAGTGTGTTTCGAAACGAAAGGCTTTCTTGACGCAAATCACCAAAGATTCAGATATTAATGATCAGTATACAGTGTATCCAATGCACGCGAAAAGGATCGATAACGAATCTGCATTCAAACTTTATCAAATGTTGAAAATCGAAGATGTTCCACTGGATAATCGTTATAAATATTTGGACGTCTTGTGTTTTCCCGATTTATATCCCGAAGGTGTCAATGGACAACGAGAAGATAGAAATGTTGCATTGCCGGATTATTTATTCATCAGAACGCGATTGATGTCGAAACACAGTAGATTCAGATTGAATCTGCAGTATCTGTTCTTCCTTCTCAATGATGCTAACTACCGACAATTGAAAAACGGCATCTATTATACGATGATGGTTGCTAACTCACGAGAGAGATACACTGCTGGTAGATACTTGAAGGAATTGAAAGACGAACAATTGGAATCAAATTTAACGAGTATTTTCGCAAAATTGAGAAATACGGATCAGTTTTGGCGACAACCGTCCAATAATGTAAAATGCATGACTCTGCATTACGGTCCGGCGACGTGGTTTTTGACTTTGAGTCCTAGTGAATGGAAATGGTCCGATTTGGGTGAATATTTACGAGACATGAATCCCGATAAAAAGAAGTTGTGCATCAGTGAACTAATCGCATACGATCCTGTAAGCACGTCTAGATTCATGTGCATAAAATTCAAAGCCATGATTGATTTTATTTGTTCAACCGATAACCCTATAGGAGAGGTTAATCACTACTTCTGGCGACTAGAATATCAAACTAGAGGTATCCAGCACATGCATTGCATGATTTGGATAAAAGATGCTCCTGTGCTAGGAAAATCGCCGGATGAAGAAGTAGTTACGTTCATTCGAAAATACGTTACGTGTGAAATTCCAGATGAAAACGTTTCGCCAACGTTGTACGAAACGGTTATAAGTGATCAGAATCATAAACATAACTCGTATTGCATGCGTACAAAAAAAACAAAAACGAATATTTATAAAAAGTGTCGGTTTGATTTTCCTCGGCCAGTTACTAAAAATTTCGTTTTAAGAGACGTCGTCACTTCGATAGTGGGTAGAAAAAATTTACGCAGTAAGAGCAGATTGTACGATCTTCCTCGCAAAAAGTCGGAAAGGTTTATCAATGATTATAATCCGGCTATCAAATTGGCTTGGGAAGGAAATATGGACATACAATTTATTGGAGAAAACTCAGAGTTTTTAAACTCATATTTAACAAAATACACGACAAAGTCAGAAAAATGCAATATAGACTTTGCAATGATAGATTCCAATAAGCCCTTGGCATCGAAACTGTGGAATTTTGCGATGCGTTCATTGAATAACAGAGAATGCGGTGCATTAGAAGCTGCGGATACGTTATTAGGGAATCCCTTGTATGGTACGGATAGCGATACCCTTGTCAAATGGATTGATGTTAATGAGGTGAGAAATAGAAAAGTCAAAACGTTCAAGGAAATTGAAGCTCTTGATGAGAATTCTACGAATATCTATTGTCCGTCGCTCATCGATGACTACTATCCAAACAGACCTAAGGAATTAGAATCATTAAATTTGTATGATTTTGCCAGATTCTGGGAAATTACGAAACGGATGCCAAAAAGTGAGGAAGTCGAATATTACGAACTGGTATCGGGTTTATTTGCAAAAAAACGAAAAAAGTGTTATTTAATTAACCATTATCGATTTAATGTAAAAACTGAACCCGAAAAGTACTTCTACTCGCTACTTCTTCTGTTCAAACCATGGAGAGATTTGAGTGAACTCAAAGGTACATGGGAGACTTACACGGATGCCTTTAAAAATTCAGAGTCTGCTTTAACAAAGGCAATGAAATATCATGAAAGGCTTGAAGAAATACAAAAAGCTTTTGAAAACGTTGCTGAATTAATAGAGAAGCGTGAAAATGATCTGAAAACAACAGACGTAGACAAATTCGATGACGATGAACTGGATTGCCATCCGATAGAAGCTGACGGCGCGATGAAAGATTTGGAAGATTTTGGCAAGATTGACATGCCGATTAACTTACCGCAAATGATGTCGCGATTGAACGAAGACCAGAAAAGAGTTTTCGACAGGGTATGTCAAGTTTTACAAAATAAAAATCAGATTCTGCGATTGTACGTAAGTGGCGAGGGTGGTACAGGGAAAAGTTTTCTTATTGAAACGATCAAACACTGGATCAGAATAAATTTGAAAAAAGCGACTGCGATATCTGCTCCCACGGGTATCGCAGCATTCAATATCGATGGCTTGACAATTCATAGAATGTTTCAGTTGCCCGTCACTCATGAATTTACGCCAAAGTACGTGAACTTGTCAGACACGGTCTTGAAAATTTTGAGAGACAAATTGAAGAATGTTGAATTATTTATAATCGATGAAGTATCCATGATTTCGAACGTGACACTTATGTTTATCAATCTACGATTATGTGAAATCTTTGATACGACAGATACGGATGATGGTTTCTTTGGCAGAAAACACATTCTCTTGTTTGGAGACTTGTTGCAGCTTCCTCCTGTAAAAGGACAACCTCCGTTCGTTAAAATGTCTCGATCAGAGGTTCAAAAGTATTTAGGTACCATGGGTGGACCTGACTTGTGGAGATTGTTCGATTACGACGAACTCTTGATCAATATGCGACAAAGATGTGATGACACATATCGCGATATACTTTCTAGAATACGAATAGGTCTGCTAACGGATTCTGACATCAATATTCTTGAATCGAGAAAAATAAATTTCAAAGAAGGTAGTTGCGACGAAAGATTGAATGAACTTTGTACCTATATGAATCTATTACCGATTGATACGATATGTTTATTACCCACGTGTTATTTGTGCAAGGTTTTGAACACGGCAATGCTCGATAGAGTCGACGGCGATGAAATTCTACTGATAGCGGAAGATGATGTCGACTGTGCTCCAGCAATGAAAAAAAAGTGCAAAAAACATTGGAAGAGAAAGATGATAAAGTTTCAGAAACAGCTGGCATTGAAAGAGTAATAGCGATTAAAATTGGCGTTAAAGTGATGATTCGACGAAACATTGACGTAACTCTGGGACTTGTCAATGGAACGATAGGCAATGTAGTTGCAGTTAATCGTGCTGGTAATGGAAATCGTATTGATTCCATCAAATTGGTTACTTCGAATAACAAAGAATTTACAATAACGAAAGTAGATATTAAATTCGAGGTATTTCACAAAATAGTTGTACATCGGAAACAATTTCCATTGTCCCTCAGTTATGGAATAACTATACACAAGAGTCAAGGAATTACGTGTAAGAATGCAATGATGGATCTGGGAACGACTGTATTCAGTGATGGGCAAGCCTACGTAGGTTTGTCAAGAGTGAGTACGTTGGAGGGCTTACATTTGATAAACTTCAATCCAGCATCGGTTAAAGCACACTCGGGAGCCATTGCAGAATATAATCGACTGAGATCTTTGTTCAAATCTCAGCTACCACAAATCGATTCGTCTGAGAAAAAGGCTGTAAAAATTCACGATCGTCGATGGGCCATACCTAATTATATTGATAATGTGCAGAATTATGGTTGCGAGGAACCAGAAAGTGTAGTTACGTGGAAAATATACGGCCTTCGCAATGACGATAATGTTTCGTGTTACGCAATTGTAATATTGCAGTGTGCGTTTCATTGCGTGCGTATCAGGCAACAAATACTGAAGAATAAAGCATCGAATACATTGACTGATGCTATCTGCGCGTATGCTGAACGTAAATATTGCAACGTACAAGCGGTTAGAAGATCTGTCGGAGAACGCTTCAAAGAACGAACACAACAAGATGCTTCGGAATTTTTCACGGCTCTAATGTCGACCTATTCTGAAATAAATGATGTATTGGAACTTGAATTGCAGCACGTAATATGTTGCTCGAATGCCAAATGTAATTACACGGTAACTACGCTGGAAAAGAGTTGTTTGCTAATATTACCTATACAGTCGACATTAAAAAGAAAAAAAGGTGTCACGCTACAAACTTTGATTGATTCGGAATTTTCAAAATGGGAGACGATAAACGGCAATTGTAACGAATGTAAAGGTACCGTTCTGAAAAAGAAAACCGTAATTGAATCGACTTTATCCATCTTAGTAATACAGCTAAATTTATACACTTTTGTGAACGGTGTTTCGAAAAAAATTATCAACAATAACATCAACGCCGTACCAACGAGTAATATTACGATTAATAAAAAAAAGTACAAGGTAATAAGCGCTATATTTCACGAAGGCGAAGAAATGAATCGTGGTCACTATACGTGTATGTTGAGAGCAGACAAAAAATCGGAATGGTATTGCTCTAATGATATGGAAGTTATCAAGAAAAAATGGCCCAAAGGAGCACGAGGGGCGTACATATTGTTCTTGGAGCAGATTAAGTAAGTTGAAAAATAACTTTTACAATTAATGACACTTTCTTAGAATGTGACGAAATTCTTTTACAGCATGTTAACATGAACTTTAATAAATTACTGAAATTGATCATTTTGATCAATCCGGAACATTATAACAATTAATTGCGTGCTTTGGCGCTGTACGAAGGCTACCGTAAGCGCCGAAATAAAATATTGGCTGCTCTGGCGCTGTATTAAGGCTGCCGTAAGCGCCGCATTAAAACATTGAGTGCAATAAAGTTCTAGTTTGTCCTAGACATCCAATAAAAAAAATTATTTTTGAATCTATTACGTGTTCAAACAAAAATGCGATAGCTGCAATAGCGCTGAAATTGGGCTTGCTTTAGGCGCCCACTTAAAAAAATTTGGAGTGCTCTGCTTATATAAAATATCCCAGAGATGATCAATTCGTTTATTAGTTATATATTTAAAAATATTTTATACTAGATGTAGTTTGCACCAGACGTAATGATCGTGTTAAAATCGGAGAGACGAATAAAATATATGGTTGCGTTCTCACGAGAATGGGCGATGGAGGGGCCCATTCTTTATTTTCAATATTATTATGGGAAACGATAAACGGCACTTATAATGAATGTAAGAGTACGTTCTGAAAAAATAACCGTAATCGAATCGACTTTGTCAGTCTTAGTAATACAACTCAATTTATTGCACTTTTGTGAATGGTGTTTCTAATAAAATTATCAACAATCGGATCAATACTGCATAGACGAGTAATATCACTATTGATAAAAAAAGGTAATAAACGCTATATTTCACGGAGGCAGAGAAACGAATGATCACTATACATGTATCTTTTATAGCATGCTTACATGAACCTTGATAAACTATTGAAATTGATTATTTTGGTCATTAAATTTTATTTTTCAAATCCGGAACATTATAACAATTAATCGCCTGTTCTGGCGCTGTACAAAGGCTGCCGTAAGCGCCGAAATAAAATATCGGCTGCTCTGGCGCTGTATTAAAGCTGCCGTAAGCGCCGCATTAAAACATTGAGTGCAATAAAGTTCTAGCTTGTCCTAGACATCCAATTAAAAAAATTATTTTTGGATCTATTAGGTGTTCAAACAAAAATGTGATAGCTGCAATAGCGCTGAAATCGGGCTTGCTTTAGGCGCCCACTTAAAAAAATTTGGAGTGCTCTGCTTATATAAAATATCCCAGAGATGATCAATTCGTTTATTAGTTATAGTATATTTAAAAATATTTTATACTAGATGTAGTTTGCACCAGACGTAATGATAGTGTTACAATCGGAGAGACGAATAAAATATATGGTTGCGTTCTCACGAGAATGGGCGATGGAGGGGCCCATTCTTTATTTTCAATATTATTATGGGAAACTTACCCTAATACTTTTATGCACAAAATAATAAGACAAAACTATTGGTGCAAAGAATATAGCTATCCTTAAAGAAAAATACGCAATTGCATATTGCAAATAACATAACATTTTTTAAACTTTGCATTTTTTTGCACCAATTGATTCATATATCTGCACTCTAAAAAGTAGGTGATATCCTCAAAAAATCATAAATGAAAAGGTTAAGCCATGTTCAAAAATAGACCCTCAAGAATTTGAATTTTTACAAATTTAAATAATTATTTAATAATATATTACCATAAAAAGTAAGTGACACATTATATTAAATGATTATCTAATAATATATCACCATAAAAAGTAACTGATATATTATACTATACAAGATGCCAGTTCAAAGTAAACATACATAAAGTGTATATTATCTAAATAAATTAATAAAATAAATAATATAATAAATTTAATAATATATTACCACGAAAAATAACTGATACCATAAAAAGTAAGTGACACATTATATTAAATGATTATCTAATAATATATCACCATAAAAAGTAACTGATATATTATACTATACAAGATGCCAGTTCAAAGTAAACATACATAAAGTGTATATTATCTAAATAAATTAATAAAATAAATAATATAATAAATTTAATAATATATTACCACGAAAAATAACTGATATGTTATTCAAGGTGCAAATTCAAAATGAACATACATACATAAGGTGTATATAAGTAAAATTGATTAAAATTTGACTCTAACAAGGAGAACACCAGGATTTGTCCCCTCCGATTTGGCTGAATTTTATATATGTTATAGTTCAGCCCTCCCACTAAATCGTGGTAAAAGGATACGATGCACCTCTCAAGCATTCGCGAGAAAAACGCGTTCAGAGATTCAAAGATTTCTATGTTGGTAATGTACCGAACGGTAAGTGTAGTTCGTCAAGCAGCGGCGTGGTGTAGTGAGTAAGGCGTCGGACTAGAATGTTGCATGTTGCTGGTTCGAATCTTACTTTTATAATATTTTTTTTTTTATTAATATAATTTTATTTTTAATTAATTAATTTAAAAATACATCGTGGTAAAAGGATACGAATCAAGCATTCGCGAGAAAAACGCGTTCAGAGATTCAAAGATTTCTATGTTGGTAATGTACCGAACGGTAAAGTTCGTCAAGCAGCGGCGTGGTGTAGTGAGTAAGGCGTCGGACTAGAATTTGCATGTTGCTGGTTCGAATCTTACTTTTTTTTTTTTTTTTAAATTGTATTATATTGTATATGTTTTATTTTTAATATATAATTCTAAAAATTAATGTATTAAACAATTTTACAAAATTTAAAAATATAATTTATATTTTTATACGTTGCGTTTCTTAAAATTAAAATTTAATTAACACACATACATATTTATTATTAATTGTAAATTGTCATGCAATTTATATAAAATTTTTTTGTATAATAAGAGGAAAAAAAGAAGAGAAGGATAAGAAAATTTAAATCTTTTATTATGTTTGCAACTATATTTTATTTTGTTCACAATAAGCAAAATCTATTCATTATCAGAATCAGAAACATCAGAATTACATATGTTGGGATGATATTTATCATAGAAACACGAGAATAAAATATAAATTTAAATTTTAAGAATAAAATATAATTTTAAATATATTTATTACATAACAAATAAATTTTAGTTTAATAACGTAAATTTACAATGACAATTTACAATTAATAATAAATATGTGTGTGTGTTAATTAAATTTTAATTTTAAGAAACGCAACATATAAAAATATAAATTATATTTTTAAATTTTGTAAAATTGTTTAATACATTAATTTTTAGAATTAAATATTAAAAATAAAACATATACAATATAATACAAAAAAAAAATTATAAAAGTAAGATTCGAACCCGCAACATGGAGCATTCTAGTCCGACGCCTTACTCACTACACCACGCCGCTGCTTAACAAACTACACTTACCGTTCGGTACATTACCAACATAGAAATCTTTGAACGCGTTTTTTTTCTCGCGAATGCTTGAGTGGTGCATCGTATCCTTTTACCACGATTTAGTGGGAGGGCTGAACTATAACATATATAAAATTCAGCCAAATCGGAGGGGACAAATCCTGGTGTTCTCCTTGTAAGTGAAAGTACATAAGTGATATGTTATTCTTAGTGCACAAAATATAAAAGTCGTTTATTAAAGTTTGATTTGAAATTTATACAAGCCTGGACAATGAAAAATAGTTGTTTTTGTAATTCCAGAGTACTAATTTGTTAATGACTCGGAAAAAGAACATGGCGGCCTGCTCTCAAAAAACTTTCGATGGATGGAATAAATAATTAAAATGAAAGAGTTATGAAAATGGTTTTGATTAAAAATCTCCAACCTTTCTGTAGTAAAATTTCGAATTTTTGTATCAATTTCCGATTTTGAATTTGTTATACCGTATTTTCAGCAAGTAATTTATTGATCAAAAAGTGTTGTCTTATTGCTTGAAATGGGTAAATATTAAATAAACCTAAAATTTATAAATAAAAAAGTTCTCATGTCAAGTGCAAAGAAGCTACACGCTTAAAAAGGTCCGTGATTATCTGACGTAACATACAACTATAAAAAATCAGATATTTAATTCTTCAAGATACAAGTGCGAAATAAATATCGTTAAAATATAGATACAAAATTTATCACAATTTGACTCTGAAAAGTAAGTGACATGCTTCTTAAAGTGCATGTATAAAATGTAACAGTGTTTTGATAATAATTAATTTAAATATTTGCATTATCTCTCTTTCTCTCTCTCTGGGCAGGGTGACATATGTGATTGATATTTAACAGTACTACTAACTTATTGAATAGTCAGAGACAAGTTGTGTCGGATAAATCGGAATGTAAGTATTATTATTATTCCTAAGTGGATACTGAGAAACGCATCGAAGTTTTTTGAGAGCAGGCCGCCATGTTCTTTTTCCGAGTCATTAACAAATTAGTACTCTGGAATTACAAAAACAACTATTTTTCATTGTCCAGGCTTGTATAAATTTCAAATCAAACTTTAATAAACGACTTTTATATTTTGTGCACTAAGAATAACATATCACTTATGTACTTTCACTTACAAGGAGAACACCAGGATTTGTCCCCTCCGATTTGGCTGAATTTTATATATGTTATAGTTCAGCCCTCCCACTAAATCGTGGTAAAAGGATACGATGCACCACTCAAGCATTCGCGAGAAAAACGCGTTCAAAGATTTCTATGTTGGTAATGTACCGAACGGTAAGTGTAGTTTGTTAAGCAGCGGCGTGGTGTAGTGAGTAAGGCGTCGGACTAGAATGCTCCATGTTGCGGGTTCGAATCTTACTTTTATAATTTTTTTTTTGTATTATATTGTATATGTTTTATTTTTAATATTTAATTCTAAAAATTAATGTATTAAACAATTTTACAAAATTTAAAAATATAATTTATATTTTTATATGTTGCGTTTCTTAAAATTAAAATTTAATTAACACACACACATATTTATTATTAATTGTAAATTGTCATTGTAAATTTACGTTATTAAACTAAAATTTATTTGTTATGTAATAAATATATTTAAAATTATATTTTATTCTTAAAATTTAAATTTATATTTTATTCTCGTGTTTCTATGATAAATATCATCCCAACATATGTAATTCTGATGTTTCTGATTCTGATAATGAATAGATTTTGCTTATTGTGAACAAAATAAAATATAGTTGCAAACATAATAAAAGATTTAAATTTTCTTATCCTTCTCTTCTTTTTTTCCTCTTATTATACAAAAAAATTTTATATAAATTGCATGACAATTTACAATTAATAATAAATATGTATGTGTGTTAATTAAATTTTAATTTTAAGAAACGCAACGTATAAAAATATAAATTATATTTTTAAATTTTGTAAAATTGTTTAATACATTAATTTTTAGAATTATATATTAAAAATAAAACATATACAATATAATACAATTTAAAAAAAAAAAAATTATAAAAGTAAGATTCGAACCAGCAACATGCAACATTCTAGTCCGACGCCTTACTCACTACACCACGCCGCTGCTTGACGAACTACACTTACCGTTCGGTACATTACCAACATAGAAATCTTTGAATCTCTGAACGCGTTTTTCTCGCGAATGCTTGAGAGGTGCATCGTATCCTTTTACCACGATTTAGTGGGAGGGCTGAACTATAACATATATAAAATTCAGCCAAATCGGAGGGGACAAATCCTGGTGTTCTCCTTGTTAGAGTCAAATTTTAATCAATTTTACTTATATACACCTTATGTATGTATGTTCATTTTGAATTTGCACCTTGAATAACATATCAGTTATTTTTCGTGGTAATATATTATTAAATTTATTATATTATTTATTTTATTAATTTATTTAGATAATATACACTTTATGTATGTTTACTTTGAACTGGCATCTTGTATAGTATAATATATCAGTTACTTTTTATGGTGATATATTATTAGATAATCATTTAATATAATGTGTCACTTACTTTTTATGGTAATATATTATTAAATAATTATTTAAATTTGTAAAAATTCAAATTCTTGAGGGTCTATTTTTGAACATGGCTTAACCTTTTCATTTATGATTTTTTGAGGATACAACTTTTATGAAATATTCGGGTATATCCACACTTTTGTCCCATCCTGTGTATGTATCTAAGCGTGTCGATGACATTATAATATAGATGTGTCTGCTTTTATTGTTATTGTTATTCGAGTTATTGTACTCAATACCTTATTGACAAAATTGTATATATGTATTTCAGAAAACAAAATATGTCATTAGATCAAAAAATTTTTCTGATACTATTGCGTTATTTAAAAAAATACGTTGTTTTTGGATTAAGCTTTCTATATAATGGTATTAAAAGTGTTGTTGATCAAAGTTATCGTTACCCATCAAAAGTTTATTTTGTTATTGCAATGAATAATGTGATTGAAAAATGATATTTGAAATATTTTTTGACCCTGTAATATATTTTGTTTCTTGAAATGCATATGCAATTTCGTCCATTAAATATCTAAGCAAAAATATTAATCTAATATTAAAATCATGTAAAAGATACAAATAACTGAACTGTTAAATAATCTGCATACTATTATTAAAACAAACACACTTTGTAGGCAGAATTGTATTAGTTTTCTTGATTTGAAGAATACTGTCATTAATAATTAAATGATTTTATTATAGCACTTTTTAAATGAAGAAAACTAACACAATAAAGCTCTTACTGCAAAGTGCATTTGTTTCAATTACAATGTGCGGATTAATCGTTTACATGATTTCAATAATAGAATAAATTTTTTGTTACTAAATATCTGTATCTGTGTCGTTAATTATCGGTTTCTTATGGGGTTAATTTACCACTTATTAAAAATTTTCAAAAACTACCGCTTAGGGGTGAAATTCAATATCTCAAAAACGGTACATCGCAAAAGTATGGGACCTATGTCGTTAACATTTCTTTAATTAACATTTCTTATGGGGTTAATTTACGGGTTCTTGTAAGACACTTGTGTGCGAAAATCTCCATATACTTCTTTTTATATACGCTTCTGTTACATTTCTGTATTTTAGTTACAGTATTTCCCTATTATTATTCCGCGTGTAATTTACGTAGTTTATCAATAGAGTCAATTTTTAGTAAAGTCGATGCACGAAATGATTACTAGAACCACTAATGTATCATTAATAGTTTGAATTAGTAAAACTGAAATTACATGTAACGTATGTAACACAATATATCGATTAAGTTATAAAATTTCAATAAATAACATAATTTATTAAAATGCTAATATTCTTTCATCAATATATTCAAATAATTATTTTTACATTATATAGTTGTACGTAGTTATATACTTATACTTATATTATTTTTATCGTTGAAGTGATGACCTAATTTCAAATAGATTTTTATTCCGTTTTAATTTTGACACTGACACAGTCACTCGCTAACTGTCTTTATTTCTCCGAGATGTTTAACCGTTTGTATGTCAAAAATACAATAATATTGAAAATAAAGAATGAGCTCCTCCATCAGCTATTCTTGTGAGCACGCAACCATATATTTTATTCGTCTCTCCGATTTTAACACGATCATTACGTCTGGTGTAAACTACATCTGGTATAAAATATTTTTAAATATATAACTAATACACAAATTAATCGTCTCTGGGATATCTTTTATAAGCAGAGCACTCCAAATTTCTTTAATTGGGCGCCTAAAGCAAGCCCGATTTCAGCGCTATTGCAACTATCGTATTTTTGTTTGGGCACGCAATAGATCCAAAAATAATTTTTCTAATTGGACGTCTAGCACAAGCTAGATTAAATTAAATTTCACGTCTAAGGGGTGGTTTTTGAAAATTTTTAATAAATGGTAAATACACCAGAAAGGGTGTGAGAGAGTGAGAGGGGGTGAAAGATGATGAAAAAGTGCGAAATAGAGCGAAAAAGACGAAAAAATTGAGAAGGGGAGGGGAGAGGGGGGAGGGGAAGGGAGGGGAGAAAGGGGAGGGGAGGGGGAGTGGGTGAGTGGAAGTTGGGAGAGGTGTTAGTGAAAGGTAAGAGAGAAGAGAAGTACATATGAAAAAATAATTTTTCTAATTGGACGTCTAGCACAAGCTAGATTAAATTAAATTTCACGTCTAAGGAGTGGTTTTTGAAAATTTTTAATAAATGGTAAATACACCAGAAAGGGTGTGAGAGAGTGAGAGGGGGTGAAAGATGATGAAAAAGTGCGAAATAGAGCGAAAAAGACGAAAAAATTGAGAAGGGGAGGGGAGAGGGGGGAGGGGAAGGGAGGGGAGAAAGGGGAGGGGAGGGGGAGTGGGTGAGTGGAAGTTGGGGGAGGTATGAGTGAAAGGTAAGAGAGAAGAGAAGTACATATGATTGCGGACAGAGAAGAGAAGAAGAAGAAGACGTTACTTCATTTTTCGTGAAAAACATCACTTTTTGACCGTTATATGTCCAGAACGGCTTGACCGATTTTTTTCTTTTTTGGCTTAACTTACTCGTGGCGATACCACCTTTCGGAATATGCTACAGGCATTTCAAAATTTTTTATATTTTAATAGTTCTACACCCCCAAAAAGTCGACTTTAAGGGTGCGGGATAAGAGACTTGTAGCGTCTACTTGTAGTTTCTATTTTTGAACATGGCCGGAGACGCTACCGCGTCTCCTGATATGTATTAATCCACAAATTACTGATTCGTGAGAATTATTGGAATATGGCTAAGAGAATAGCTGAGTGGAAGATGTTTGACCAAATCGACTGAACTTTAATGTGCATTTTTTCATGAAAGGAGGATATTAATGAAATAAAAAAACTAGATGTTTTGCTCTATCAAATAGTATAAAGTTCATCTCATTCCATCCCATACCAAAAACTTTATTCATTTTTAAATATTGAAGAAAAAATTTTTTTTACTTACCGAATGTTATACATATATGTATATTTATTAATATATAGTAGTACTCAAACGATACAAAATTAAGATAAATATATTTTTTAAAATCTAATAAACAAGTTCTAATAAACATTTAAGTTATATTAGCAGTTATGCTTTTCATAGAGAGTTTAGAAAGTAATCTATCGAATTATTGGAATTCCAATATTAACGAAAATGTCACATTTCATTGGTTCATTTTAAAGAAAGGAGGAAGGGTAAATTAATTAAAACATATTAATTTATAGTTTATGATATATATTAAAGGAAAAACCAGTCAAAATTCAAATTCATGCATCTTTAATTTTTTGTCCAATATCCGGTTTTTAATGTATTCGCCCCACTGTGCGGCATCGCAATGCGCACAGCGCGTAGTTGGCTCTTTGTTTATTCGACACAGATACTCACCAAAGCACCCATGGCCGGTGAGCACCTGTGTCATGCGAAAGGAGTTTGCACCTCAGGCTCTGTCCAGCTATTCACCTAACACTGGTTGGATGGTCCGAAGAGTCCGATGGTCGGAGTGAGGAGGCTGCATGAGCCTCGCATTCCACTTTTCGACCATCGTCTCCCGGGCCTGACACCCAACTCTTTGACTGCCCCGGCGGTTAGGATTCCCCCCCTCCCCCTACCCTGGCGGAGTTCAGCCTTAAGTTGCCTTTTCACGAGCGACCGTTGTCGCCGGATTTACAACGACCGTTGTCGCCGGATTTACAGCGATCGTTGTCGCTGGATTTACAGCGATCGCTTGTGATGTCACTGAAAAATTTTTGGAATCATTGATAATATAAGGAGTGATATTAATGATAATAGATAATCAGTGTAAGGAGTGATATTTGTCAAATAATTTGTCAAATGTTGTATGGCGACAATTAAGAAACAATGCCTTCAAAAAAAAATAATTACAAGTGGATGGTGCAATGCATCAATATGATCAATGCGTACGAGGAAGATGCAAGACGTCAAGAAATAAATGATATTATTGCGGCTTTTTTGTCCATAATGCCGAAAAAGAGACATTATACCACAAAAAAATTCTGGGTTGCACCGATATTCAATGAGAGGTTTCGACATGGATTCTTCGCTGCTTCATTTCCAAACTTGATATTGGAAGATTTACGGTTTCAGAACTACTTTAGAATGTCAGCAACGCAGTTTGAAGATTTACTGTGTATGATTGCACCACGATTAATTCGACAAAACGTTCTCCGAGAGCCTATTAGTCCAGCTGAACGCCTGGCCATAACATTGAGGTTAGTAAGAGTAACATATTTATTGATTAGGTTATCCAATTTGAAGATAAAATATATTGATATTGTTTAAGTTAAATGTATGCCAATTTCATGTGTTGGTAACATTTTAGATATCTTGCTTCCGGCGACTCCATGACTCCAATATTTAGTTGGAGTAACTACAGCGAGTAAAATCATTTCTGAGACATGTACAGCAATTTGGGAAGATTTGGTTAAAAAAGTTCTCCCAAGTACATTGACTGAACAACAATGGTTTAGCATTGCTGAAGATTTTGAGCATCTGCTACACTTTGTTCATTGCATCGGTGCTATTGATGAAAAGCACATAGTAATCCAGGTATGTTTTCGTATTATTCAATCATAAATGTCGACAATTTGAGAACAATATTTAAAATAATAAATGATTTAAAAATAATTTAAAATGATTTAAAACGATATTAAAAATGTAATAAATTATCAAAATCTTTCTGTTGGTTATTCTAATACTCTTTCTATGATAAAGTATCATTAATAAGAAAGAAAAATGAAATTATATTAATTTGGAGTTTGTCCAATTTTTTCAGTGTCCAAACAATGCTGGCTCCAGCTATTAAAACTATAAAAATAGTCACAGCATAGTGCTTCTAGCAATTTGTGACGCTAAATACATGTTTCGATTTGTGGATATTGGAGCATACGGTCGGCGAAGTGATGGAGGAATATTCAGTAGCTGCACAATGGGAAGAAAATTTGAGATGGATAAAATGAACGTCCCAAAATCACAAGCCCTTTGGAAAGGAGGACCCGTTTTGCCATATTGCCTGGTAAGTGATGAGGCATTTCCGCTAAAGCCGTACATGCTCCGTCCTTATCCTGGAAAGAACGGACTAATGAAAGAACAGCACGTTTTCAATTTTCGCCTGAGCCATGCGAGACGAATGATCGAAAATACCTTTGGTATATTAGCCAGCCAATGGAGAATTTTAAGGAAACCAATCATTGCTAGTGTCGACAATGTCATGAAAATGGTTCAGGCAATTATTTGTATACATAATTGGCTTCGCGAAGAAGATTTTGAAAAAGACGTATACATACCACCATATCTGACAGATAGAGATGGCGATAATGGTGAATTAATACCAGGATCTTGGAGAAGAATCGTGGAAGATGGATGCGCATTGCAAGATATAAGGCACTGTGGAACAAATACAAGTATACGAGAAAGTATTAGAATCCGAAATGAATTCAAGGATTATTTTAATGGCGATGGCGCAATTTCGTGACAAGAAAATCGGTAAAAGATGTAAGTACAAAACGTAGTTAAAAATTTATTATGAGCAACATGTTTACATCAAAATATGAATTAATATATAATTAAATATAATTAAATAGAAATTAATCTTCCGATAAGCTTATGTCGAATATTATTTTATGAATTTGTAGCATTGTCTGCGCTTGCCGATTGCAATTGAGCTTCCTAAGTTGGAAACCAAGCATCGTTAAGAAACCGTCGATCTCATCATCTTCATGAGGAGGCGGCAGTTGCAGAGGTGCTCTCGGCTGACTGAGTGCTTCAGCAATTTTTTCAATTGCATCAGTAGCTTCGAAGCCTTTGTTGCTCTTCCTACACTTCTTTTCTAAAAATAAAAATGGTTTTTTTATTATTAGCAAATGTAAGTTAGCGCGATCAAATAGATGACCTACAGTTGTTCAAGGAAGTGTAAAGTACAGTAAAAATAAATTGTATATTGTAGATGTGTGAATAAATTATATATAAAATAAAAGAATAAACTTACTGTCTGGTCGATACTTCAGATTCTTCTGTCGAATCATCATTAATTTCTGTGTTAATCTCCCGATCTTCCGCATAAGATATTGTTCTGCAAAGAAATATATTAGTAAAAGTATGTATTTGATTACGTTACATGTATATATTTCAATATATTAGAGCTTACATACTTTTTCTGCAAGTCCAAATCATTTAGGAAGCTCATATCGTTGCCTTAGAAGGAGACTGTGCTAAGTAGTTTTTTAAAGATTGTGAGCGATTGGTGCAATGAAACGACTCACTTCCAAAGGCAAAGTTGAAGGATTTGAGCTGGGGAATACGCCGGAAAAATTTCCTGACCCGTCCCATGCCCCTACGTATGGGAATATTAGGCTAGAAGTCGCCAAGTCAGTGATTAGCAAATTTGATTTTGTGTTTTAACGTATCCAAGTTCAATCTTCTTGAAGTTGGTATCAAACTAGGGATTTTTTGGGGACGCCCGATCGCTCTAAACCATTTTCAGAGCTCGGTTCGACCATCAGATGGTGCAACTGGGCAGCCATTGGGGGGCTATCCTGAACCAATTTCAATGGAAATCTACGATTAGGCTTATTTTTGGTAAAAACTTTTAAAAATTAGGTTCGATTACTTTTTAATAGCAATACAATCCAAAAGTAGCATTAAATGGAATTATTATTGAATTTATAGATTTACGCGGTTTTCGTGTTTTTTCAACTTTTGTAATTAAAACAACCTTTAATTTCAAATTTTTAAAAAGTAAATGATTTTTGATGAATTTTAAGATTTTCGTGTTTTTTCGTGGTTTTTCGCGGTTTTTCGTGGTTTTCACGGTTTTTTTCGCGGATCTGAATTACAAAACAATTTACAATTTCTCGATTACGATTTAAAAAGGTGTAGTTTATTTGTGTAGTTTTATCCTTTTTTTTACTTTTCGAGGATTGACATTTTTAAAAAATGACACAAATTTTCTTTTAAAACTAAAGTACTAAAGCAAATTCTCAGTACTCGCCCTACAAATTAATACAAAGTGATATAAAAAAATTAAAATTGTGAAAAAGTGTGAAAAAGTGATAAATTCGGAAAAGTTAAGGACCACTGTGGGCTTTGCCCTATTGTGACAAAGTGTTATTAAATAGTTCAAAAAAAAGTAAAAAATTCAAAATGGTGCGCCACGGGCGTAAAAATGTTAGAGACAATCAAAACAATCAAGAGAATACTCGCAAACGAGCCACACAAGCCGGAGATGAGCATGTTTCTAAAGGAACAGGAGTCGTGCAACGAGCCAAAGCTTTCAAAGCAGTGACATGCGCGAAAAACTGTAACAAGCAATGCAGTAACTTAACTGAGGATAGGTTGCGCGCTATTTTCCAACATTACTGGAAGAAGCTGGCAAACATTACGCTCCAGCGCAACTTCTTGCTAGCTTCAGTTACGCAAGCCGGCTCTGAGCCTGAATCAAGCCGCAAAGGTAACTTAAGGTTTTTTTTCGAAAACGAGGCCGGTATACGTTTCGAAGTTTGCGGTACAAAGTTTTACGGAACTTTGGACATTAGCAAAACAAGCGTATACACGACGCTCAAAAAAAGAATTGGACCTGGTAACGTGGAGAAGGACATGCGTGGAAAACACAACAACAAGGGCCAGATAAGCGATGAAATTAAGGCAGGCGTGATCAACTTTATCAATGCCATCCCACGAGTGCCGAGCCATTACTGCCGACAATCCACGACCAAAGAATACATCCATGGCGATACAAGCATCTCGCAATTGTACCGTGACTACTCCGTTCAATGCGAGGAAAACGAGGAGGAGCACTGCACGGAGTCGTACTTTCGCAACATCTTCACGACTGAATTCAATATTGGATTCAATCAGCCTAAGAAGGACTGTTGCGATGTGTGCGAGGCGTTCCGCATTGCTAACGCGGCAAAGAAAGGTGAACTGCAAGAAGATTATGATAATCACCTTCTACGAGCCGCGGAAGCAAGAGCTGCCATGCAAGCGAGGGTCTTGGAAGCAAAAGCAGACCCTAGAATCCGTACAAGCTTTTTTGATCTTGAAAGCTTGTTGGTTATTCCGCGAGGCAATCTGGGCAAGTTGTACTACAATAATCGTGTTAACACGTGCAATTTGACAATTGTGGACTTGGCCAACGACCTCGCTTGCGAAAGTTTCTTTTGGGAAGAGTATGAGGGAAAGCGTGGAGCTGATGAAATTGGTTCTTGCCTGATCCGCTACGTTGACCGCATCGTGGAGACGACAGAGGGAGATCTCTATCTCGACAACACGACGGACAACTGTGGCGGACAGAACAAGAATCAATTCATTGTATCAGTCTATGACTACCTTCTTGACAAGCACTCTCGGATACAAGCAATCCGACACAGCTTTTTACGAGTCGGCCATACAATGAACGCCGCAGACGCTCTTCATTCTCTCATTGAGCGGAACATTGCTAGGGAAATAAAAACGAACACAATCTACCACCCTAGCCAGTATGTAAACTTGATCGGCACTTGCAGGGTTAATCCGCCGCATCCAAATGTTACCATAATGAAACATGACGACTTCATCGATACAAAGAAGCTGGCAAAAGATATTTCAATCAATCACAACCGGCTCAAAATTTCAAGCATTTGCTCTTTTGAGTTGCGACAATCTCAAAGAAATACCTTCTTTCGAAAATTCAACTTTGGGGACAATTGGGAAGCGGTGCCCTTGACAAAACCTAGAGGCTACCGAACGCCCGATTTAGAACTTACACCCGCATACCAAATCCCCCCAAACCCTCATAGCGATAAGATTAAGAAAGAATTCGCTGATTTGATCGAAAAAAATTTAGTTCCCGAAGAGTACGAACCATGGTACAGGGAAATTGTAAATAGTTAGATATAAGATTTTTTTTTAAATTTAATAATTAGTGATAGTAAATAACAAACATAAAAAAAGCCAAAAAAAGTATAAAACTCGAAAATACCGCAAAAAAAATCAAAAACCCAAAAGCCAAAAAAAACTTTAAAACTCAAAAAAACTCCTTTTTTTAATTTAATCAAGCTCTGAAAGTAGTCTAGATCGATCGGGCGTCCGCAAAAACCTATAGATTGACTACAAAAACACGCCTAATCGTAGATTTCCATTGAAATTGGTTCAGGATAGCCCCCCAATGGCATTGTTACACCCTTTCAATGGTCAAAGCGAGCTCTAAAAGTGCTGTAGATCGATCGGGCGTCCCCGAAAACCTATAGTTTGACTATAAACACGTCCCTCAGGATCCTCAGGACCCTGTCTGGACCCTCAGGATGGCTCGACCGAGGTCTGGAAATAGTCTAAATCGATCGGGCGTCCCAAAAAATCCCTAGTTTGATACCAACTTCAAGAAGATTGAACTTGGATACGTTAAAACACACAATCAAATTTGCTAATCACTGACTTGGCGACTTCTAGCCTAATATTCCCATACGTAGGGGCATGGGACGGGTCAGGAAATTTTTCCGGCGTATTCCCCAGCTCAAATCCTTCAACTTTGCCTTTGGAAGTGAGTCGTTTCATTGCACCAATCGCTCACAATCTTTAAAAAACTACTTAGCACAGTCTCCTTCTAAGGCAACGATATGATCGTAATGATGCCACTTTCTCTTTGGCTTCTTTGCACTAGAGCCGCTTGCTTTATTCTTTTCGGCATTACGAAGTTTCCTGTAAGTGTTACACAAATTTTTCCATTTTTTTTGGCTTCCTCGGTTGACAATTCACCTGCAATATATAACATGTCAATCCTTTTCTACTTTTATTCTATTTTATTTCATTTTTATAAACATAAACTTATTGAAAACATTACCATTCATACTCTTCGACACTTCTTCCCAAAGCTGATCTTTGGTTCGCTTGCCTCTTCGATCTATTGCCAGTGTGAAGTTCCACAGTGCTTCGCGTTGTTGTACCTCAGAAATGAGGCTTTCTTCGATAGCAGTTGCAGATGTACTTGTACCCTGCTTTGAAGGTGTTATCACATCACGACTTGTACCCTGCTTTGAAGGTGTTATCACATCACAACTTGTACCCTGCTTTGAAGGTGTTATCACATCAAAACTTTCCTGATCAAATGCGAACGAACAAGGCTCCTTAACACAAATTATTTCCCCGTTGACAGTTTTGGAACGAAGTATATACCCATCATCTGTGTGAGGTATTCATTAATTGAATATATATATATATACAGGGTGTCCCATTATAAAACATCCACGCAAATTACTCCGAAGATAAGGGTGATAGCAAAAAATGACCTTAACAAACGTTGTAGGATTAAAAGGGGGCCAACTGAGGGTGACCTTGACTTTGATCTCGCAGTTGATTTTCAAGGTCATTTGAAGGTCAGAGTAATTTTTTTTAATGGAAACCCCTATTTTTGACACCGGATTCGAAAAGAGCGGAAAATTTTACGTCAGAAAAAATATTTTAAAGTTTGTTGGTGTGACCTTGAATAGATCAATTCAAGGTTAAATATTCAACAAGCACTCAAAAGCTGTTGCTTACATGTGCTAACCTTACTTTAGCTTTAAAACCACCACGCAAATTACTCCGAAAATAAGGGTAATAGCAATACCGAATTCGAGTTATCAATTTTTAAAGTTGTAGCTTTTAACACGTAAGATATAGGAAAAACGTGTGCTCAAGTGATTTATCAATTCGTAGCGACAATAATACTTGCTCGATTTTTTTAAAAAACTAGGATACAGTGCAGGATAATGCTAGAAATAACATTTAAAGAAACAAGGATTATTAGCAATTGCCGTTTTTGAATTATTGAAGTTCAAAGTGGTGTATCCGACATAATTTTTAAGAGTTTAAAGCATTTTGAGCGCAAATCGATTAACTGATGAACGTTCTTAAAATTGTTTTTAAATTGTACATACTTATACCGGCAACAAAAATTAAATTTTTTCTTGTTAAAAAATTGTACCTCACTTACATGTGTTGTGTACCATATATGTAAGTCTGAAATCTCTTATTCTTATTCTTGTCCTGACCGTCCAATACCGTCCAATATTGACCGTCGCTTAAATGCCTTAAATGGCCGAGTCATCTTCGATCTTGCCTTAAATGGCCGAGTCATCTTCGATCTTGCCTTAAATGGCCGAGTCATCTTCGATCTTGCCTTAACTGGCCGGGTCATCTCTGACCTTGCCTTAAATGGCCGAGTCATCTTCGATCTTGCCTTAAATGGCCGAGTCATCTTCGATCTTGCCTTAACTGGCCGGGTCATCTCTGACCTTGCCTTAAATGGCCGAGTCATCTTCGATCTTGCCTTAAATGGCCGAGTCATCTTCGATCTTGCCTTAACTGGCCGGGTCATCTCTGACCTTGCCTTAAATGGCCGAGTCATCTTCGATCTTGCCTTAAATGGCCGAGTCATCTTCGATCTTGCCTTAAATGACCGGATCATCGACAAACTTGCCTTACCATAAAAATAATGAAGTTTTAAACACTTGATCTTAATTAAGTTAATGTTAATTAAGTTAATGTCAATTAACTTAATTAACATTAATTTAATTAACTAGTAAAGGTCACACACCTGAACGCAGAATTTTGTGCTCTTTCAGAATCCGTGGTCAAAAATAAGAGTTCCTATTTCGACAAACAAAGACTTTTAAATAATTTTGAAAATCAACTCCAAGGTCAAAGTCGAAGTCACTCTTAATTGGCTCCCTTCGATGCCTACAACCTACAATACTTACTGGTTTTAAAGCTAAAGTAAGGTTAGCACATGTAAGCAACAGCTTTTGAGTGCTTGTTGAATATTTAACCTTGAATTGATCTATTCAAGGTCACACCAACAAACTTTAAAATATTTTTTCTGACGTAAAATTTTCCGCTCTTTTCGAATCCGGTGTCAAAAATAAGAGTTTATAAAAATCTCTCTGACCTTTAAATGACCTTGAAAATTGACCTCAAGGTCAAAATGGTCACGATCGTTGGCACATTTGAGCTTGATCTACCTGCTAAAGGTACTTTTATAACGTTTATTTCGCCTATAAATTTAAATAAACAATCAGCAAGCAGTTTTTCAACATTTGACCCTCATTTGATTTTCTCAAGGTCACACAAAAAAAATTTAAAATATCATTTCTAACGTAAAATTTTCCGCTCTTTTCGAATCCGGTGTCAAAAATAGTAGTTTTCATTTAGAAAAATTACTCTGACCTTCAAATGACCTTGAAAATCAACTGCGAGATCAAAGTCAAGGTCACCCTCAGTTGGCCCCCTTTTAATCCTACAACGTTTGTTAAGGTCATTTTTTGCTATCACCCTTATCTTCGGAGTAATTTGCGTGGATGTTTTAGAATGGGACACCCTGTATATATATATATGTACTATCAATGTATATTTATTGATAATAGAAAATACTTACCACACAGCGGATAAAACGTATTACTTTCATCGAAAACATATGATTTGTATCCTTGTATACAAAGGTGTTCCGAAATGTTTGCAAGTGTATAATGATCTTTACATATAGCACATGATAGTACTTGATGTTCTGATATCTGTAATATATAATTCGATAAAATTATAATTTTTTTTATTACTAAAACTGATTATTACAAAAACATAACCTCAAAATATTATTTTACAAAATATTATTAAATCATACTTACATTTCTCGACATGTTTTATTAGTTTTGAAAAATGTTTAAAATTTTAAAATATTCCAAAATTTTTATTAAAATTTCGAAATATGTGAAGATCACTGTACACTTACATTTACCGTATTCGCTTATTATATCGCTGTCTCGTTACTGAAGTTAAGCAATTTCCAACTTCATAAACTTCGTCGCTAGCGACAAAATCGAATCACGTGACTCGATTATCGCTCGATTCCAGCGATCTTTAACGCTAAGTGAAAAGCCACCTTTACGGTAATATACCGCGGCATGTATTTCCGCCAGGAGATCTATGGGGGGAATCCCCGCCAGAACCGTCGCCACCTCATAGGAAATGGTCCTATACGCTCTCAACACCCTGATGGCCATCTTCCGAGACGCCTTGCGCATTATCGCGATGTTGCGACGCGAGGCCAACAGGGCATCCACCCAGACTGGGGCCCCATATAGGGCCACAGAATGGACCACCCCCACAGGCGACGGACCTCTTCCCGCGACCCCCCAAGGTTGGGCAGTAGACGTCCCAGCGACGCCGCCACTCTGTCCAACCGGGGGGCCAGGCAGTCAAAGTGCGCTTCGAAGCGCCAAGAGCAGTCCAGGGTGAGGCCAAGGTACTTGAGCCTGTTCCCCACCCGGACAGGAGTCCCTCCTACCGAGAGGTGGGTCTCAGGGGGCCGCCGACCGGGCGAGTGTATCTACATCACCTCGGTCTTGCTGGCAGCCACCTCGAGACTCAAACCTCTGATGCGTCCGACCGCGCGCTGTACTCCTTCCTGGGCGCGCTCAGCCGCTTCCTCCCCGCAGGCGAGCACCAGCGTGTCATCTGCGTAACACGTCACGGTGACGCCCGCGGGGAATACGGCCCGCAGGACCTTGTCATACCCGAGGTTTCACAATAAGGTCCCCAGCACTGAGCCCTGAAGAACCCCGCAGTAGACCTCCCTCCTATGCAGCGTACCGTCACTGCCTGGGTATTCCACCCACTTGTTCTCCAGGTATGCCCCGACTATCTTTCTAAGATAGGGGGGTACCCGATGATAAACGAGAGCCCTCACTATCGTATCCCAGGGGAGGGTGTTAAAGGCATTGACAATGTCCAACAACACTGCCATTGCCACCCCCCCCCCGGATCACCGACGCCTCCGAGAGGGACCTCACCCGACGTATAGCGTCTATGGTAGAGCGTCCCTCTCGGAACCCAAATTGGTGTGGCGACAAATCAGGGCCCTCTCGCGACAGGTACCCGACGAGACCCCCTCCGTTGTGGGCCACCTTGCCGTGGTGGAGGGGCTCCCCTGGGAGAGATCCCAGGGGTCTAAGAGCTCACACATGGAAGGAAAACCATGTTAAAAAACCCGGGCAGGTCGGGCTCGTGAGGAGGGTTATCCCAGCCGACCTAGGAGTGGAGTCTCCGATATAACCTCCCGTGGAAGACAACCACGTAAAAAAATTACATTTCATGGATTGTGATGTCCAATAATGTGTCGAACGTACCGCCCCAGGGGTCTCGGAGCCCCAGGGGCCGGCGTGGGGGGGGGGGGGTAGAGTCCCGGCTCCCCCCACGTCGTCATCGGACGACGGGCGGTGCGGGGGGTGCGACGCAGGCCCCCCGCACTACTCTGCTACTGCGGGGTGTGGCGGAGTCTTCCGGACTTTGATCCGGAAGGCTATGGAGTCGTTCTTCCTCCTCTTAGAGGAGGAATTTAGTGGGAGGAGGTGTGCGTGCTCGGGGGGGTTTCGTCCCCCCGAGTCGCTCGGGAGGCGTGGGCCCGACTCGGGGATCCTACGCCTCGGCGGTTCGAGGTGTGGGGAGGCCTGCGTCCCGTTCTGTCGGGACGCAGACCTCCCCGGAGGTAAGTGCCCCCCCCCCAGGTGCTATAGGTGCCTGGGGCGGGGGCACATCAGGAGATGGTGCCCGTCCACCGTCGACCGGGGCAGTTCCTGCCTCCGGTGTGGCGGGGACGGGCACCATGTGGGGGCGTGTGCGGCGCCGGCCGCACACTGCCCCCAGTGTGCAGACGCGGGGCTACCCGCTCGCCACCGGATTGGTGGGAGCGGGTGCCCTGTGGTCCATCCCCGTCGCGGAGGAGGGAGGCGGAAGCGGAGGAAGAGGAGGGGGGCTTCACCCCCCTCCCCGGTTGTATCTGGGGAGGGGCCCCCGCTTGTTGGGGTGTCCCCTCCCCAGGTGGAGGTTTTGGAGGTGGTGGGCTCTCCCCCTCCGGGCGGACTCCCCCATGGAGGTTGCCACCGAGGATAGCGGTTCATCCGCCGAGTCGGTGGTGGCCTCCATGGGGCCGGTTGTTGTGGGGCCCCCTTCTGGGGTCCCAATGAAGGCGGATGGGGGAGTGAGGGAGGAACCCCCTCTCCCTCCTTTGGAGGTTGGTGGGGAGGAGGGGGAGAGACCCCCCCCTTCCCCCCGTAGAGGTGAGTGGGTGTGAGGAGGGAGACGTTAAACTCTTCCTCCTCTTCCCAACTGTTAGCCTATGTAGGCTATCGGAGCAGGAGGCGGGGGCGGCGTCCCGGTCGGACGTTGTCCCCCCTCCTTTGGCCAAGAAGGCCAAAGGAGATAGTAGGAAGAAAGGGGGAGTCAAGGCTCCCCCTAAGGACGTTGACGGGGGGGTTGGTAGTCCCCCCCTCTGAAACGAGGGAGGTTCCGGTCCCTTCTGGACCGTCTGGCAGAGGGGGGGCGGGGGAAGGTGCAACAGGGCCCGTTGCCTTTGCACTACTCCACCGCCCCCTCTCCTGGGAGGGCTGGCCCGGGGAGGACCTTTTCCGGTCCCCCCGGGAAAGATTGGAGCACGTGCCCCCGAATAATGATAGATTATTCAGGTACGTGCAGATTGAGGTTGGTCGTCTGGACGCGCGTGTTGCGGGGGGCCTCACCATGACCGGGGGGGGGGACGAGGGGATTCAGCTCCTCGCTACCGTCCTCCCTAACGGGTCGGTGAGTGCTGGATATATCCAGGCTGTCGTCGACGCCATGGTAGAAAGGTTCCCCGCATGGGGGCTCCAGTGGTTTCGGGAGGAGGTGCCCCCGAGCCGCGGCTCGGAGGGTGTAGTTGCGGAAGAATCGGGGGGGTAAAAGCCTTGGGGACGCCCCTCCCCGATTTCTTCCTAAAGGCGAACCGCTTCTTCGCCTTGGGGCTGGAGGGTGGGGAGGGTCCTCCCATAGACCTCCACCCCAAGGGGAAGAAGCGGGGTAAGAAGGGGCGACTGGGGGCGGGGACCCCCAGTCGCCCTTAGCCCCATTCTATCAGGGGGCGGCTCCCCCCTTTCTGTCATCAAGGGGGGGGGCGGGGGAAGGTTCCAGGTGACCGGACCTTCCCCGGGTCAGGTAATTAGTTTGGGGAGGGAGGGCATCGCTCTCCCTCCCCCAGGATAGAGGCCGCCTCACAGCCACGCCCGAGGGGGAGCAGGAAGAATGCTTCATGGCGATACCCTGCTCCCCCTCTTTATGGGCCAAGGAAGGTCACCCCCAGGGGTTTTAGTGGGTATGCCGGAGGGGAACTTCTTTCCCCTCCGGTGAGTCCCACATAACCCGAGAGGTCCCCCCGGACCTCTCGGGTATCCATAAAGGATTTCCCCTGGGATAACAAAAAAAAAAAGGTACCCGAGGGCTGGCCAAGGCCAGGACCCGGCAGGGCACGCCGTCAGGGCCCGGGGCGGTATTTTTCGCCCAGAGCCTTCTGACGACTGTACCCAATTTCTCCTCGGAGACCCCCAAACTCGCGGACCACTCAACAGGGTCCGTGAGTCCCGGAGGGCGTCGACCTCCTCCCCTAATTGGGAAGAGAATGTTCACGACGTCTCTCACGAATTGGGGGTCTAGGGACTCCGTGATTGGAGGGGCCCATGCTTGCAACTTAGCCATTACGATTTTGTATGGACGCCCCCACGGATCCCTCTCAATGGTACCGAGGAGGTCTCGCCAGGCTTCCGCCTTAACCCTCCCTATTGCCCGCTGCAGGTTGGTACGCATTGTAACGTACTCATCCCGCAGCAGGCGACGCTCTGGAGTGGCGTCATGCTGATGTCACGAGCGGTCGCACCGGCGCCGGGCCCGGGAGCACGCCCCGCGCAGCTCCGCAATTTCGCCCGACTACCAGTACGCCGCTCGGTGCGGGAGCGATGCCCCAGCCCGAAGCCATTAATTACAGTGCATGCGCATGTGGCCACATTTTTCAAACTTTTTTTGTTTATAACTTTTTAACGAGTAATGACCGAGGGCTAAAACCTTCCGAAAGTCAGGAGAATGACCTTGATAACATATGTCAAGGTCAAGGTCATCGGAGGGTGGTCCGTAATAGCGCATAATTATTTTTTTATAGTGGTATCCCCAGTAGGCCTAATCCACTCTCATTATTTAAAGTTGTTCAAAGTGCCGTCCTCTCTCTCGTAGACAGAGTTCCGCCCTTCGAACAATATCGCGCGTAGCGCTGTACGCCATTTCTGACATAATGGTATCGATGGCCGCAACAATAGCTTCACGTACCTCGTTTTTTCTACCATTACGCCGATTTTCTACCAGATATACTCCCACACAAAAAATCTAAGACGTTTAAGTCTGGCGACCGTGCCAGCCAGGAGATCGGACCGCCACGGCTCATCCTATTTGGATAATGCGCGTCTAAAAAATCGCGTACCTGCCGGCAGAAGTGCGCAGGAGCTCCGTCGTGCTAGAAAATTAGCTGTGTCCGCATGTGAAGAGGCACATCGGCGAGAAGCACTGGCAACTCCTTGCTTATAAAATCCGCGTATGTTTTGCCATTCAAGCGCGGCGGGAGGAAATACGAAATACTGATTTATTCATAGCAGCGAGTGAAAGAATTTCACGATTCACACTCACTACTTGATGCGTGATTATTCCCGCCCATACATTTTTGGACCACCGATGCTGAAAAGCACCTATACCGACGACGTGAGGATTTTTTTCTGCCCAATGCAGAAAATTGCGTGAATTGTACACACCGTTCAGTGTGAACGCCTCGTCGGTCCATAAAATGCGATCCGGGAACGATAAGTTTCGCTGCGTTTGCGCGAGAAATCCTACGCACGTTTTACAAACGGTTACTCAAGGCAAAAGTATTTGCAAGGCAAGAGTATCACGAAAATAAAAAGTCAACAATAATACCTTGACAAAAATTAAGTCGTCGTTGTGCAGTAGCTGTTGCACACGCTGATAATGGTATGGGTGCAAAGTGTTCACACGTAAAGTGCAATGCACCGCGTACCGCGAGAGTTCCAGGTCGCGCGCTGCGCGACGCACGCTCGTCCCCGGGTCTTCCTCGAATCTGTCGAGGATCCTCTCCTCGTCTCGAACGTGACAACGCACTAATCCACCAGCTGGTCCACGGTTGTGCACCAAACACTTTCACGTAACTTTTGCACAGCACGTAAGATAACATGTCTCGACGGATGTCGTGCACGTGCGGTTACACGCAGCCGGCGAAAAAGGAGATAGCGATCATAGACAAAAGACGATCGCTTATGGTCGTCGTTTGTCTGATCCGACGGACATGACGTCTGCAGTCGCGTGAAATATTTACATGAGCGTGGTGCTCATTCGCGACAAAAATGAGATTACTCCACAGGAGTACACGGACATGACAATTGCCTTTGGGTTAGCGGGCGAAAATGCGCATCTCGCAGCTCGTATTTACGCGGACCGATTCCCCGAAAACGGGGAGAGACGAGGAGAGGATCCTCGACAGATTCGAGGAAGACCCCTAGATCTTATGAGTTTTATATTAAAACAACCCGTGTGTTGCGAACGCGCGGATCCAGCTCGTCGGTCAGCCGGGGTTCGATGGGTCGGGTGCAAATGAGTTGAGTCGAGACTTTGAAAACAAAGGAATGAGATTTATTATAAAAGTAATTAAAACGAACAACAATGCACTTGCGGCGCAACGAGTGGCGTGACACAGTGAACTCGTGTCGCGGAGTGGCTTTATCGGCTTTGGTGCGCGCGGTAACAGGGTCGGTGTTGGAGCGCGCGGTAGCGGTACCAGTGGAGAATAAAGCCTAGGCACGCGGCGGGCGCGTGACGCTGCGTGACGTAGCCGCGCACGGGTTACCGCGATGCTGGCGTACACCGTGATAGACGCGGTGTGAGGGGACGGTAGGGCCGTACAAATGGCCGGTGCGGAGATTTAACTCGGTATGAATTCGCGATTACGTGCACGGGTGATAATGCGTGGCGCGGCGGACGAAAACCGCGGCTAGGTAGAGACGGGTGGACGGAGAACGCCCGGTGGTAGCGGAGGACGCTCCGTTGCTCGCTTAGGATGTCTCAGGGAAGGTACCGGTGGCATGCACCGGTGTGTGTGTATGTGTCCGGGGTCGAGAGAAACTCGACGGAGGTAGAGAACGCTCTACCCCGCGCCCTTTCACTGGAAGGAATCCCCGGCGGTTTCAATCGGTCGAGAACCCTCGACGGAGACAGAGAACTCTCTACCCCTCGCGATTGGTACTGGGCAGGTTTTGAAACTAGGAGGCGACTACCGAGAACGCTCGGTGGAAACCGAGAACACTCGACTCCCTGGGTTTTGTCGCTTTGGGAACGGTTCGGGATAAGTTTCTTTAGCGTCGGCTTATCGCTTCGGCTGCGGAATCCGGAATCGGTATCCTGAGCAATCCGAGTGCCTTTTTACCGAAAAACGCTCGGATTTCGGGAGAGGGAAATCATCCCTCTCGTCGTTAGCGGAACGCGAGCGCCGGGACGTTGGTGGAAGAACGGTCCCGACGTCATGCTTGCACTCGGCGGGGATCGGATCCTTTCGGGAACACTCGCTAACGCGAGGCCGTTAGCCTCAAGCGTTTTTAACTGATAGTTTAAAATAATGTGGGGCGCACCGCGCCCCGTTTGCCGTATTGACGGTTCTTTGTGTCCGGCGTGACGATGCTATTTTACGGGGTGCATCGTTACTTAACCCCCCTTCTTACATAGCGCGAAACATAGGCGCTTTTCGCACGCTATTTCTTTGTAATTGAGCGCACGCTGCCGCAGGCGTTAAACCTGATGTGCCAGCGGTTGGGGCCAAGTCGGGCTTTAAACTGCCGCGACACGTGTGCGGCAAAGTACGGTACGTCCACCGTCACTCCCGGGGTCACTTCTATGGTGATGGGTGGGGGTGGTAGTGGCTCCATCGGCCTTGCGGGCTCCAAGGTTGGTTTTCTGGTGGCGGTCGGTGGTGGCTGCGTCCGTTTTGGCAGAGGTGGTGGCGTCTGAAGTAGCCATGCCTGCTTCTGACGGTTGGTCGAATTCGACCGTTGGATGACGGCTCCCACTTTCGGAATCGTCTTCTTGGGTGGTGCGGTCGGTGTCGCTTCTGGTGGCCCTCGTAACTTCTCCCATTTCTCGCCGAATGCCGGTTCTGCGGGATTGTATTCTCCGGGATCCTTCAACAGCTCTTCGATTTCTTTTAGTATGTCCGTCTCCATGACTAGTCGGATGAGGAATGAACGTTGGCGTGCTCTGTCTGTTGTTGCTCTTGGTCAACGGTTCTCCTTGCCAGCTGATTTGTTATTAGTCATTGTTTGTATCGTTACTGCCGGTGTCGTCGGTGGGGGGTGACAATTTTAAGTCCTTTACGTGTACGTGGCGGAACCATTTTCCGTTGGTATTGCGTAGATCCACGATGACGGGGGAAATGACCCGCCGTACTTCGAGCGGGCCGATGTATTTCGGTACCAGCTTCGCGTTGAACCCCGCCGCCTTATTTGAGAGGGGGTGTTCCCTCTTCCATATCTGGTCGCCGATTGCGGGCCTCCATTTGCGGTGCCGCAGATTGTAGTGCTTGGCTTGCCGTTGAAACGCCCGCGCCAGGTTTATTCGTACTAATTCGTACGCGTCGCTAAGACTTCGTTGCAGCGCAGACGGTGCTGCCGCCGGGCTTCGTGTTGCTGGTTCCTTGGGTCGGCGTAATTCGCGTCCGTGGTTCAAGAAGGCGGGGGTAAAGCCGGTCGCATCATGGGTCGCGGTATTGAACGCGAATTGCACCTCGGGTAGGTGCTCGTCCCAGGACCGATGTCGGCGGTCAACGTAATGCGTAATCATGGTCTTCACGGTGCGGTTGGTGCGTTCCACGGGGTTGCATTGAAGTGCGTACGGAGGGGTAAACGCGTGCCTGATGCCCATGCCCTGTAACGTGCGCGTTAGTTTGCCAGATTTTAGCTGTGTCCCGTTATCGGACAGGAGTTCTTCTGGGCAGCCGTGTCGCAGAAAGATCGCGTCGGTTAGCGCCTGCATAATCGCGGGGGTGGTGGCGCGGTGGAGGGGTCGGATCTCTATCCATTTCGTAAATCGGTCCTGCATATTTAGGATCCATACGTGGCCTGTCCTGGAGCGGGGTAAAGGGCCGATTAAGTCGATCGTAACCTGCTGCCATGGCCGGTTGACGGGGGTGGCGCGTAGCGTCCCGAGCGGCTTTTGCTGGTCCGCTTTGTGTGCTAGGCAGCTTGGGCAGCTGCGTACGTACCGCGCAATTTCTCGGAACATTCCCGGCCAGTAGTAGTGGGTCGCGACGCGAGCGATCGTCTTCGCGGTTCCTGAGTGTCCGGCGGTGGGATGGTCGTGATATCGGGCAAGTATCTCCGGTCTCGTGTCTTTCGGTATGCACTCTTTCCATTGCTCCTCGAGGGCTGTATCTTTGAAGTCGAGCTGGTGGAGGACGTGTCGGTAATCGGGGTGTTCTCGGGGGTTATCGCGCGTACGTTGCCACTGTTTACGGTACCATGGGCACTTGATCGTGACGATGTTAGCGACTATTGGTTGTCGCGAGAGCGCGTCAGCTACTTTGTTGAGTGTCCCTTTTCGGTACTTGACGTCAAACTGGTACTGTTGTAGTTCGAACGCCCAACGCCCGAGCCGTCCGGACGGCGACTCCAGTTTCTGCAACCAGCGGAGCGACTGATGATCGGTAACGACAGTGAACTGATAGCCCTCGAGGTAGCCTCGCATCCGGCGGATTCCCCATATTACGGCAAGGCACTCCAGTTCGGTTGCGCTATAGTTCTTTTCGGCTTGATTAAGGGTGCGACTCGCGTACGCGATCACCCTTTCCCCTTCCGGAAAGTACTGCGTGAGCACCGCCCCTAGGCCCGTGGTGCTCGCGTCTGTTTGGAGTACAAATGTTCGCGAAAAGTCTGGGCATGCCAGGACGGGCGCGGTGGTCAGCGCGGCTTTCAGTTGCTCGAGCGCTGCTTGTTCCGTTGGCCCCCAGTCCATCGTGCGTTTTTCCGCGTGAGGGTCGAGAGTGGCGTGGCTATGGTGGCGAAATCGGGGATGAACCGTCGACGCCATGCCGAGGAACTGACGTATTTGCCGTATCGTGTGTGGTGCCGGCCACTCCCGTATTGATTTAACCTTTTCCGGGTCCGTGCGAATGCCTTCCCGGTCGACCACGTGACCGAGGTATTTTAGCTGCGAAACGCAGAATCGGCACTTCTCGGGATTTAGCTGGAGGCGGGCCTCCCAGAGACGGCGGAATACTTCCCGGAGGGTGTCTAGGTGGGCGTTAAACGTTTTGTTGCAGACGATGATGTCGTCCAAGTATACAAAAACGTTAGGTTCCAATTCTGGTCCCAGGATTGTGTCCAGCAGCCGTTGAAATGTAGCGGGGGCAGAGTGCAGGCCGAACGGCATAACTTTGAATTGCATAAGGCCTTTTCCTGGTACCGTGAAAGCCGTGATCGGCCGACTCTCCGGCGCCAGAGGTATCTGCCAATACCCGCTCTTGAGGTCGAGGGTGGTGAGGTACCGAGCTCCACGCAGTTTGTCCAAGGTGGCCGTTATCTGGGGTAGCGGGTAGGCGTCGGCCTCGGTCACCTGGTTAACCCGGCGGAAATCTATGCAAAACCGTGGTTTGCCGTCCTTTTTTTTGACGATCACCACGGGCGAGCTCCGCGCGCTGTGAGACGGCTCGATGATCCCGTCCCGCAACATGGCTTCTACCTCGTCATTAATGAGTGCCTGCATGGCTGGGTTCCGCGGACGGTATCTTTGTTTGATCGGCGGGCCCTCCTTGACGCGAATAGTATGCTGGATCTTGTCTGTCGGGCCCCGCACATCTCGGAATAAAGCTAGCTCTGTCCGCAGAAATCCCTGCAGACGGTCTTCGTCGTCTGAGCTGTTTGCATGTTCCGCGGTGGGTAGTGTGGTGGAGTGACACGGCGGCCGTGGCGGTGGTGGTATGCTCTGTTGTGTCCGTGCCCATAAATCCATGCCGATCAGCATGAAGCTGTTCAACGTCGGCATTACTTGGAATGTGTGGGTGTATGTATGGTGGCACATACTAATCGGGCAGGTGATGGTGCCCTGGATGGATGAGCTTGACCCGTCGGCCAGATGTACGCTCCCGGTTGTGTTGGCGACGCGGTATCCTTGTTGCTCTAATCGCTGGGCGATATCAGTGTCCACGAAGGAGGCCTCTGACCCGGTATCGATGAGCGCCTCCACCTGTAGCTGTCGGATACGTACGGACAGGTGCGGTCGCGGTGTGAATTTTATGTGCTGGGACGGGGTGTGACCGCCTTTTCCCCGGTCCCGTTGACGTTTCCCGGGGGCGGGTGACAGTCCTTCGTGAGTACGCCATCCTTCCCGCATTGGGAGCAGAATTTGCGAGGTGGTCGACGGCAATCGAAACGGGTATGCCCGCGCTGTTTGCAGCGCCAGCAGCACTCTTGGCGGTCGTACGTGGTGGCGGCGGCGGTGCTGGTCTTCGGTGCGAATTGTCGGGCCCGGCACTGCTCCTCTATCCCTTCGATTTCGTCAATTCGTCGAAGGAGTTCTCCGGTTCGGTGTATACTCTCCCGCGGAACGTGTAACTTGAACCGGGGGTGCATATTCTCATAGAGCATGTCTATTTGCTCGGCGGGGGAGTAACCGCCGGCGCGGCGCATCATGGTGACCATCTCCGTGGCGAATTTGCGGTACGGTTCCTCGGCTCGCTGGAGCCGGGCCTGAATGTCGCGCACGAGTTGCTGTCGGAATCGGCGGGGCCAGAAATAATCACGGAAATCCTTCCCAAAGCTCTCCCACTCTAGCCATTGGTCACGGTTATTCCGATACCACAGGAGGGCATCGCCTTTAAATAATTCGGGCAGGCCGCTGAGCAATTGCTCGTCGGTCAACCGATACGCGATCTTGAGCTCCTCTAACCGCTCCAAGAAGGCTACGGGATCCTTGCCGTCGAAATGGCACCCCCATTTTCGGATCTGATTCACGGCTTTTACGTGGGTCTGCATGGTCTCGGCGGGTGTGGCGGGTACTGAAATGGTCGGAACGGCGTTTGCTTCCGGCTGCGCGGTACGGAAAATTTCGGGGTATTGTGTCGCGTGGTTACTGATACGTCGCCGCAGTTCTTCGACCGAGCCTCCGGTCTCGAGCCCGAGTTTATCGGCCTCGTCGATTAATTCGCTCTTGCTGAGCCGATAAATCCATTCTTTGGTCATTCCGTTATTTTCTTAGTTCTCGTACTTTACAAACTTATTTCGGAAACGGTCCCTGTTCGGGCGCCATAAAACAACCCGTGTGTTGCGAACGCGCGGATCCAGCTCGTCGGTCAGCCGGGGTTCGATGGGTCGGGTGCAAATGAGTTGAGTCAAGACTTTGAAAACAAAGGAATGAGATTTATTATAAAAGTAATTAAAACGAACAATAATGCACTTGCGGCGCAACGAGTGGCGTGACACAGTGAACTCGTGTCGCGGAGTGGCTTTATCGGCTTTGGTGCGCGCGGTAACAGGGTCGGTGTTGGAGCGCGCGGTAGCGGTACCAGTGGAGAATAAAGCCTAGGCACGCGGCGGGCGCGTGACGGTGCGTGACGTAGCCGCGCGCGGGTTACCGCGATGCTGGCGTACACCGTGATAGCGCGGTCCGACGCGGTGTGAGGGGACGGTAGGGCCGTACAAATGGCCGGTGCGGAGATTTAACTCGGTATGAATTCGCGATTACGTGCACGGGTGATAATGCGTGGCGCGGCGGACGAAAACCGCGGCTAGGTAGAGACGGGTGGACGGAGAACGCCCGGTGGTAGCGGAGGACGCTCCGTTGCTCGCTTAGGATGTCTCAGGGAAGGTACCGATGGCATGCACCGGTGTGTGTGTATGTGTCCGGGGTCGAGAGAAACTCGACGGAGGTAGAGAACGCTCTACCCCGCGCCCTTTCACTGGGAGGAATCCCCGGCGGTTTCAATCGGTCGAGAACCCTCGACGGAGACAGAGAACTCTCTACCCCTCGCGATTGGTACCGGGCAGGTTTTGAAACTAGGAGGTGACTACCGAGAACGCTCGGTGGAAACCGAAAATACTCGACTCCCTGGGTTTTGTCGCTTTGGAAACAGTTCGGGATAAGTTTCTTTAGCGTCGGCTTATCGCTTTGGCTGAGGAATCCGGAATCGGTATCCTGAACAATCCGAGTGCCTTTTTATACCGAAAAACGCTTGGATTTCGGGAGAGGGAAATCATCCCTCGTTAGCGGAACGCGAGCGCCGGGACGTTGGTGGGAGAACGGTCCCGACGTCATGCTTGCGCTCGGCGGGAATCGGATCCTTTCGGGAACACTCGCTAACGCGAGGCCGTTAGCCTCAAGCGTTTGTTAACTGATAGTTTAAAATAATGTGGGGCGCACCGCGCCCCGTTTGCCGTATTGACGGTTCTTTGTGTCCGGCGTGACGATGCTATTTTACGGGGTGCATCGTTACAATATGTT
This sequence comes from Crematogaster levior, assembly GCA_901521435.1. Classification (NCBI taxonomy): domain Eukaryota; kingdom Metazoa; phylum Arthropoda; class Insecta; order Hymenoptera; family Formicidae; genus Crematogaster; species Crematogaster levior. The sequence continues at coordinate 246,322 of CABEGB010001140.1, forward strand.
GCGGCAATCGTTTTGGCACATTATGTTTGTTAGAAAGACGCCACCTAAAAACATTAATTATGCTTAGTATAAGGTAATGATTAATATAGAGAGTGTCTAATTTTCTGCCAATTCTTTCCTATACTATTTGAACAAATTTCCAGTCCCAGTTATTTTTAAAATCTTCAGTATTTCAATATTTAATGCAATAAACGTTTTTAATTTTTAATTAATCTTTTCATGTTTAATATTTATGTTTAATATTTAATTAGATTGGAAAGTTAAAGAGAGTAAATGTGTGCTTTTTAGTAATATTTATTGATATAGGTTTGCAATTCTATTTATTTCGCGCAGTGTTTTAAAAAAATAATATTATTGTTTTTATTTGTATAAAATTATATTAAATTTGTTTTAATTAAATTAACTTATAATAATTAAGAAATTATTTTATTTTTAAAACATTTTTAATTTAACCAAAAAAGTTTGTAAAAAAATTAGGTAAAAAAGAACATTTTACATACAAACACGCACACATAAATGTTCATAAAAACAACAAACGTATCTTCCCATAAAGTCTCACAGGTTAACTCATAAAGTGTAAGAATTTCTCTTCTAATAACCGTCTCCTTTGTAAATATATTCGTTATACATGGATTCATGGATATATTTAAAGAAAACTTAAATATAAAATTATTTAATTTTGTCTCGATTTCGTATGGTAAGTATAATAACGAGTTATGAGATACATCCAAAATACTAAGTGATATTAATTTACTAATGGTATAAGGAAGATTCGTCAGTTTATTATGACAAATTTTCAATACTTCTAATGACCGTAATAGACCCATGTAATCAGGTGAATTGCTTATCTATAAATAATGACAATATTAATAATCACAGTCTATCATTAATCATAAATAAAATATTTATTTAATTAGCTGTTCAATTTTTGACATTTTGTTAGACGTGACTTACTGAATTTTTGCTTATATCGAAATGCTTTAAATTTTTTCTAATTTCATTTTGCATTATCCAGAGCCAACCATAATGATTAGAAATCTCAATGTTATTTTGGGACAAATCAAGATACCATAGATGAGGTAAAGTGCCCAACTCCATTGGTAAATCGCTAATTCCATTATTGGATAAATTTAGTGTTCGGCGGGGGTCTCGATTGTCCCGCCGGAGGCGAAATCGCTAATTAGATTGCGAATTGATAACCGCGGACGGCTTATAGAAGGCGCGAACCGGCGATCCGGCAGTTATCGCGAAAAGCATGCAAAGGGCATGCGAATACGGCAAGCAAGATAAGCAAAGGTAGCGACTCACCGTGAGGCCGGTCGATCCTCCAGATCTCCTGTAGACTCCGTCCAGCTCCGTTACTCCAGGCGGCATGCAAGAAGCTGCGAACGTCCACTAGGCAGGCACAAGCGTACGCAAGCATGCAAGGAGCCAAGGCAGAGAGTCAGGCACAAGCACAAGCATCGGCGAGAGATCCGAAAACTCAGGCACAAGAGGCGGCAAGCAAGCAAGGAGCGGGTGTGCACCAGTCTTATCAAGACGTGTTCTCTGTCCGGCGACTCAACGGCGAGTGCCGTGGCTCGGGTCTCTGCAAAAGTCCCGCAGACAGTACCCCGTTCGCCAAAAATCGCCAAAAATGATTACCGGCCCGCGATGATCGATGGCAGCACCAGGACCGATAAGTCGCTCATCTACTGCTGCCCGATCGCCGCTTCGGCCGATTCGTTAAGCATAACGTCAAAACATGCAAAGTCAACTAAACTAACTAAACTTATCAACTATCAAGCAAACTAATAATATAAGAAAATAAAGAAATCATCCAAACGATACTAAACTAAACTAAACTTAAGAACTATATACAGGGTGGACCATTTTAATCTATAATGGAAAATATGTCGGAATGTTGGTGAGATACAAGAAAATGTTTTAGACAAAAGTTGTAGGGGGCAAAGGGGGTCAACTAATGGTATCAATGGCCATGACCTTGAACTTCATTTTCAAGGTCATTTCAAGGTCTAAGTGATTTTTTTAAATGGGAACACCTACTTTTGACCCTGGATTTGAAAAGGGCGGGAAATTTTACACTGAAAAGAAATATTTTTGAATCTTTCAAGGTCACGGCCAGGTCAGATAAAGGCCATATTTGCTAAAAATGTTGAAAAATAGGTGTTTAGAGTTTAAAAACAGCCAAATATTTCCGACAAAAGTTGCATGGGATGGAGAGGATTATGTCCTGGTACCAATTATTACTTTGACCTTCGACTCGATTCTGAAGGTTGTGTTAAGGTCAGAGTTATTTTGTAAGCAAAACCTTTGATAATTCACCCAATGCCTACAAGAAACCACCTCTACCAAATCGCAAGTAGTCCTACCCACTAGACCCTGGGAACAGCGAGTTTAGTCGCTTTTTTTCTTAAGATTATTTGATTCTACACCACAAGCGAGCTAACCTACGTATCCCTTAACTCACCCATTACCTAGAAACCATATTTACCAGCAGGTTTAGTCGCTTATTTTTCTTGAAACAATTAAATCCCACATGTTAAGTGCGCTAACTTCCTATTTTTTGCGCTACCCAGGAACAACGACGTGGACGTAATAGGACTATGTTCCCTTCGGGGTGCTAGATTAGCGTGAGTCCCCTTGCCTCTCACGATTCGGGGTGCTTGATTAGAGTGAGTCCCCTTGCCTCTCACTTTTGACTGTTAACTTAGCCATTAAGTAAGTGCTCAAACTGAGCACCATTCGCTTCAATGTACAATTGACATCTTCGCAAAAAATGTGCTACAGTGGAAAGCAGGACATGTCTTGGAATCGATGCACAAGTTCTTCTTATGCGCTCCATCATTTCTTCTTTTGTTGTTGGCTGCTGTTCAAAACAAACGTTTTTCAGAAATCCCCAAAGATAAAAATCAGGTGAAGTTAGGTCAGGTGAGTTAGAAGGCCATGCAATGGGACCTTCGCATCCAATCCACCGGTTTGGGTATTGTTCGTTTAAAAATGTTTTTACAATCCGTGCAAAATGCGGTGTTGCACCATGTAATTGTATCCACATTCTTCGCCTTGTTTCCAAATCAACATCTTCAAGTAAGCCAGTTAAATGGTCTCTCAATAATTCTAAAAAATTATGTTGATTTACATTGCCGTCAAAAAAGTAAGGGCCAATAAGATAGCCATTTACGATCCCGCACCAAACGTTTAGACTCCAACGATGTTGGTTATCAACACTATGCCAGTGTGGATTCACATCTGACCAGTAATGGCTATTATGTCTGTTTAGTTCTCCAGTATTTTTAAATGTTGCCTCATCTGAAAACATAACAAAAGTAAATAACTCTGGATTCTGTACGGCCCAGTGACAAAATTGAAGACGTTGTGCGAATTGCCGAAGCGTTAGTTCCTGAGTTAATGAAATGTGGTAAGCATGATACCTCTGGGCATGGAGAATTCTAAGAACTGTTGATTTTGGTATTCCAAGTTCTCTTACAATTTCCCGAGAACTATAGTGAGGATTAAGGTGGATTAATGCAAGGACCGTAACAACGCGATTGTCATTTTCTCTATATTCGTGTTGACGACGTTCTCGACGGAGTTGTCCATCCCGAGCCCTACGAGTAAGATCTCGGATAGTAACGTTACTCAATTGCAATTAATCTTTTTGGATAACGTTCAACATAAGGTGCGGCTGCATCAACATAAACTCCTCGACACTCTCCTAAAATCAAAATCATATCTACAATTTCATTTGGAGGGTAAAAATGCCATTTTAGAAATTTATTTCTTTTTTTTTTTTCAAGAAAAAAATTTAGGTCATTTTCGAAAAATGTTCATTTTATAACCTAAAAACGATTTTGTACATATCAGTCTTTTCAATTTTTTAAGGTTATTATAACTCCTATTTTTTCAAATCGTTATATCACACCTAATGTTAAATATCCAAAAAGGATTAATTGAAATTGGCTCAAAATTAAACTCGATCTTACTCGTAGGGCTCGGGATGGACAACTCCGTCGAGAACGTCGTCAACACGAATATAGAGAAAATGACAATCGCGTTGTTACGGTCCTTGCATTAATCCACCTTAATCCTCACTATAGTTCTCGGGAAATTGTAAGAGAACTTGGAATACCAAAATCAACAGTTCTTAGAATTCTCCATGCCCAGAGGTATCATGCTTACCACATTTCATTAACTCAGGAACTAACGCTTCGGCAATTCGCACAACGTCTTCAATTTTGTCACTGGGCCGTACAGAATCCAGAGTTATTTACTTTTGTTATGTTTTCAGATGAGGCAACATTTAAAAATACTGGAGAACTAAACAGACATAATAGCCATTACTGGTCAGATGTGAATCCACACTGGCATAGTGTTGATAACCAACATCGTTGGAGTCTAAACGTTTGGTGCGGGATCGTAAATGGCTATCTTATTGGCCCTTACTTTTTTGACGGCAATGTAAATCAACATAATTTTTTAGAATTATTGAGAGACCATTTAACTGGCTTACTTGAAGATGTTGATTTGGAAACAAGGCGAAGAATGTGGATACAATTACATGGTGCAACACCGCATTTTGCACGGATTGTAAAAACATTTTTAAACGAACAATACCCAAACCGGTGGATTGGATGCGAAGGTCCCATTGCATGGCCTTCTAACTCACCTGACCTAACTTCACCTGATTTTTATCTTTGGGGATTTCTGAAAAACGTTTGTTTTGAACAGCAGCCAACAACAAAAGAAGAAATGATGGAGCGCATAAGAAGAACTTGTGCATCGATTCCAAGACATGTCCTGCTTTCCACTGTAGCACATTTTTTGCGAAGATGTCAATTGTGCATTGAAGCGAATGGTGCTCAGTTTGAGCACTTACTTAATGGCTAAGTTAACAGTCAAAAGTGAGAGGCAAGGGGACTCACTCTAATCAAGCACCCCGAATCGTGAGAGGCAAGGGGACTCACGCTAATCTAGCACCCCGAAGGGAACATAGTCCTATTACGTCCACGTCGTTGTTCCTGGGTAGCGCAAAAAATAGGAAGTTAGCGCACTTAACATGTGGGATTTAATTGTTTCAAGAAAAATAAGCGACTAAACCTGCTGGTAAATATGGTTTCTAGGTAATGGGTGAGTTAAGGGATACGTAGGTTAGCTCGCTTGTGGTGTAGAATCAAATAATCTTAAGAAAAAAAAGCGACTAAACTCGCTGTTCCCAGGGTCTAGTGGGTAGGACTACTTGCGATTTGGTAGAGGTGGTTTCTTGTAGGCATTGGGTGAATTATCAAAGGTTTTGCTTACAAAATAACTCTGACCTTAACACAACCTTCAGAATCGAGTCGAAGGTCAAAGTAATAATTGGTACCAGGACATAATCCTCTCCATCCCATGCAACTTTTGTCGGAAATATTTGGCTGTTTTTAAACTCTAAACACCTATTTTTCAACATTTTTAGCAAATATGGCCTTTATCTGACCTGGCCGTGACCTTGAAAGATTCAAAAATATTTCTTTTCAGTGTAAAATTTCCCGCCCTTTTCAAATCCAGGGTCAAAAGTAGGTGTTCCCATTTAAAAAAATCACTTAGACCTTGAAATGACCTTGAAAATGAAGTTCAAGGTCATGGCCATTGATACCATTAGTTGACCCCCTTTGCCCCCTACAACTTTTGTCTAAAACATTTTCTTGTATCTCACCAACATTCCGACATATTTTCCATTATAGATTAAAATGGTCCACCCTGTATATACAATGCGTGAGCGATCCGAACATTTAGGTTTTTAGGTTGTCGCATTTCTTAAAATTATAAAATTCTCTTGATATTGGATGGGTCTTTAAATAACAAATTAATTCTATTGTCAATTCTGTTTCTTTTTCCAAAATTTGTTTACTTTTTTTAGTGCTTTTTTTAATGCTTGAACTTGTCCTCTTAGGCATCTTTCATTCGTACAAAGAAAAACTATTTGAATTTAAATTTGGTTAAATGATTTTAAACCTGCAATATTCAATATACGGTACAGCAAGTTTCTTAAGCAAAGAAAGAACGTAGTAACAAAGATTAATTGAATTAGTATTATTATACATTGTGTTCTTACTATATTTAACTGTTAACTTAAGATTATATCAGTCTTATTGTCATTATAGATCGTTAATTAATATAACATTCTATGTTGTCACTCAAAGACTGTAAATGGAACTTTGTTTTTTATTAGAAAGTTTCTTCTATTTCTTTTATGAAAAAAAATTAATTTCTCCTATTTTTAATTAAAAATAAAATTATAAAATTTTAATTAAAAAGAAAATTATAAAATTTCCTTGTACTATATCGTATTTTTTAAATGTAACTTGTGTAATTGGCGCTAACTCACTTTTAGCTATAAAAATAAATTTGAAGACAATTTATATAAAACTTTATTTATATAAAATCTTTATTACCTCTCATAAGGAAAAATGTTCAGCAGATTATTTTATTTGCGATCACTGCGACCATGTCAACGGAAAGTTGAAAACGTACTGTTCTAATAACAGCCTCGAGGTTACTGTCATATACTTTTATTGCTGTTTTATATTCTTAAATAGTCGCTGTGACAAAGTCAAATTTAACTAATATGAAGGTCAATGTTTTACATTGAAAACTGTGAATCGAAACGAAAATGAATAATGTATGTTTATTGCTGGATATTTTAGCAAGAAGTTTAATGATTACTCGACAGAACGTATATGACCTTGTAACGATGCTCCCCAGAAAGCATCGTACTGCCGGTCAGAATATCCGACCAAACGGCAGAACGGGGCGCGGTGCGCTCCACATTATTTTAAACTATTGTATACCGAATAACGCTTGAGGCTAACGGCCTCGCGTTATCAGAACCGAACGGATCCGGAAAGAACCGAGCGCCGAGCGATAACCGAAACCGACTCCCCGCTCCTATACCCCGGCACGCGTATACCGATGGCGGGGGATAATCCCCTTCCCGTGGTAATTAGCGCGTGTCGGGTATAAAAAGACGCTCACAATTATCAAAGTACCGATTCCGGAGCGAGCAAGCCGAAACATTAAGCCGAAGCAAGCAAGCAATCCTCAATCCGTTTCCTAGAGCGACAACACCAGGGAGTAGAGTGTTCTCTGCTTCCGCCGAGCGTTCTCAGTAGATCGCATCCTCGACAAAACCTGTCTCGGTGTCATCCGCGTGGGGTAGAGCGTTCTCCGCCTCCGTCGAGAGTTCTCGGCCGTTTGCCACCCACGGGTTCCTACCAGAATATGGGACGCGGGGTAGAGCGTTCTCTGCCTCCGTCGAGAGTTCTCGACTCCCGCACCAGCACCGGACACCCGTGCCATATCCCTGAGACACCGACCAGAGTGCAGCGGAGCGTTCTCCGTTACCGCCGAGCGTTCTCGGCCCGGTCGTCTCCTCTACGCGACCACCCGCAATTCCGCGCCTTCACGCCCGACCTACAAGTGTCAATCACGCGACGCGACCTGCCATTGTTACGGCAACGAACTACGCGGTCCTTTAAATACTCCGGCCATTGATACGCGACGTCGCATCACGCGCTTACCGCGTGATCGCACCGCGAGCGCCGACTCGCCACGCTACCGCGCGTACCACACAACACCCGACGCTACCGCGTGCCCCACGTATCGGGACCTGTTATACCGTCACCATTACCATCACGTTAATCGGAAACTCGAAACCCTTAACATTGTATCGCGTGATTCATCCAACGTCATTGTATATACCATTTTCATTTCATTACACCGTCCGCTTCACGTCATTGTATATATCATCCACGATCGCGTCTTGTAATATAAGAAATTCACTATTGTCAAAAATAAAGGATTATCTTCTATCTCGAAACTCTCGTTTCTCACGATTAACCCTTCGAACCCCGGGTCCGGCGAGCTGTCACGAGCGTTCGGAAAAAGGGTCTTGTTTTAACCTTTATTGATTGAGACCATGATACAGACTGAGACTAAAAACTATAGAGAAGAATGACGCGCAATATTGTTTACCTGCGCCATCAGCGTAATAATATATAAACTAGAATATCGGTCGGTAATGCTTATCTTAATACGATTGTGGGTTGATCTCCTAACACTCCCCTTATCAACACACTCCATAAAACAACAAAGAGGAAAAAAAATAAAAATGACTGTAATAATACGGATACAGATTATAAAGTATATTTAATATTCTAACCAGTACATACTTTTGAATAATCTAAATTTAACATTCGCACGCATTTCATATGCTTATCCTTTGCTAAAGGTTTAGTAAACACATCAGAACATTTTCCTCTGTAGGGATATATTGAGTATTAATTAATTTTCGTTCTTGTGCTTTTCTGGAAAAATGAAACCTGATGTCGATGTGTTTGCTTCTTTGATTTGTTATATTCTCTTTACATAGAGCGATGGCACTTTGGTTGTCACAGAATGTAGGTGTAGCTTCCTTTACATAATGTGGAAAACCTATTTCTTCGATTAGCTTTCTGATGTATATTACTTCTTTCGTAACGTCGGATAGGACCATGTACTCATTCTCCATGGTGGATAAGGCGACTGACTTTTGACGTTTGAAGAGCCACGTAATCGGTCCTCCTGCAAGGATTAATGTATTTCCTGAGTACGACCTTCGACTATCAATGTCGCCGGCCCAATCGGCGTCTACAAATGCTGTAACAGTGGATTTTCTATCGTGCTGCGGATAGCCGCGGGTATCCAGTGTTCGGGCGGCGGGATCGAAGGTAGAGTGATGAGGCGTTCGTTTGTTCTTAAACTAGGTTTATTCTACGACTAATACTTATACACTAGACTATCTACAATATTTACAAGTTCCGGTACTGCCGGCTTAATGTTTCGTTCGCTGGCGCTGATGCGCGTGAATGCGGCTTAATGCCGTCGGAAGTGTTCGGCTCGATTCGTCGTCGTTCGGCGGCTTGATCTCGCGGATTGTGATCGGGCGGAATCGGTGGACTTCGCGGTATTTCGGCAGCGCGACGCTGATCGCGGAGATCGGGCGGAATCGGCGGGCTTCGCGGTATTTCGGCGGCGCGACTCAGCTTGCGGAAATCGGGCGGAGTCGGCGGACTTCGCGGTATTTCGGCGGCGCGGCTCCGGCTACGGAGATCGGGCGGAATCGGCGGATTCCGTCTTGCTTCGGCGGTTCGGTCGCGGATTAATTCGCAAGGCGAATTAGAGGGATGATTGGAGAGGTGGAGGGCCTCTCATCACGAGGCGGGGTTGTTACTCAACTCGTAACTTGCCACTCAGCACGTAGCTGGCTTAGTATGCAGGCGGACAATTATCGCTCAACGCGCGACTCTCGTAGATGCTCAGCTCGCATCCTGGAGGATTTACTCGCTCAGCACGCGGGCGGATAGGATCCGGAAACTATGTCCCGGTGGATAGACCTGCTCAGCACGCTGGTGGTAGGGGACATGTTTTCTATCGCAGATTCTGCGTTATTTATACCCGTATGTATCGGTGGCAGGCGGGTTGGCGCGGTGCGGAAACAATTGTTTATGCCGGGGGTGACTCGCTACAGTAACGCTTCGTTACAATGCTTTGAGACTTTCGTGGGTTTTACGGAATACTATACCAAAATTTTGGGTTTGTTTCAAATGACGCAGCACATGCTTAGCAGCTTGCCAGTGTTCCTTTTTCGGGTTTGCATTGAATCGACTTAATATCCCGGCTGCGAAAGCTATGTCTTGAAATATTAGCTAAATAAATTAGGCTACCTACTAATTCACGATAAGGTACGTAGATGCTGATTCACTATCTAATATTTCTTTATCTCTGTATGTGATTTTAGATCCAGGAATTAATAGTGTCGAACTTGGCTTACAGTTCAGCATAGAGAATTTCTCTAAGATTTAAATTAAAATTTCGCAAGGAAAGTATGTGAGAGATTTTAATTACGCAATAAATTTTAATTAGTATAAGGATTTCTCTCAATTTTCAATCTTAAGATTTCATTAGCAGGTCCCAGGTCTTTTATTTTAAAAGTTTGATTTAATTTCATTTTTATTCTTGTAATGGTAATTAATGACTTTGATAGTATTAATAAGTCATCCACATATACAATAATAATTACCTTTACATTGTCTAGTTTCCCATGAAAAACACAAGGTTCTGATTCTGAACTCTGTAAACTAATTTCGTCCAGTTTATGACGTAGTTTGCGATGCCACTCACGTCCGGATTGCTTTAAGCCATAAATTGGGCGCAAAAGTTTGCATACCTTCCGATTTTCTGATTTTACTTGAAACATCGGGGGTTGCATCATACAGGGTGTCCCGAATTTAAATGTCATAACTTCGGGAGCGTGTAGGGGATCGATAAACTAAAAGAAAAAGTGGTATAGAGATATGCTCGTTTTTGCTTCGTTTTGGAGAAAATCGCAAAAAACATAAAACGTAGTTTTATTTCTAAACGTAGTTTTTATTTCTGTACTTATTTATTACTTTTTAATTCATATTTATTTGTTCGCGTTGTCACTTGCCTAATGTAAATATTGTTCAAAATGTTGCCCTTCTGCAGCAATGCAAGCATTGCATCTAGTACGGACAGCTCGTGTTGTAGCCAAACACTGATCTGGTAATATGTGGTGTACTGCAGCCACGATTCGGTCTTGTAATTGCTCTCTTGAGTTGATTGGCAACGAATAAACTTCCTGCTTCAGGAGACCCCATGCAAAAAAGTCCAGTGGTGTCAGATCAGGCGATCGGGGTGGCCAAGATACTACTCCTCTACGTCCAATCCGAATGCTGGTCTCAGGGTTGTTATCAAAGTGGCGCAGAACACGATTTTCTTGCAAATTTGCTCTTGCCGGATCTTGATGAATTGAAAATGAGCCGGTCTCTCGCAGCCTATTAAAAGTCATCGTAATGACTCGCCGATCCGGCACTCTTCTGTTTGGAAATCGGCGCGCATACTCTTGCACCGCCTTCACAGCATTACCGTCGCAGAAACCATACACGAAAACCATATCAGCATATTTAACGTTAGAATATGTACGCGGCATATTGTAACAGAAGTAATTCACTCGATGGCTTCTGATGAGTAACTGACGAATTTATAGGAGAAAGGCAGAAATGTAAACAAACAAAAAAGCTTTTACCAAAAAACGGAATATTATTGTTTCCGTGTACGATTTCAATGAATGCCAGAACGATGAGTCATTGCTGCAAGAGGGCAACATTTTGAACATATTTACATTAGGCAAGTGACAAATAAATATAAATTAAAAAGTAATAAATAAGTACAGAAATAAAAATTACGTTTTATGTTTTTTGCGATTTTCTCCAAAACGAAGCAAAAACGAGCATATCTCTATACCACTTTTTCTTTTAGTTTATCGATCCCCTACACGCTCCCGAAGTTATGACATTTAAATTCGGGACACCCTGTATAAAGTTCATCAGATAAGTCACCCTGAATATAGGCTGTTACTACGTCCATCTGGTGTACGTGTAGGTCTTTCTCTATACTCAACGCGAGTATTAATCTGATTGTTTCTATTCTGGCAACAGGTGAATAAATTTCATTGTAATCAATTCCGCTGCGTTGTTCAAAACCGCGAGCTACTAACCTTGCCTTATACTTGTCAATTTCGCCGTTTTGGTGTTGCTTTATGTTAAATACCCACTTACAGGATATTACATGCATGTTTAGGGGTCTCATCCACTAAAGTCCAGGTTTTGCATTCATTTAGGGATTTCATTTCATCACCCATTGCACTTAACCATTTTTCTCTATCTTTACTATTCATCGCTTCTTATAATGAAGTCGGATTTTTAGTGGATAGACTCATAACAATTCTAGCTTCGTGGTATTGCTTTTTGGAGCGTCCCGGTTTTCCCGTGTGAATTATTCTGTGTCTTCCGCGCCCACGATTTCTTACAGCTAACGGTTCTGGTAATAATAATAAGTTAGTCGGTATGTCATCTTCCGAATCCGTTTCTGTCCTTTCATTATCTACAAAAGGCATTTCTTCCAATGTTTTGTTATCTGAATCTGAATTTTTATTTTCTAAATTTTCGTTATCCGTGTTTTTACTCGATTGAATTGGAAGATCAATGAATTCTTTTTCTTTAGTAGTTTTTTTCTCGTTTATTCTGACATCTCTACTTTTAAAAACAGTTTTTGTACCTCTCTTCCAAAGTCGGTACGCCTTTGATCCTGTTGAGTAACCAACTACCACTGCTTCAATGCCTTTTGTATCTAATTTTGAGACACCTGTACCCTTATTTATAACGCTATAGCATCTGAGCCAAAAATTCGCAAAAATTTTATGTCTGGTTTCCTACCTGATCATAGTTCTTCGGGTGTCACCCTGCCTAAAATTTTTGTAGGACACCGGTTTCTTAAGAACGCTGCAGTGTTCACTGCCTCTGCCCAAAGTGATTGTGGTAAGTTTGATTCTAGTAACATTGTCCTTGCCATCTCCACTAACATTCTATTCGCACGTTCTGCGACTCCATTTTGTTGTGGGATATATTCGGTAGATAATTGTCTGCTTATTCCCTCATTTTCTAAATATTGCGAAAAATTATGCGAAATATATTCTTTTGCATTATCGGTCCGTAATTTTATTATTTTTCTACCCGTTTCTCTTTCTACCCTTAATTGATATTTTTTAAATGCAGAGAATATTTTACTTCTAGATTTTAAGAAAGCAACATCTATATGTCTCGTTTTGTCATCTATAAACGTTGCAAAATACTTTGCACCACCAAGAGAATGAATTTGAAACGGGCCACAAATATCAGAATGAACTAATTCTAATATATTTTTTGCACGTGAGCTCGATTGTGGAAATGACAAGGAATGTATCTTCGCATTATCACATTGTCTACAGTACATTGGATCAAATTTATCAGGTAGATCTAAACCCGTGACCGCGCCTTGATCACGTAACAATTTTAAATCTTTATAATTTAGGTGCCCGTAACGCCTTTCTTTTTGCGAGAGGGGGGGAAATCTTCTAAAGACACCCCGGGGCCCGTACCCCGGGGTAGTGCCGGATTCGATGCACACACATGCCCCCAAGAGGGCATGCATGTACATCGCCTACCGGCTAAAACCCCCCCTCCATGTGCATACATCCTAGCCTATATATTGGAGGAGCATCGGATCGCGTGAGCATGACTTCAATGCTCCCCCATAGTGTCCCCCAATAGAGGGTCATCCCAACGGGTCTCTGGTGGAATGTGCCGTGACACTATTACCTAGTTTAACCAGTGGGGGCAGGGCCTGTCCGGAGCCCCAGCTCCCGCCCAATCCCCACTGGAGGGGGGGGAATGCGAGGTTCCCCCCCGAGAAACTCTCTCGTCAGAGGCGAGAGAAAGGGGGGGAGAGAGAAAACGAGTCCCCCCCCCCACGTGGAGGGGGCCCCCCCGCCGGACCGGAGAAGAATTCTCCAGCCCCTAGAGGGGAGGGCCCCCATTACTCTCATCTCTTTTCTTCCTTATTTGCATCATTGACCCCCCCAGTCTTTGGGAGGGGGCCATGAAGACACTCCTTTACTGCGGCGAACCACCTATCATAGGCGGCTCGCGCCTCCTCATCCGTCGTCGTGCCACAGTAACTAACCCAAAGGCGACGGATATGGGGGAGAGAGAGCACACCGGGTTCGTCATCAAAGTCGTCCGAGCTCTCCGGCTCCGGCTCCCCCCATCCCTTTCCTCCGCCTCCATGAGGAGGTCCAAATCCTCGCCCGAGGAAGTGACAGCCTCAGGGGGACCACCCGAGGCGGGCCCCACAGCCGCCGCCTCCGCACCCAAGCAGGTTAGGGGGAGGGAAAAGTTCTCCCCTTCCCTCTCTTCCTCCCCCGCCCCCAGGCTGGATCCCAGGACCGGGGACCCCACGGGGGTAAACTCCTCAATGGTGGCCGCTGAGTCGACGGAGAGCGTACTCCCCGACGACCCAGGGGCAGACCCCTCAATCGCCTCCACCGTTGAGACGCTCTCCAGCGACTCGACGGGGGACTCCACCTCCATGTGTTCCCCCGAAAGGGAACTCGTACCCGATGACGTCCCCGGAAGGGGGATCGCCGCAGGCCCTGCCCCAAGCGACTCTCCCGACAGAACGGGGGCCGTCGCAGACTCCAATGAAGAAGGAGGGATATCCACTCTCTCCCTAACCTTCCTCCTCCTACGACCCCCCCTTGCGGGGGGGAACCACCGGGCATGTGGGCCCACCGATCCGGTGGGACGCCACAAGCCCGGCCTCCGCGCATGCCGGGCAATGTGCGGCCTTGGCCGCACACGCCCGGACCAAGTGCCCCTCGGCACCGCACCGGAGGCAACAAGTGCCCCGGTCGGTAGCCGAGGGGCAAAAACTCCTCAAATGCCCCCGCTGCAAGCAGCGGAAGCAACGGGCAGAGCCCGGAACCGCCGAGGAGGTCTGGGTGCCCACCGTCCGCGTGGGACACCCAGACCACCCTCTCCCCCTAACCACCGAGGCGTACGAAGTGCACGCCTCGGTGGCAGACCTCCGCTCTCCCATGACCTGGAGGAGCGCCTCCATGACCCTCAGGGCAACCGCCCAGAGGGCCGTCTTCGCAGTAGCCCTTTCGTGCGGGGCGCCTGCGTCGCGCGCCCCACACAGCCCGTCGTCCGATAACGACATAGGGGGGGCCGGGACACTACCCCCCCTACGCCGGCCCCTGGGGCTCCGGGACCCCTGGGGCGGTACGTCAAGTCTTTTCTTCGTCATTTCTTCCATAAATTGTAATTTTTTAACGTGGTTGTCTTCCACGGGAGGTTATATTGGAGGCTCCACTCCTAGGTCGGTTGGGATAACCCCCCTCACGAGCCCGACCTGCCCGGGTTTTTTGACATGGTTTTCCTTCCATGTGTGCGCTCTTAGACCCCTGGGATTTCTCCCAGGGGAGCCCCTCCACCACGGCAAGGTGGCGCACAACGGAGGGGTGCCCGTAACGCCTGTGCCAAATATCTGCTTTCAGAGTATTCGCGATTCTCGCTTCATGCGGTTGGATAACCCTCACAACATACATTCTATCTCTTTTTGTCGTTTCCAAAATAATCGAATTCTTTTCGTTAAGAATACTAGCGCTATTAATGTCGAATTTGATTTTGAAATCCTTATTTGTAATAGTCGAAACCGACAATAAATTTCCTCTTAAATCGGGTACATATAAAACATCAAGTAACTTAAGTGTTTTTAATTTCCTGTCAATTTCAGTCTTTAACGTAATTGTTTCCGTACCTATAGCTTTTACCGTTTCTTTTCCGGCGGTACGAAATCGCGCTCGGGGATTTCACTTATACTATTGAAGCAATCACGTGTACCACACATATGAGCAGTAGCATCGCTGTCAAGATACCATTCATTAGTGCTGGTTGATGAAATGAGTGCAGATAGCGCTACCGTGGTTTCACTTTCTTCTTCCTGTGCTTGGTTCGCCTTCCCGCCATTTTTCTTCTTCTTCCGACAATTTACCGCTCGATGTCCAAACTTGTCACAATGGAAACATTTTCCATCAAATCTTTGAGGAGTAGGTTTTCCTTCCCTAGTATCCTTGTTACCGTGGTAATTTTTGATAAACGGTCTTCCTTCTTTATATTTGCGAGTGGTGTTCCCGTACTTACCTCGTGATACCAGCGCGTTCGTGCTGTTGCCGCCATGTTTGTCGTCTTCGTTCCTTCTTCTCGCTTCTTCCTCTATCAATTTTCTTTTGATAAAATCAATTCCTGGTATTTGATCTCTTGATTCAATGGCAATGCAAAAATTTTCGGACGTGTCCGGTAGTCAATTGAGCAGCATAATTGTCTTTAATTCCTCTGGAATTTCGATGCCCATATCTTCCAGGAGATTTACCTTGTTTTGGAAGTCGTTGATGTATTGCATCATTGTTTGTTTTTCATCCTTCTTCGAATTGTATAGCTGCCGGTACAAAATGGCTTTCTTTACAGGACCTTGGAAACTGTGTACTCGAGATAATTCATCCCATGCTTTTGATGTCATCATGCGTCGAATACGCCCTAACTCATTTTTTGAGACACTTAGTATGATAAACGCGAGAGCCTTTTCGTCCTTTTCATCCTTTCTTCCACTGTGTTTGCCCGTTTTCTGTGGGTCTCACCATACTGCCATCGATCCATAAATCGTTAAAGATTAGGACACTCTTCATCTGCATCTTCTAGGATTCATAATTTCCTTCCGTTAGTTTTTCCACGTGGTGGCTGCCAGCCGGATGCATGACGGGTTTACAATAACGACAAGTTTTTACACAACGTTTTTCTTACAGGTCTCTTTCTCTCTCTCCGTGTCCCTGGGCCCATAACCTGTTGGGTATTTTAGCAGGAAGTTTACTCGACAGAATGATTACTCGACAGAACGTATATGACCTTTACTGATTGAGACCATGATACAGACTGAGACTAAAAACTATAGAGAAGAATGACGCGCAACATTGTTTACCTACGCCATCAGCGTAATAATATATAAACTAGAATATCGGTCGGTAATGCTTATCTTAATACGATTGTGGGTTGATCTCCTAACATTTATAAATAAATAATACAGCTTATATTTTTTCAAAAATTTATCCTTTTCTTTACTGTCTTCGAATTATAAGCGAAATTACTAATATATTGGTATAATAAGCACAAATGACCACTAGGGTGGGCCAAAAAACCCGAATTTTTGAAACTTGAAACGTAGTGCGGAAAAGCGTCCGTGGTTAAGGCTTAATATTATATATACATATACATGTGTGCGTGCGTGCGTGCGTGCGTGCGTGATAGCGGTGCGTGCGGAGTAAATTGGTGTCGCTACTTATCGTGCGGACGGTGATTCTTACTAAGTACGGCGCTTACTGACTACGGTATTTACTGGCTACGGTATTTATTGGTTACGGAGCGGACTTTCGGTTTATCTTACATCTACGCGGTTATTTACATCGATGGGCTAACGGAATCCCGGTTCGGAAGGCGGTGTCCTGGGACTGCCGGAGCAGGTCAAAGTCGGGCCGGGTGTACCCGGACGGTTGTACTCCGGGTGCGCCCAGATGAGGCACGGGTGCGCCCGTGGTTCTATGCGGAAAGGGTCGATCGTCTAGGTGGAAACCGAGCTGGGTGTACCCAGGACGGCGGTGGCACTCCGGGTGCGGCCGGATGAGGCACGGGTGCGCCCGTGTCTCTGTGCGGAAGATCGGTTGCTCCCGATCTGGAGGATAGCAGGTAGTTGTGATCGCAGGTAGTAGGCCAGGTCGAGTCGGGAAGAGGATCGGGACAGGACTGGTGTCTCGGTCTTCGCTCGGTGCGCTTTTATACCCACTCCGGAGTGGGTAGCCGGGTCGCGTGAGTCGGGCCGTCGGTGTCGGATACGCGCTAGTCGGGGAAGGGCTAGTGGCGAGGCAGACGAATCGCCACAAAAGAATTCAAGGATTGTGCTAAAGTTTCAACTTTTGATGTTCCTATGAAGGATAATGTACGTCCTGCATGCATTTCCAAATTGAAACCTGACTGATCAGAATTATATACATTATTCTCTCCAATCAATGCAATTTTCGACTTCACATTCTCCACAAATTCGTTAGCTTTTCCCCTCAATTCTTCTTTGTTTGCTATTTGCGTTTGAGTGACGAATTTATTAATTTTTTGTGAAACAATCCGGTGTCTTATTTTAAAATTATGAATCCATTTTGAAGAAGCCAGAACAAGTGTTGTGATAAATTACAATCATCTCTCGCTTTTAAAGCCCATCTTTTAATATCCAGATCATGTATTGGTACTGATTTATCCAATGCATTTTGAAATGTATCTAATACACACTTGGAAATTTGCAATAACTTTTCATTTCTCGTTTTACCTTCAACAATTTGTGTTTCCCATTTATATAGAAGTTCTCTGTTTGTAACTTTTCTGAATCTGTGTTTTACAGTCTCAAATTTTTTTTTACCTGAACGCCAAAATTCAACAGTTTTTTGTTTATAATGACAATCTATGTCAATTTTTAATTTTTTATTATCTTTTGTCGCCTCTTCATAATCATCTTAAAAATCTTCTTCTACTATAACAGGATCTGAAATTACACTTTCGTCTTCAAAATTTAAGGTAGTGTAACTTTCCAAATATGTGTAATTATCAATAGCATCTTTAATCAAATCTTCTAACTGTGTTGCGAATTTTATTTCTTCTCTAGTGATAATAGTATTAATATCATATTGTGGCTGATCAAAACTTTTACACAATAGATTCAAAATGTTTTTTGGATTCATCGACATTTTCGCGTACACAAAACTATACTGGTAAGATTATCTGTTACGCGTGTGAGCGAATGATCATATGAAGAATGCAGAAAAGATACTCCTATATTTGATGATCGCGTGTAGAGATACAATTCATCCATATAGCGATTTAACGTAGGACAAATGAGCGGTGGAAACAGTCTACTGTTTCGTGCGACACTCGGGCGCTTGGAAAAGACGTCGCGTCGCCGGGCTTTGAACAGTGCTTATCGTATCTTTCCGCGACTACGCGTAACAGATAATCTTACCAGTATAGTTTTGTGTACGCGAAAATGTCGGTAAATCCAAAAAACATTTTCGCGTACACAAAATCTAATGTGTAAAAGTTTTGATCAGCCACCATATGATATTAATACTATTATCATTAGAGAAGAAATAAAATTCAACGATTTATACAAAGCGGATAATATTCTCGTTTTAGCTTCTACTTCCGGTAAATTGACATCGGAGCTTGCAATTAGATGGTTTGAACAAATTTATTTACCTAACACTAATGAAAAATCTGTCTTGTGTTTAGATTCATGGACGGGGCAAAACGAACAAAAATTTAACACCATTGATAAACGTGGAAAAGAAATAAATATTTTGACGATTCCTGCCGAAACGACCGATATGATTCAGCCATTAGAAGTTTATACATTTAGGCCGTGGAAGAACTTTTTAAGACATTTTTCAGATGTAGTTATATTACATAATTATAACATTAATTTGCATTTAAGAAATAATATTCTAAAAATTCAATCTCTTATTCACAATCAGTTTTCATCTCAGAGATTCGTAAATCTCTTTAAATATGCATGGTACAAGAGTGGTTACATTGAAAACAAACTGCCTAAATGTGAGACGCCTGTGAATTTTCAAAAATTGTGATCCTATTTGTGACTCTTGTCATGATATTGCAATCTTTAAATGTGCTTGGTGCGCAAAATCAAAGTGCATACAGCATTTCTTTGATCCAAAAAATTCTGGCCGTCCTCATTATTGTAGATTTTCAAAAATAAAAATTTAATAAAATTAAACCTACAAAAAATCTATACAAATTTATTTAAAAACCTCCCCAAAAAACATAATACAAAAATAAACATAAAAAATCTTATATTTAATAAAATAAAAAAAATATATATGTATGTGTAATGTAAGTTAATAATGAAATATATATACGTGTAAGCAAAAAATCATTACATTTAGAACAAATGTGTTATTTTTGTAAGAAAAAAACATTTAAAAAAACAAACATGGCAATAGATATTTGTTCGGTACGGAATGGAGCCGTGGAGGAGAGACGGAAAATCACGAGCACGCACACACAAAATGAACTCACGCAAGTTTTACACAATAATTAACAGAGTATATTTACAGTAAACGTCACAGTCAGAATAAAAGTCAAGATTTACAAAGGTATATACAGTTTTTCTCACACTCGAACACTTACAGGTCGCGGCGCACAGCGCGGACAATGCGAGTCCGCGAGGAACGCGATACCCGACGGAAGGCACTCGAGGCGTGTGCGAATGTGGATTCCGCGAACGCGTGGAGCAGGCGACTCCAAAGAAGCGCGCGTGTTGCACTCAGCAAAGAAAGCGACTTTGCTGTCGCGAAAACCGATGAGATCGGATAAAAGGCGATTATCCGAGATAATGCGTGTGCGATTCTATAACTTTGAAAATGCGGGTCGTGCTCGAATCAGTGCCTCCAGACTTGCCCGGATGGACGCGCATGCGCGATCTCACTGAAGTCTTATGCGGAGTAGACAAAGGTGCTATATGATCCCCTGCAAAAAAGCTTTTTTAAAATAAATGTAAAAGTTTTAAAAAATGAATAAATCTTTCGACAAGCATATGCTACATACTAAATATATCAATTAAAAATTTTTTTATATTAAATTATCTTTTTTTAAAAAACAAGAATATTAACATAAGAAATAAGCACATAATAAAACATTTTATAATACATATTATTCAATGTTGGCACCGCTACCGCTTATAATAAATAAAGAAGAAAAAGGTTAAGGTTAAGGTTAACATAATATAATAAAAAGAAACACATTTTTAAATAATTGAAAATAAATGTTTTATTTGGCAGAAATTTTAAACTAGAATACCAACATTTGTTGCAAGGATGAGGAAAACTGCCAAAAACCTCACCAGTATTCATAGAACAAAACTTACATTTTATAATAAAATTAAAACATTCAATAAAATAAAATCTTTTAAATTGTAACAGAAATAAAATGAAATAGTAATTATATCACATATAAATATATATATTATATATATATATTAAATACTAATTATAAGAAATATAAACATTACTATATATTATTTGTACTATATGTATATCAGGTACTTATTTAATAAATATCACAAAAAAACTTATTTAATTAATATTATAAAGATATTTACTGCTAATATCACAATATTATCTAATACAAAATAAATAAAATTAATATCACAAAAAATAATCAACATAAATTCTGAAAGGAAATCAAATATGTGAATTATTCAATAAAAAAGAAAAAAACAATCAATGTGCGTGTGTAAAAAAATAAAAATAAATAAAAAAAAATGAATAAGAACATCAAGCACTATCAGAGTTGTGTTTCGAATATAAATTTTGTGCACAATGTAAATCTAAATGTCTATTATCAACTTCGAAATTAATACAATTAATATCATCAGCCTGAAAACTTGACCGAATAGTACAAATTGCGGAAGTAACGCTATCTGATAAAGAATTTCTTTTCTTATTTTTAATATCTGTAACTGGAAAATATTCTTTCTGCTTCCGCATTTGAATGAGGAAAAGTAAATACTGACTCGACTAACAATTCTAAATTTGGAAACATTTTTTCCTCATTAAAATCTTTAGAATCAAAAATTTTTCCACATTTTATTTACTCAAAGTAGCTAATTTACTTTCTGAGGTTATTAAAATTGTAGGCAAGTACATTCAAAGTTAATTTTGTTATATCT
>CABEGB010001140.1:268585-375201 GCA_901521435.1 Crematogaster levior
CACGAGCCCGCGCTGGTCAAGCCTGACATTCCCTACAATAGTGGGCTTCCCCTCCTTCTTTTGACTTTGTGGTTCTTTGCTATCCACAGGTCCAGCCTCAGCGCCAGAGTCGGTAGACCTCTGGGTCAAGGGTGGCCGGAAAGATCGTTCCGGTAACAATCGGTTTTCGAGTGCCTCGAACCGTGCGGATATCATGGTCCCAACCTGTACCATGATCGATTTGATTAACTCCTCAGAGGGTAGGTCAGTAGATTGCTTATTTCCACTGCCGGTGACACTCTTCCGCGTAGCTTCCCGGCGGGGTCTACTACGCTGGGTTTCCATCGATACTCCAGAGGGAGGGAGCTCAGGTGTCTCCAACATCTCCACCTCAACCGGATGTTCGGGAACAGGGGGAAGAGAAGGGAGACTCGAGTGAGCGTTCTTGAAGGCAGACCCGCGCAATTCGTCCTTAACCTCTTGTAGCTCTTCTCTGAGGGACCTAACCTCTTCCCGAAGACGCTTATTTTCGGTCGCTACTCTCTCAGTCTCGTCGCTGAGAGAGCGCCGGCCGAGGAAACTGGCGGCTACTCGGATCGATGATGCCGCATCCTTCAGCAACTTGATATAGCTTCCCTTCAGATTCTTGGATCGGCTAGTGTTCGCGAGCGAACGAAGGGCTCCGCCAAGCCCTCATCACGCTGCATTGCATCGCCTGTGTTGCATGGCCTGTGCAACACAGGTGGTGTAATGCAGCAATGATATACGTGGAGAGTAGCGGCAGTGATGTGTGTTCTATCGCACGCATTACTGTCGTTGCTCTCCAGTCACGCTGTACGCGGGACTTACGTCCCGCTATCAATACATCATAGAACTTACGCACGTCTCTTGCACGTCAATTATTGCCTTATTTCCTGGATCATAGAACTTAGCCGCGCTCACGCGGAGCGCGCTCAAGTAGCGAAACGGCGGCGCTGCCGCCTTCCTAAACTCAAAAAGCCTTGTCATCGTCCCCAATTATTTATTTGGAATTATATTTACGTAGATATATTTATATAGAATTTTCCGGGCTTTTCTGGAGTGTTCTTTTTATGTCGTCATTTCCTTCAAGAGGAAGTGACAACAGGAAAGAACATTCCAGAAAAGCACAGTATAAAAACGGATGCGAAGTGGGGACGAATGCCAGTCTACCCAGAGCTTCTCGAGTACGACCCGCATTTTCACAGTTATAAAATCGCACACGCATTATCTCGGATAATCCTTTTATCCGATCTCTTCGGTTTTCGCGACAGCAAAGTCGCTTTCTTGCTGAGTTCAACACGCGTTCTTGAGTCGCCTGCCCACGCGTTCGCGGAATCCATTCGCACACGCCTCGAGTGCTTCCGTCGGTATCGCGTTCTCGCGGACTCGCATTGTCCGCGCTGTGCGCGACCTATAGATGTTCGAGGAGAAAACTGTATATACCTTTGTAAATCTTGACTTTTATTCTGACTGTGACGTTTACTGTAAAATATACTCTGTTAATTATTAAAACTTGCGTGAGTTCATTTTGTGTGTGCGTGCTCGTGATTTTCCGTCTCTACTCCTCGGCTCCATTGTGCAGACAGCTAGCGATTTGTTGGATTGCCGCTACTTTTCGATCATTCCATAAGCCGGGATACGCTTGCCTCTCTTCCGTCTTCTCGTCTGCACCCCCATTGCTAGGGTAGAGATAGTGTCCTGAGAGATCCTAACCAATCGTGCAGAATTTTCTCATGGCATCATCCATCCATTCGTTAATAGCTCACTCTCTACATTAAGCTGAATGTTCTCTCCTTTTCTTCACACTCCTTGTGCCGCGATACCAACATAATCGCCTGTGGTAGGCTGGTGTCCTCCGGCTTCTCCCGGACTCGCCATTCCACATATACAACTCCTTCTGAGGGGGGTCGGGATTTGACGGACTCTCAACAAGCTTCTCCTTCTTTTTCTTCTTCCTGTTGGAGCGGGAACGGGAATCCACATGATGGACTTGTTCGTCCTCGGTCTCGCTTGTTAACCTGCGCGGGGGTCTTTTCTCCCGCTTACTGAACTAAATCCGCTCACCGAGCTAATAATGCTTGTGTCTGAGTCGCTGCCGACGCGTTCTCCTCCTTCGGTGAGGGTGCTTGAACTTAAGGCGTCACCTTGATCAACAGGCCCGACAGGCTTTTTGTTGGAGCGCTTGCGCGCGCTCATCCTCTTGCTCTTCCTCGTCTTTACACAGTCCACTAACGTCACAGATGGACAGAGGTCACTCATTCGGGCGATAGCCGTTTGATCAGCCACCGAGCTTGCCACAACACAATGGTGGATTGCTGCCGATTATGGTGGGGCCAGGCCACCACCACTACCACATAGCTGGCGATCAAGGCTTCCGAAAGCCCTGTCGGTGTTTAACTCCTTTGACCGACATAATCATAAAAGTAAAATGGTTTGTTGACACAGTGCTTCAGGCTATTTTCGGAGTTTTCCTCTCCCTCTTAGGTCGGTGCCTTTCCTTGTTCTCGAGCCCGACCAGCCCGGGGATTATTTAACGTGAGCACTGGGTCACTATGCTGATCACTGGCGTGCTGACGAGGTCGACCAAGCTCCCAAGTTTGATTCTGAGTTTTCCACTCATAGTTTTTAATGAGGCACTTCTCCCCTGCTGCCCCATAGCTAACGAAGCTGTTCCCTCGATTTTATTGAGGTTTGCTCCTTCTTCTAGTTCATGGAGTGGTTAGAAAAACCACTCTTCAGTTTCTGGTGCCAGACCACCGGGATTTGGTCAGGGTTACCTTCCTCACTGACAATGGGACAAGTCCCTAGAGGGAAGTCGGGCCCTTTGGATGTTTGGCAAGGAAAGGTCTCCAACCCGAACTCACCGATTTTATTGAATTTGAAGAAAGTTGGGAGTACCAACAAGAGACACGTATTTTTATCATGGAAATGTTTCGTTTAGTGAAAACCACTTTTAAAAAGATCACCCTCAAAAACCGTTTTTAAATATTCAGCTTCTACACAATATTTTCGAATGAAATGCAGATTTTTATCAAAAGTTTAAGTATCCGTGATACTTCAACCACGAGGTTGCAACCCCTATTTTGGGGTTGAAAGTATTTTTATAATTGCAATAAAAATTACAAACTACTAAAAATTGGAAAAATGTTTACACAAAATTAAAAATAAAGTTGACGTGTTTCAGCGTTTTTATTCCACCCCTAGAGGGGGCAAACAAACTCTGAACACAAATATTGATTAAAATACACTTAAGCTAATATAACTCACACAAGATTAATGTGTACTTTGAGATTATAGAAGGTCGTTGATAACGAAAAAGGTCATATATAAGAATGAAGACACCAAAATATTTTTACACTAGCTTGCTGAACGAATAAAGTAGATTACTGCTTCATAATCCCACAATTTCGCATGAGGCCGCAACCGGGTTGAAAACATTTTCTTTTTAGTTATAATTTAGTAATAAATATCATAGAGGCTCTCCGAAACAATGGGCCCATGTTTTTGTTCTTTCCAGATTTTTATTTTGAAATACTAATAAAAAGAGCCATATACGAATGCATCAAATACCAGAATTGTTATAAACGTTCAGCCAATGAAAGCTTTTCATCTGATGTACTTGAACAGTAATAATTAAAAATGTTAAAACATATCAATCAACCGCCGTCGCATCATACAGCCACCAATACGAGCTTTGCATGAGTCTGTGTAATGTCGTCGAATGTCGGCTCATCATTTGAAAATATCGCACGTTACATTGTGTAATTAACATTTGTACTTCATCAATAAAGTTTTCATACCAATATTGTTTGTTGTACGAAATTTTTGGGCGTTGCCGAATTTTTCAGTAAACAGTTGGATTTTTATTATTGACGGTTTTTGTCGGTGGTCAAATAAAGCCGACAATGCTTCAATAGTCTGGTTGTCATCAATGTATGTGTGGCTCTGATGCCAACCAAATTTTAAAGTGATCGCGTCAGAATTTTATTCTTCAGCTGTGTCATCGACCACTTTCATGCCGTTGCGGCTTAAATTACAGGCTTTTTATTTTTGATTTGCTTCGTTACATTCTCAGACAATGATTATTGACAGATTTTAGTAGAGTTAGTTAATATCAGCCTTTTTCACGATGAAAGAGGAGAAGAGTTTTCAGCTGCCAGGTTAAGAAGAGTAAAGATTTTATGCCTTCGCCAGTTGGTACCAGAATTTAGGCCCGCTTTTGATTATCAGAATACTGCTCATCGGTATTGTTAATTAACAGCCATGAAAGATATCTTTCAATTCCCCTTCTTTTGTTTTTATTGTTTTTGGGCGTTTCTACTAAAGTTGTGTTTGCCTGGTTTTGAGTTTTTAATTATGTCGTTACCATGATCGCGACATCAGACACCGTTACTTTTGTGCTTTTGTAGAGGTATGTCTCTTGTTATTTTTCCTCTGGTACTTCCTTATTGATTAACGAGGCTTTACTGTTTGACTACCATTAGTACACACAATTTCCTTCTTTCTCCGCTTTCCAGTACCAACAGCCTCAATTTATAAATCAAAAATTTATTTCATCAATGTCATCATCTTCGTGCATCTATCCGTTGGAGGAATTTGACCACCGGGAAATAGTATGCAGTATTCTTATCTTCTATACCCAGGCTTCAACTTTATATTGTTCATCTCTATAATTTAGAAGCCTGTAATCCTTTATATTGTTCTCTTGGAAAGTCCAGAGTATTCACCTCATTTCAACATCATTAAAATTCTCTCATTGCTTCTGTTAAATTTCTAAATTCTCCAACCTCCGCAACACCCTTTATGATTAATAGCGCTTTCAGGCAATTTAATTACCCTTAAAATGTTTCCAGAAGTAAGTTAATAACATTAATTGATTTCATTTTGCAATCCATTTTTTTACTATAAAAAATTTTAATATTATCATTGTGAAAACACACACACATACCACACCAATACTAACAACACCACACACACACACATATATACATGGGAGACCAAGTGCTGTTATGGCGCACAACACAGTGGCAAACCGTAACATCTTTTTGATTAAAGTTTCATAAAATTATGAAAAAATACAGTAAACGTAAATTGACACTACACAACTCTCCTCACTTAAAGGCGATGTTCATTATTTACGTTTTTGTAGAGGAGATCAATTTTAACGTTTTTAGGTCGAAAAAAAAGCGCATCCAAAAAAAATCGAAATTTTTTTTACTGTTATTATAAGTGTTGCGTATTAGTTTTGTCAAATCGCCCGCGCGTTACGTTTCTCTTTTATTTATTTACTTCACTAGGATATAGATTTAATAATTAGGGGTAAGTTAGTGCATCTCCGTTCGCGTTTGTTTTGTTTTTTTTACGTGCGCGCTTTGTGCGGCTAGACGAAGCAGTCAGTCGGTCCCACGCAGCTAATCACAGCGCAGTAGTAACATGAAGTAGCAGCCACATTTATTAATCCTCTTCTTTTAAACAATTTTCAGTTCAATAAAGCGGTGGCGCGGGGGTGATATAGTATGCCAAAACAAAAGCATAAAAACACGCATACAAATCCTTCTTAAATAGTAAAAATTTATGTAATGGCAAAACCATAATATTCTAATAGGTTATGTTTGATTTAAGGATGCAAAAGGCAACAGAATACATGAATAATTTACCTCAGAAAAGGACTTTTTCATCCAGGTGTGATTAATATTTTGTTTTTTCGTAGAAGATTATTTATTGTATTGAATTTTAGAAGTGTTAATTAATCTAATCTACTTCACAACGAGTTGAAATTTAATAATTGTTAGTTAGAAAAACAATTTTATTGTCAATCATTTTAAATCGCCACTTCAGCCCCGTGATTCAGTAATAAAATGCAAAAATTTTGTTAGAAAATCGTGCAAAAATTGAAGAAAACATTTTTTTTTATTTGAAAAAATTGAGTATAGTTTCAGGTAGTTCTTTACATACACTAATTGTTTGTAGAGCTGATTAAATTGCACAATAATCTTGAACAAATTAAAATGTGCAAAATGTGCCAAGAAACATTCCGGTCTCCGTGTGTATATATATATGTGTGTGTGTGTGTGTGTTTTTCACAATGATTAAAAATAATATTTTTATAGTAAAAAAAATGGTGCAAGTAAATCCAATTAATGTTATTAACTTACTTTGAAACATTTCAAGTTGTTAAATTTGGAAAGCACTGTTAATCATAAAGAAATTGAGCTGTGAGAATTTAGAGAAAATTTTAACAGAAGCAATGAGAGAATTTAATGATGTTGAAAATGATAGAATTGAATACACTGGACTTTCAAGAACAATATAAGGATTATGAAGCTACCAAATTAGAAGATGAACAATATAAGGATTGCGAAATAAATTATAGAAGATGAAATACTGCATACTATTCCCGAGTCCAAATTCTCCAACAGATAGATGCACAGAAGATGCATGACATTGATGAAATAATTTTGATTATAAATTGAGCTGTTAATTACTGAAAAAGCGGAAAGAAAGGAAAGTTGAGTATTGATAATTGTGAAACAGAAATTCAAACGAGTAAGAAGTATAAGTCAATTGCATCGTTGGTCCAAGTCAATAAATAAAGGAGGTACTTAGAAAAAAATACAAAAATTTGTGATCATACTCTAAAAATTTTTAAAGTAGCAGTTGATATCACGATTCATGACAAGACTTACACAGATGGCTTTAAAAGCTCAAAACAGATAGGCAACGAAGATTTTAGGATTTAGAGCATTCTGGCTTCTAAACGCTTTGCCAATTTTGGCATAGATAGTATCCAGGAAAGTCAATAAATTTGTTACAAAAACAATAGAAAAGTAAAAGAGAATTAGAGAAAGGCAGATCACTTGCAAACGATGTTAAACAATGCTCGTATTGATGGGCGAATGTCTACAATTCTGATCAAAGCGGATTTCAATTAGAGATTCATTCTGGGAGAACTTCATTGAGAAAACAGGTGCAGTGCATTGTGCAATCAATTTCGCTGATGACATAGCTATACTGATCCAAACCTACAATATCATTGAAGGAAAACTTCTTTCTCCTTTTCATCGTATTGAAAGAATGACAGGGGGATTCGTCCATTAAGTTGAAGCTAATTTATTTCTGTCCTGAAAATGTTTATGTTGAATCGTCAGTATCTGGAAAATTAAATAAACAAGTAAATCAAAATAAAAGTATATTTAAATATAGCACAAGTGAGTCACATTTATTTGAAAGACCTATTTTAGATCACTTTAAAATTTGGTTAAAAGAAGTTTTTATCCAAATGTTAGACTACACATACAATATTATTATTGTTTTTGAGCGGCCATTGTGAGAAAAGCTTGAGAAACATTACCACACATGATGTCAATGTAAAAATTCCAACTGGAACTACTGGAAAATTCAACCCTTTGGATGTATTTGGATTTCAGTAATTTGGAAAAATTTCGTACGCTGCTTTTCAGGATAATGTGATATTGGGTAACCACGATATGAAACTGCACCTAAGAAATAATATTATTAAATACACCGCTAGTACACAACCAATTTCTTTATCACCACGATACATTAATTTTTCAAATATTCATGAAGAGCGGGTATATTGACCAAAGGCCTGACAGTTTTGAAAATCCGGTTGATTTTAGTTATGGAGACCTGGCAAAACTCATTGTGATTTATGCGAAAACGTAAAATTATAAGATGTGGTTATAAAACTATTGTGTTTTAAACATTTTTGAAGATTATCATTGCCGTTCAAATTACATCGATTAAAAACTTCGTGTAACGAAAGATTGTTTTGCCCAGGACGCAGACCTGTTAATTGTTTTTAATTGCACTCATGCCACGATAAAAATTGGTGTTGTAAAGGAATACAAATTTCTTATTATACAAAATTATTTCAAATAAAAATCTGAGAAAAATTCAAAACATGTTGCATTTATTATTTCCAATTTTACTTACTGTTTCATATAATTTTGATAATTTATTACTAAATTATAACTAAAAATGTATTTTCAACCCCATATGGTTGCAACCCTCATGGTTGAAATTATCACGGGATTACTTAAACTTTTGATAAGAATTCTGCATTTTGTTTCGTTCGAAAATATTGTAGAAGTTGAGATATAAAAACGGTTTTGAGGGGTGGTTCTATGGGTGGTTTTCACCCTTTAAACATATTTTTCGTTATCAGCGACCTCTTCTATAATCTCACAAAAGTACTTACACATTAATCTCACAGTATATATTGTTACTTATGTATTTTTGTAATCAATATTTGTAGAATTGTTTACCCCTCTAGTGGAATAAAAACGCTGAAACACGTCACCTTATTTTCAATTTTTGTCGATGTAAACATTTTTCCAATTTTTAGTAGTTTTGTAATTTTTATTACGAAATTATAACCAAAAATGTGTTTTCAACCCCTCTAAAATAGGTTAAAACCCCATGGTTGAATAATGATTACTTAAACTTTTGATGAAGAAGTAATCTGCATTTTGCTCTTCTGTCTGAAAAATATTGTGTATTGAGATATTTAAAAAGACGGTTTTTGCGATCTTTAAGAGGGACACCTCCTAACATGTCGCCGATAAAAATACGTGTCTCTTATTTTTCGATGCTCTACAACATATTCAAATTCATCAAAATCGGTGAAGTTCGTTGAGATCTCTGCTAGTCAGATTCCTTCCTCATCGGATCAATGGTGAAGGTAGAACCAACCACCATTGATCCGACGGATTACAGAGTCTCCTCCTAAGCCCCTCACCACAAGGTGGTGACCACGAGGGGGCCTGACCAGACCTATGAGCTTGGGGGAATGACACGCACTCCGCCAGGTTGTCCTGACGGGAGAGTGTGGGACTCCGCCGACCTGACCCCAATTAAGGGGAGTGCAGGCCAGCTGACTACCCCCACCGAAGGCAAGACTATTCTGCTCAGAATGATAATGCCGCGCCGGGGAAGCCTCGTAAGCATATCTTCCGGCTGCATATCGGGTCACGCCCAAAGAAAGTGGGATCTGATGAACAGGTTCTTCTCCAGGCCCCCGCGGGGGTGGGGCTCCTGGCTCCTCAGCGCGCACACACCTGCCCCTGTTCCTGACGGCATCAAGGGGGAAATAAGGTTAAATTAGAGTGGCACGTCAGCTACGATGACGAGAGAGGTGAGAGGACAGTGACGATGCTTTATGGCAAAGTCGTAAATCCGGGTCGTCATCGACATCATCTTCAGCGGAACGCAGCAACGCCGCAGGCGTCTTGCCACGGCCTCTTCGTGCTGTTCCGCCTCTCGCTTCTTTAGACCGCATCACCTGTTCCACAAAAGAGCTGAATGCGGCCCACGCGTCCTTGAACCACGATAGTTCGTATCACTGCGGCAAATGATCACGGCCAATTACACCCATTAACGCCTCCTGTGCGTAGACCATGTCTTCAATGCTGCAGCGTGGCGCTGCACGGTATCCTGGACTTTCTCCGCAGTGGAAGCACACCACCCACCTGCAATTCGACAGAGAAATTGCTGAAACAACCGTGCCCGGTAATTGCCATTGGGTCATCCGGAAGGTTAGTTGGCCAGCGGCGCCTATCCAGCCATTCCAAATACGGGCGCGATTCCCGAGAGTCCTCCTCCATCCAGGCTCTCCTTCCCGGACTCGGCCCAGAGACGCCTTCCTTCCGCACCACTTTCTCACGTAGGCGCGCTTTCTCCTCGCGACGGATTTCTCTTCGGGAGAAGTTCATCTGCCTCGCCGCCTGATACTGGCCGACGACGAACGTCCTGATGGACGCTCAGCCGCCAAAAGATGGATAGGCGGGGTTCTGGCAAGTAGTGTTGCAGCCGCGCAAGCACTGTTCGATACGCGGCAACCACCTGTGTGATAATAATACGCTGCGTCCTACGGTGGCGTATTTATGCGCGCGGGGACGCTTCGGAGTGCTCGCTCACAGTTCTCCTCCGGCGCCCGTAAAGGACAACAGCAGCACATGAGGCCAGCCTCCTCTTCTCCTTCATCGGGCCCCGCAGGTTCGGCATCAATCGCGTCAATGATCTGGACACGCGGTTGGCCTTTTCCTCCACATTCGAAGCGGGGTTGAAGGACCACACGCTATCCAACCCTCACACCCAGATAACATGGACTCCTGTCTTAATAGTCCTATCCCCCACCCACACACGTCAGTTGGGACAGCCGGTGCACACTCAGGCGATGGAAAAGTACGCCTTTGAAGACGACAGCCACCGTAAGCCTGAGTCCTCGGATACAAACGTGCAGAACTCTCGCGAGCTGAGCACAAGTGCGCGCCTGCGGACTCTCCGGGCAAGCTGCACGATGACAAGAGTGTCATCGGCGTAGCATACGACCGAGCATCCAATCACCAGGTCTACTCTGCAAGCACCTCGTCGAAGGTGATATTCCAGAGAGAGGGCCAAGACGGATCCCTGTGGGACGCCTGACCTCTCTCCTCCTGCACGAGATCCTTCGATCGTTGGCATACGACGATCGTACGTCACAAGGTAGTCCGTCGAGTATGCGTCGTAAATAATCGGGAAACCCTTTAGCAGCGAGCCTCGGCGGTGAATGCTCATCCAAGGTGGAATTGAAGGCATTGATATCCAACCCAAATTGCCAACGCAAATCCTCCTTCTTCCGTGGCCTGGCCGATGATTCGCCGCACCTCTAAGATGCAGGTGGACGAACCTCTGCGGAAACTGAATTGTCGGCGATAAATCAGGAGGCCGGATAGGAAGCGTTGGAGCATACCCATGATAACACACCAGC
This sequence comes from Crematogaster levior, assembly GCA_901521435.1. NCBI lineage: Eukaryota > Metazoa > Arthropoda > Insecta > Hymenoptera > Formicidae > Crematogaster > Crematogaster levior. The sequence goes on from CABEGB010001140.1 coordinate 279,357, forward strand.
TTCCCCAGCCTCGCTGAGGAGGCAACACGCCTTCGGTAATGCACCCGCATTGACCTGGGCCTGTGATCCGGGTTTAGGATCAGCACCAAACGGGCCTCCTTCCACGAGGTCGGAAAGCACTGCCAGGCATTCAGGCCACAAGTAAGGTCCACAATCATGGGGCGGAACTCTCCATACGGCAACTTTTCAGCCCACGGGATACTAGGGGCCGCATTGACTTTCTTGATCCACGATGAGTGTTTCCTGAGGATCAATGGCTCATGTCATCCCAACTCCAGTCGGCTCCATCTATTACATAAGTTGCGCGCATCTCCTGCCGGAAAAGAGAGTCCAGGAGACGATTGAACAAGCTTCCGCATCTCCGTGAGACTAGCCCCTGACCGCCGCAGTCGATTCATAACAAGACACATAAGGAAGTCTCCCCAAGGATCTCTATTGATCTCCGAGATCGCTCTCCAGGCTGCCTTGGGAGAATAGCTTCTCAATCCTAGCGAACGCTTAGCTGCCTATATTTTCAGCCTCACTTTTTAAGCTGCTCGTCAGCGGTCGCATCCCCTCTGGGTACTCTTGGTGCTCAGCCGCCCGTCCATATCGTCCATCTGTCACGCTGAACACAGCTCACGTAGCTCACATCCGGGATCCCACCACATGAACGACGCTGATTCCCTCTGCGGGACCTCGGCATAGAGGCATTGCATGCCCCTGTCATTGCGTGATAACAATCCAGGCTGCCCAGTCCTCCTGAGGCATTAGTTATCTCGAAAGTGCACGCCGCTCCACCAAAGAAGTTCTTAAAATGTCCTTCATCCATCTTCTTAGATTCCGGGTGACGGGATGACCGACAACGATGATGTTGTCTTCTTCTTTCTTCTTCCTTCCAGGATGGAGAAGAGAATTGCCATGATCGGAGAGAGTCTCTCGAGATCCGATGCAACCCTCCAATCCGCCAATGCGTAGGACCAGTCGCCTCCAGGTGAGAGATCGATCACCGATGTGTACCTTTGTGGCCTCACGCACGGGTGTCGCCAATGTTCATGGATCTGGGAGTCCCAGCTCATCAGCCCACTCCCCAAAGGAGTCACCCTCGGCTGTCGACTTTGGAACCCTCCCAGTGTGGGGACTGAATTGAAACTCGACAGATGGTTTTGGCCCACGTGCCGCCCGAAGCTCCCCTCTCGCCCTGCAGTTCCCCTCGAAAGCGGTGCAGCTTTTGTTCTTCCTTTTGGGAATGTAACAGAAATGACCTAACGTCCCCGTAAGATATCGCTACATAGTTTCTCAACACCGAAACAAGCTGTATCCCTGTTGGAGGCTATCTTGTTTGGTAGATGGCAGCTTTTTATTATCACTGCATACCAAAAAGGGGGAGTCAGGAATGCTGTAGGCTCGGACACAGCAGCTGGTATCCCGATCCTCACTCCAGTCACATGCCAATGAGCAAATGTGCGCCTGCTCTGCAATGATTAATAATGTTGATTGAACTCTTAGTCCCTGCCATCAACATCCATTTTTACCTCGGCCCTCCCGCGCCGGATCCTCAGTTATGGTACGCCTGAGCAAAGCCACCCTTGTCCCAGAGGGGTTTTTCAGCACCACATACCTCCTGAGCCAAGTGTTTCATCCTCCCCTTTTACCCACAGATAAGACAAAAGATTGTTACCGGGATACTGCTGCCTGTGTCCAGCTTCTCCGCACTGGTGGCACCTGCGCCTCCTGTCCTCAGAGAAGAGCAGCTCGCCCTCATGCGTGATCAGGGAACCCCAGCACCTAAAAACATTAGTGGGGCAGGCGCAGGGAGCTCCACCTTTAACAGACGAGACCACAGCGATTCTGAAGCTTTCAGTACCAACGCGAATAGTGACGCGGTAAGTATTGTTCCAGACCATGCCCATCGCATTGGTCATGATCCTTCCAGTCCGGACCTCTCAACCTTGCACTGCCCCTTTCGGCGGCGACCTGAACTTCTCATCAGTGTCAACCGAGTCGTCGTCGAGACCGACAATTCTGAGTTCTCAATCGATACCCAAGATCACCACCTCTCTGTTCCATCCCCTCCTGAAAACCTCGCGAAGTCTGTCCGCCAGGGTGTCCGCTTTTTGGGACCCACCAGCCCCTGGGAGCTCAAGATACCTCCTGCTAGTGGTGATCTTCTAACCCCTCACAATGATGTTAGGGAGACTTTCCCTTGACTCCTGAGACAACCCCAGCATGCACACACTGAGATCCTTACCCTCATGGCCACTGCCGTGGCCGCAAGCGGTGCTCAAGGTCTTCTGTGGGTTTGGAGCTGGCCTTCCAGGCGGCGTTCTTTTGCCTGGAAAATTCCCCTCTGTTGTTGTTGCTCGCGATACATTCACCTTCTGCGTCTTGTGGCTTTTGCCTGCTGTACTTACCCCTTTTCTGTGTCTAAATTTTTCTATCCACTGTCCTTCACCCCTCTCTTCTTTTAATTTCTCGGGCTTTGGTAAACTGCTGTCCGCCAGGTCTCGCTTGACGCTGTCCGAGTAGTGGGCGGGGAGGCTTACCACACGACGTACCACCGCCACGCGCTGCCGAACGTTCTCCTGATAGTGGGAGTTCCTTCTTCGGCTGCAGTGCTGCTCATCTATTGTGGGAAAACCTGCACCCTGCTTAGCGTTAACAGGTTTTGAGAAGTTAGGGGGCCGCAGAAGGCTGCCTGAGAGCAAGACCTTCCAACGCTTCAAAACGCGCGGATATCATCGTCTGGACCTGCATCATAATTGTTCTGGTGACTCTTCGAAGGAATTACCAGTCTTCTGTACGCCGTTCTGAGACCTGTTCTCCGCCCTTGGTCTTGTGAGGCTATTTGCTCGCAGTCTCTCCTGCGCCCGGGTACTTGGGGGCGGCCGGTACTACACACATCCCCACGTCAGGTACACGCACGGGGAGGAGCCACAACGAGTATCTTTGGTGGCAAACTCGCGCATCTCATTCTAACCTCTAGAGTTCCTTCTAAGAGTCAGAACTTCTTGTTGCAGGCGCATGTTCTCTCCACAGCCATTCTTTTTCGTTTCTCTCTTACACCGCCAGCCAGGATGTCGGTGGCTACTAAATGGTGGAGGCTGCATCCTTCGTATTTTCTACCCGAATAACACCCCAGAGGTTCTGACTTGGTTGCAACCTCCTGATGGCCGCGGGTCTCTTTGCTCACTGTCCTGACGAGACGCACTGGCCTCTTCGATTGCTCCTCTTCACCCCTCCGCATCTGAGAGAGAGAGAATCACCCCCTCACGGGATCTTAATCAATCACCCTTTATTCTGGCAAAGGTATCCAATCTCACACCTTTTTCGATGGAGCCGGACTTCTCGCTCCTCCTGGTCGTTAGCTGCTTTCTTAGCTGACGCGATTCCCAATGTAGCTACCTGTGCTTACTCGACGTCCAGCCTTTTTGCTTTCCTTCAGGGATCGTCCAGGCCAACGATTCTTCCTGAAGTGGTAATGCTCAGCCAAGAGGAGCCCGCTACCTCTTCTTCTCATTTCTCTTTCTAATCTTTTTCCTGCTCTTTTGAGGACGTCCATGTCCAGCGCCAATTCATCCCAGTTTCAGCTGAAATAAACTGTGCGATGATGACGATGCCCTTTTCCGAAGGGTACCCTTTGCGCTTCAAAGTACTCATCCTCGAGTCGCTCGCTGAACTCGAGGCGCCTGCCATTGTCGCCACTCTAACACGGTAATAGCGCTCCCGGTGGATTCGGAGCCGGTTGTGCTGGCAATTCTCATGTCCATCGAATCATCGGACTTTTCAGCACAGCCATCGGGCGCCTTGCGGTTTCTTCTTTTCACGTCCGTTAGCCTGACTAATGGATTGAGTTTCTCTGGTTTCGAGCGAGGCTTTTCATCCACTGCCGAGCTGCCGACAACTCAGCGGTGGTCGCCTGATGACGACGAGGGTAAACAGACTCACTTCACCATCACTCTGCCAAGGGACTTGGCTTCCGAAGGTTCTCCTGTCGGTAAGTTTAACCCTCTTTTGACCATACACCTATAAAGTAAATTTTGTTGACACAATGTCCTTCTTGCGATTTGGCTTCAGAGTTTTCCTCTGCAGGTCGGGTGCCTTCCGTTCTCGAGCCCGACCAGCCCGGGGATTATTTAACGTGGTTAACACGGTCACTATGCTGGAGCACTGCGTGCTGACGAGGTCGACCAAACCCTGCTTGATCTGAAAGCTTCATCTCCATAGCTTTTACCGAGGTGTCCCTCCTCCCCTGCTTTTCACTGCTAACGAGGCCGATCCTGATTTTTATCAGAGGTGTTTACCTCTTCGGTCTGGCGGAGTGGTTAGAAAATCACTCCCCTCACGGTGCCAGACCACCGGATTTGAAGTCAGGTTACCTTCCCTACCGACATTAGTGGGACAAGTCCCTGGAAGCTGGCCTTGATGCTTAGCTGTGAGGAATTCTCCCACGGTGAAGGTAGGAACCACCACCCATTGACCTCAATGGATGCAGCAGAGTTCCTTTAAGGTTCTCTACCACGACAAGGTGGCATCCACAAAGGGGACCAGATCTGACTCCTGACTTTTTAACGCGGGATAAATGTTTTTACGCACCAAGGCTGTTCAATGGGAGGTGTGGGACTCGGCCGACCTGACCCCACTAAGGAGAATGTGCATGGGCCGACTACCCACTAAAACCTCCACCCTGTGAAGATTACCTCCCACGCCTTTGTGATATGCGCCGGGAACGCTTGAGAGAGCATATCTTCCAGTGACATACCAGGCCACGCCCAGGGATGAAAAGCGGGGCGCAATAGCCTGTGACTAACAATAATAATAATAACAGGTTCTTCCGTGACTTCACCACAAAATGGGGCCTGATTCCTCAGCAGACACCCAATTCTCAGACGGGTATTGAGGGGAGGGAAGAAAAAGGTGGTGGCACATCCGCTGTTTATGATGATGATGATGATGATGATGATGATGATGATGAGGAATAGACGAAGCCCCACAAGGCGTAATCAGACTGTCATCCACGTCGTCGTCATCCGCAGAGAAATACAGAACCGCAGCCGTCTGGCTGCGGCTTCTTCCTGCTGCCTGCCTTTCTTCGTCTCCTCTTGACCGCATAACTTGTTCTGCAAACAGGTTAAATGTCCCATAAAAACCTTGGATCTTGTTATTACGTTCCTGATCACCGCTGGGAGTGGATAAGTCACGGCCAATAACTTTGTCATTGCTCCCTCAATGTGGGAATTCAGCCTGCAGAATTGTAACGTGTATGCTGCGCGTGCCTGTAATCTCCCCCACCACAATGGAAGCACTGTCCGCCTTAGCCTTCCGATCTTGCAGAGAGGAAATACCAAAGACCCGTGCCCTGTGATAAGCTGCCGGGTTGCAAGCCACAAGGTTAGCCGGCCGTGGCCCTGTCTGTAACTATTCCTCGAAAACGGGCACACCGCCTCGAGTCCCTCCTCCACCCGCCTGGGTCTCTGGCCCAGAGGCGCACCTGCGCCACTCCCTCACGCAGGCAGCTTTTTCCCTGGACGTACACACCTTCGGGTGCAGGTTCCCTCGGAGGCTGCTCTGATGGATTGAACTGTTCGGGCACACGCTCGGCCGCCAAGAGGTGTGTATAGGCGGAGTCCCAGCGAGAAAATGCACGCGACACCGTCTGGTAAGCGGTACTACTTCAGGCAGCGACATGCTGTGCCCTGCGCAGATACATCAGGCAAAGCGTGGGGATGCTGCCTTCCAATGCCCACACTGGTGCCCACCCATATAGGACGAGAGACGGAGTGGAGCACGTGGTGTGGCACCCTCTCCCCTTTCTTCCATTGTCCTCGTAGGTTTGGTATGAGCCACGCGCTAGATCTCGCGCTGTTGGTTTTCTTCGATGTACTCAAAGTGAGGCTGGAATGACTACGTACCGTCGTTTCCAACACTCCAGGTACTTCATCGATTCTCTGTTCTACTGCCCGCGTATCCCCCACCCATAGCAAAGCGGGAGGGCTGGCGCTTCTGGGCGATGAAAAGGACCGCCTCCCCGGTCTTATCGACGGCCACGGTAAGCCTGGGTTTCCGAATTCTCAGAACTCTTGCGAGTTGAACGCAGCCCGCCGAACCTCTGGAATGGATGCCGGCAGTTGCGATGACCAAGGTATCATCGGCATACTGATGAGATCGAGCATCCAGCTTTCAGATCACCTCCTCAGTACCAAAGGTAATGTTCCATAGAGAGGCCCAGGACGGATCCTTGGGGAACGCCTGCCTGGTCTCTCCTTCCTGCACACTTTATTGATTGTGGGGTAAACGATCGTCCGTCTGCCAAGATACGCACGAGTATGCGCCTCAGGTACTCACAGGGAAGCCCTTTGGCAGCGAGGGCCCAACGGATACTGCCATCCAAGGGATGGAGTTAAGCAACCCGATTGCCAGCGCAAATTCTCCCACCAGCACTTCCGTGGCGGGCTGATAACACGCTTCATCTTCCTAAAATATGTCGCAAGTAAACAGGCCCCCTGCAGAATCCATATATGGTTGCCGCGGGCGATAGGTCGGAAGCCGGGTGGTCCTGCATGTAATGGAGCATGCGTTCCACAATCCGCCCAGCACCTTCCCGGCCCGCTTAGGAGGCAGATGCAAGTGCCTTAGGTAATACGTCTACATTGTCCTGAACTGTAGATCCGGGTTTTGGATCAGGACCAGCCTCCTTCCACGAGGTCGGAAGACCCCTCACGGAGACAGGCATTAAAGCAGCAGCAAGTGAGATCCGCTACCGCGGGGAGGTGGGCACCTTTCAAAACACCCCAATCCCGTCCATTCTGGGGCGACATTGGTCTCTTGGAACCGCGTATCGCCTGTTCGTTCCCTGGGTGTAATATTCCACGTCATCCCACCTCCAACCAGTCTAATTGTTGCACAGGTTACGCATTCCGCCGGGAATAGGGAGTCCAGAAGGCGGTTGAGCGATCTACATCAATGTCTTCAGGCGATTGGCTCCGATCGTCGCAGCTGGTTCATTACACAACTGATAAGGGTTCCTGCATACGGTATCTATTTCCGAAATCAACTCTCCAGGCCTCCGCCTTGGCCCGAAGGGGATGGCAACTCTCAAAGCGAGCGCTTAGTTGCTCTGCACACGGCCTCGCTCTCGTTAAGTTAAACAGCGGCGGTCATGTCCCCATCCGCGTTGATTGTGCCTGCTGCTAATTCTTTAGACGGGTCCACCCTTCTTTCTGGCACAAATGCAGACCTCGCGCAACTGGGCGATGTCCGGGTCCCACCAATACGTCGACCTACGTGATTTTCTCCGCGACCTGACCTGGACCTTTTTGCGGAGTGAGGAAAAATCTCCCCTCCGTTGTGCGCGCTACCTGCAGGCAGGGTTCCCGGAAATCTCCGGGGCAAGAGCGCACACATGCTGAAAACCATACAAAACCCGGGTAAGCTGGACCTGTGAGGTGTGGGTGATACCAACTGCCTAGGAGTGTGGAGTTCCGATGTAACCGAAGAGACAACCACGTTAAAAATACATTTTATGGACGTTATGGTAATTTCGAGTAGTTTGAGCCTGCCTTAGGGGTCTCTGAGCCCAGAGGCCGGCGCGTGTGTGAAGGCGGTCCAGCCCCCATGCTGTCATCCGGCGACGGTGGTGGTGGCACGACGCGGGCGCCCTGCACTATTTGTTTGGCTGGCTGGTCATGATGCAGCCCTGAACTGCGGCCGAGGGTGGCTGAGGAGCTCCTCCATGTCTGGGGGAGCGGATAACAAACGCCGAGGCGGGCCTCCCACACCGCAAGGAGTGGGGGAGGGGTCTGGGGGAAAACTGGGATGCAGGGCACCCAGACCCCTCGGCAGGTGGTGCTGTCAGGTGCCTGCGCTCATGCGCGGGGCAATGGTCTGAATGCCCTCTGTCCCGGACCGGAGCTGCCCGGTGGGGGCAGAGTGGTCACTGAAAGCCAGCGGCTGTGCGGCGAAAGCCTACTACCGTCTGCTTAGGGGATGGGGCACGGCGTCCCCACCGCACAGGGCCCACGTGCCTGGTGGTTCCCCTCGGAAGGGGGAAGAAAAGGGGAGGAGGAGGAATATAGGATGGGGCCTCCTTTGGTACCTGGGGGAGACGCCCAAGTCGACGGGGGTGTCTCCTCCCAGGTGGGAGTATGGATTCTCTCCTGTGGGGAGGATCCGCCCCTGGGATGGATTCTGGAATGATTATGAGGATGCCACCATTTGGCGCGTTTCTCGCCGGCTCGGTGGCAGACTTCGAGAGAGGGGGCAAGGCGAGCTCCCTCAAGTAGAGGACTTCTGTGGTGAGGTCAGCAAACCTCCCATTGGGGGACGGAAGGGACGAGAAAGGGGAGGTGCCTCCCTCCCATTTTGGGAGGAGTCAGGCAAGGGGGCCCCTTCACTGGGAGGGGGCCCCCTGATGCCGTAGTCTCCACGAGGGAGGCAGATCCTCCTGTGGGGCTGAGGAAGCTGGGGTGGGAGGCGGAAGACCTCTTTGAGATCCCAAGTTAACCCTGTCCCTCCTCAGGGTCCGTCTCTTGAATGCCTCACGGAGCACCAGGCCGAGACGGAGGAGGATGCGTGCAGGTTGGCCGACGCGATGGAGGCGGCCCGGGAAGAGTGGTTGGCCGCCGATGAAGAACCACTTTCCGCTATCATTGACCCCCCCCTCCAAGTCCGGGGGGGTCAAGAAAAAAAAGAAAAGGTGATATTAGTGGTTCCCCTCACCAAAGGCTGAGGAATTTTTCTCCAGCCCGGTGGAGGGCCACTTGGGGGAGAGGACTAGTTCTCTCCCCCACTTGTCACCTCCTTAGCAGGGTTTTGGGGGGGGGAATCCCACATTCCCTCCCAGTGGGGGGTCGGTCAGGAGCTGGGGTTCCTGGCCGACTCCAGCCCCCACTAACATCGGGGGCGGGGAAGGTTCCGGGGTGCCGGACCTTCCCAGTATACAGCTTACATAGGCAGTGGAAAGGTAGGGGTCTTTGCCCTCTCCCCCTGCAGGGGCCGTTAGCGGCCACGCCCGAGGGGAGCAGGACGAATGCCTCATGGCGATACCCTGCTTCCCTCACTATGGGCCAAGGAAAGACACCCCGGAGAGGTTTTAGTGGGTAGGCCCGGGGGACTTGTCCCCCGGGAGAGTCCCACATAACCCTATGGTACCCCCCAGAGTCCCTAGGGTACCTATAAAAGGTTTCCTCTTCGACAAAAAAAAGGAGGGGAAAAAATCTTCTGTGCACGGCGCTTGATTTGACGACCATGAGGTCATTGACCCATGGTCCCCGGCACAAGGCCGAAAGACCGGGTGCCCGTACACCCGGGTAGTGTGGGATTCGATGAGGGGTACATCGTTACGATACTACCCCTATTGCCTACCCACTAAAAAAAAAAAAAAAAACCCTCAGACTTTTAGCCTACTTAAGAGCACAACGGGAGTCCTGGGAGCATACGTGCATACATCAGTGACTCCCGCCCTCTATGGGGTTAGCCCCCCTCTCATGACGGGATTCCACTCCTTGTCATCTATTTATATACACACCTAGTGGAGATAATTACAACAGCAATACTAATAATAGTAATTGTTCGTGACTGAGCGGATCAGTGCGGTGGAGAGGGCTGACGATCACTCACACACACAATGAAACACTCACGCAAGTTTAAAACAGAAATTGATAAAGTATATTTACACAGTCAAATAAAAGTTACAATATTTACAAGAGATATTTACAGTTTAAATATGTACAGGGCGTACACGTTCCGCACACGGCACTGGACCTCGCGAGTCCGCTCCGAGACGCGAGCGAGAAGTCCGAGCGCGGGAGTCGCGGACCGAACCGACACGCGTGGAGCAAGCGACTCCAACAAAGGCGCGTGTTGCACAGCAGAGCAAGCAACTCTGCTATTGCGAATGCAAGAAAAGGATAAAGGCGTTATCCTGATGCGTGCGAAATATTCGTGCGAATAATTTCGTAAACTGTGACTAAAGACGTGCGGGTCGTACCTCGAATGAATCTAAGCAGACTGGCCCTCGTCCCCACTTCGCATCCGTTTTTATACTGTGCTTTTCTGGAATGTTCTTTCCTGTCGTCATTACCTCTTGAAGGAAATGACGACATAAAAAGAACACTCCAGAAAAGCCCGGAAAATTCTATATAAATGAATTCTACATAAATATAATTCTAAATAAATAATTGAGGACGATGACAAGGCTTTTTGAGTTTAGGAAAGCGGCAGCGCCGCCGTTTCGCTACTTGAGCGCGCTCCGCGTAAGCGCGGCTAAGTTCTATGATGTATTGATAGCGGGACGTAAGTCCCGTGCGCGGCGCAAATGGAGAGCAACGACAGCGATGTGTGCGATGTAACACACATCACTGCCGCTACTCTCTATGTATGTTATAGCTGCATTGCACCACCTATGTTGCACAGGCCATGCAACACAGGCGATGCAATGCAGCGTGATGAGGGCTTAGCGGAGCCCTTCGTTCGCTCGCGAACAGTAATAATAATATTGCTGTTAGTCTAACCTATGACATGATATTTCTTACCATACTCTATCTGTCTATTTATTTATTTATTTATTTACACACGCATGCCTGGCACAGTCGTATTCGCACTGCTATATACACCTAATTATGTACAGAACTTAGCAATACCTGCGCCCGCATACCCATATATACATATATTTTTACATATATTTACATATTTACATATCCATCCGTTTATCCTGGAGGGTCTGGGGGATGCAGTGATGCCAGCGCACGTTGCCGTTCCCTCTCCGCCGCCTCCTTCTCCCTCATGACCGTTTCACAGAACTCGGAGAAAGCCGCCCATCCCTCGTTTGTGGCCATTGCCTTCCCGAGGAGGGGGCCCAGCTCCAAGTCCGGCCCCACCGTTTCGATCAGCCTGGCTCTCTGCGCAGCCCACGCAGGGCACTCGGCCAGCGTATGTTGAGCCGAGTCCTCCTGTCCCGCGCAATGCGAACACCCGGGGGACTCGGCCCTGCCTATCTTATACAGGAATGCATTAAAGCATCCGTGCCCCGTGGCTATCTGCGTTGTTCTGAATGTCAACCCCCCAACGGATCTTTCCAGCCAGTCCTTAAAGCGAGGAATCAGGGCCTCTGCGACTCTCACCCCTGCGCCCGACTGGTCAGTCCCCCTTAGTCTATCCCTCCACTCCTCGATCGCACGATCCTTCTCCGCCGTTTGAATGGTTCGCTTTTCCCTCTCCGTGAGGGAGTCTCGCTCCCCGTCTCGCTCCCCGTCTTCCTCGTGAGGGAGTCTCGCTCCCCGTCTTCCTAGCCCGTTGTAGGCGGAAGTACGTCCTCTCGTGCCTCCTAGCCGCTATATCCATCGGCACGATGCCGGAGAGGATGGCGGCTGCCCTGTGCGATACCGTGCGATAGGCCGAGATCACTCTCAACGAGAGCGACCTCTGCACCCTCGCAATGTTTTCGCGTATATACCGATCTTTGCATACTGCGCTGGCCCACACTGGGGCCCCATACATTATGACCGAGTGGACAACTTCCACGTATAATTGCCTTCGTCACCCACTCGGCCCCCGCAGGTTAGGCATGATTCTGCTCAGAGCAGCCGCCATTCCCTCCGCTTTTGGGAGCAAACGCCGGAAGTACTCCCCGAAGCGCCAGCGACTGTCGATCGTTAAGCCCAAGTAGCGTATGGTTCGCCCCACTTTTATCCGCGTCCCTCCGACAAGTACGTTTCCCTCCGGGATTGGGTCCGTATTTTTGACAAAGACTATAACCTCAATCTTGGAGAGCCACCTCCAGGCCCAAGTCGCGTATCTCCCGGACAATCATTGCAACCGCCATCTCCGTTCTGGCCGTTGCCTCTCGGAACGTGTCTCCGCCGGCGACCACGATCGTATCGTCCGCGTAGCAGATCGCCCTACATCCCTCCGGCAGTCTCACCCGCAGTACCGGAATCGGTCCAAGGACCGAGCCCTGTGGAACCCCGCGCGTCACACGTTGCTCGCGAATCTTACCTTGACTGTCCATATATGACAGCGACCGATCATCCAAATATCCAGCGAGGACGGCCCTGAGGTAGCCCGGGACGCTTTTCCCGGCCAGTGCCCGCGTTATCGCCACCCACGGAATGGAGTTGAATGCGTTTCGTATGTCGAGCCCCACCGCTATCGCCGTTCCTCCCTCTAGTATCCGCTCCACCATCGTCCGGAGAGACAGTACCGCATCGATCGTCGATCTTCCCTTCCGGAATCCGTATTGGAACGGTGACAGGCCGCCCGATTCCTCTAGGTAGTTTTGGAGCCTGGCTACAACGACTCTCTCAAACAGCTTTCCGCCTACAAAAAAAAACAAACACTTGCCACACTGAATTACCCGTTACTTGTCGAAATAACTCATTTTTTATGACCCCAAAATTACGAATACTGACAAAACATAGCACGAATCGAGACTGTAACCCCCTCCTTCCAATTCTATATAACATTGAAGGTACTTGGATACAATTTAGCCCTTTCCCTGTTACCTCTGTCAAACCTCAAGAATTAAAACCACTAAATAAACTAACTTGGAAATATTTAACTCCAACCTCTCTCGCAACGAGTGGCATTTATTCTGAGAAAGATTTACAAAATTTACGGAATCATATAATGTTGCCAGCCAAAAATCCGCCATTTTAAATACAGTTGCTTAGAGATTCACAGGCCAGATGATTCATGACGACTCTGTCTCCTTACAAAATCTGTTAGACGAAGATGCGTTAAATAAGATCTATACTAATACTGCGTCTCGCATTTGGAACGGTTTAGTAACATTTGGATCTGCTACCGCGGGAGTATTCGGAATATTCATCATTATTAGAGTCACAAAGATTGTTTTTGATACTTTAATTCATGGCTACGCGCTGCACTCCGCATACGGCTGTAGCGTTTACTTATTGGGAGCGATATGGAGCTCTATAACTAATTTGTTGTTGCATCTAGCTCAACGACCTGAACAAGGAACTAATGCAGAACAGAATGTTGCTAACGTAAGAGAATCAAGCGTCTACAGAGCGTACACCGTCGAATGAACAATTACCGTCAAATCGCGACACTATCCCCACTATTTATAATTTTAACTAGTTACGACACATGGAGAATACTCCACAAATGCCTTAATTTCGATTATGGCATTTGTCTTTAAGGACGGAGGTATAACGTCGTTCAATTTTATCCTCTCTGTTTTATCATATCATTCATTCCCAGGGATGCGAGTTTGAACCTAATTTTTAAATTTTAAATAATACAAAATATAGTTATCACTGCGAATAATATTATTATTTTTCATAACGTTAAGTTTACTACTTACATATTGTACTTAGGTACTTTTTATTTTTTTTTTATTATTTTATTTTCGTGTTGTTTAACTTAGGATATAGTAATCTAGTGTTAAGATTTTGTATCGTTGTAATCTTAATAATTAATATTCGTCGCAAGAGGCTTCATCGATCGGCGCCACATCGGAGACACATCAAGCGTCACGTATCATCGGCCCTTATCAACCAAATACCAGGAAGTCACTGGGACAAAGAAGATCGTCAAAAAAGAAGGCAAACAACGGATCTTGACGACGACGCTCCGCGCAGTTCGTTTAGTGACTCCGTGCCAAGACCACGTTTAAATTCTGAGCTCCATACTTTTTTTATATTCACTGTGTTCACTGAGTTTTATACTTTTATATTCACTGACTCCGTGCCAAGAACACGTTTAGTTTCTGAATTATTATATTTTTATATTTACTGCGTTCACGCAGTTCGTTTAGTGACTCTGTGCCGAGACCACGTTCACTGAGTTTTATATTTTTATTATATTCACTGCGTTCACTGAGTTCTTATAATTTTACATTCACTGAGTTTTATATTTTTATTACATTCACTACGTTCACTGAGTTTTATATTTTTATTACATTCACTGCGTTCAGTGAGTTTTATATTTTTATTATATTCACTACGTTTACTGAGGTTTTATAATAAATTCATCCATTTTTATTATTATTACGAGTGTTAGAATCATTAATCGATTAGTTACCAATCTCCGGGCATCCCCTGGTAAAGTTGATGCAGATTGACTGACCGGAAAAATAAAACGGAGACAGACGTCGGAACACCAGAGGTTACACTATATCGATGTCACACAGAAGTTCGAATTGAACGCCCGTGTATTTCAGCATAGCGTCCCACGTGGAAATTCCGGTAACGTGTAATAGTGAGTGGGATCGAGACCGTAATTCTTTATGCTATTCTCGCGAAAATTTTCGAACATATCAGTTAATAGCAAAACGTCCGTTTTCAGATACAGATCACTGTATTCCCCGAGATCTCTCACGCAAAAATGTTGCCACACGTTCAACGCGTGCTCGTAGTCGTCATCGCTAACGCATTCACCGGTCAACGAACTGCGGAATGCCTCGCGCGGAGGCAATTCGGTCTCTAGCAGCTTATCAACACTGTCGACGTATTCGTACAGAAACACGCCTTTGCGCGTGAGTAATTCGAAATCCTCGTCGCTGAGTTTCGAAAATTCCGATCGCGCGATCCGTAATCAATCCCTGTCGAGATACTGTGAGTTATGACGAACGAACGACGTAGTGGAGAGACTGAACTATCGTACATAAGAGGGCAACCGATTCTCTTAAGAGGGACTATCTGAGGAAAACTCCTAGAGGAATCGTGTGTAAATGAACGGGTACCGGAATGTTACGAGACACTTTAGCCGTTATTCCTTTATTCCAGTTGCTTTGCCGGGTTCGGCTACAACCACTTACTTCTAGTCTGCCACGATAACACTTAACAACTGAACATCGCGAGTAACCACGTGAGACTCTACCAATCGCAACGCTTAGCCGAGGTAGTGTACGCAAACACCACGCTTGCAGCGCCGTAGCACAAGGCGCGCAATACAAAATGAAACTCGCTTTCTTACAATACGATACCAATTTTTGAAGACTCGTACTGAGAAACTTATACGAATCCACGAATCATAGCTTCACGCAGGTGTTCCATCTGTTGCGCGTCGTTTCCTTCACATGCTTCGTGGACGAGATGTACGTTTCTTTAGTCAACGGTAACAATTCGACTTTACCTTCAAAATTATTGGCAACCTCTCGAATGATGAAATGCGCATCGTAGCCCGATAAATTGTGAAAGAACACGGGAATGACGAACGCATTTTTATAATTCAAATTGCAACGCGAGTGCCGGACCCCTGTATCATCCAGTGACGTGACAGTAGTCGCGCACGCGTAGTTCCTCCGATTCGAACGGTTTTTCGCAGATGTGACAACGAGTCGCGTTTTGAAAATCGTGTATCTCTTCAGGAGTAAGCTCCACCATGGTTGCGATCCTGTGCAACGTTTCCTTCGCGCGATGCGCAAGAGCGTTGAGCTCGTCGACGAACCACGATATACAGTTCTCGCCGCGATGAAATCTGTACGCCTGGGCGCGATAATCCTCGTTGCGCACGCATCGCACGCAATATCCGATGCTGAATGCTCTGTGATGCTGATAAGCGTATCTGTTCAGCGTCACGCGCTCGACATCCTGGCTCTCCTTCTCCAATACGCACTCCAGATCGGCGTATACCACGAAGGGAAGTCTCTCCTCTCTTTGGTAATTGCAAAACTCAACCACTTGTCATCCTCGTTCGGAAAAACGATAGAGCACTCGTTCATCCTCCCGCAGTTCGAAACATGAGCGGCGAGCTTTTCTCTCGAGTGGAAATAATACAGACATCTAAAATTATTTTTTAAAAAATATAACAAATTTCAATCGTAAGTACATAAAAAATATTTGTTTCCTACCGATTGCAGATGAACTTTTTCTGTTTGTGCTTGCTTAGTTGACTCCCAACCAATCGCGACAGGTCTTTTATCCACGCGAAATGACCTTTGCTCGAACAGTGTTGCGCGTTCGGCACGTAGAACAAATTAACGTGAATATCTCTCTTGTCATCGGTGAGTCGCAGAGGAACGATCGCGTCCTCGAGTCGCAGAGAAAAGATCGCGTTACCGCTCCGCTCCTTCTGAGTGAACACGTTGATCGATATATCGTTGAGTCGTTCGAATCTTCCGATTTGTTTCAGATTTGTGGGAAAATCGATGCCATCTAGCTTCAACACAGTCCGGTAATCGGGGTACTGATTGAGTCTATCGGCATGTTTGTCGACGGGATACAACGCTGCAATCACTGCTCACGCAAAACACGCGTTATCCGTCGTTCGAACGTTGACCACTGCTCTTCTTAGCTTTACGAATCGCGGCATATCAATCAAACATCCCACTCGCATGGGATTACACTTGTTAATGTTCACTACTATATTCAATATGCGCGACAACGCCCAGCCACTGTCGCGCTCCTGAAATTCCTCCAGACCCGTCAGAGTCACATCGACCACGTGTCTGTCGCACCATTCTCGCAAATTGGAGGTACGGAAAAGCTGTCGATTCCTCGTAACAATACTCTTCAAGGAGATCTCGTCGTTCGCGACGAATTCTCCGTTGAATATAGTATTGACCTTTAAACACACGTGTCTTTCGAGATTGTCACGCACCTTCTCGAGCACCGTGCTTCTCGCGTCGTCGAGAAATCGTCGAGGCTCAATGTGCCGCCGGTTTATCACCGCACCGGTCGATACTCGTTTTTCGAACGCTGTATCAATCTCCACCCACGAGTGTTCTCCATCAACGTACCCAGCACCCACACGCTCAAAACGTCGCCGTAACTCGACTCTCGCACCCTCCAATCGCGCTATTCGAGCCACTAGAGAATTCACCGTTCCAACGTTGTGTCGTCGACGACACTCCTCTCGCATCGACTCCAGACACTCGTCGCACCGCCGCACAGTGTGTCCAAATCGATTTTAGCCGGTCAAAAATAAAAAAAATGGAATAACAAATTTTGATAGCACATGTATTTTTCTTATAACAATGATAAGTATATACCGCTCGTTATAAATAATAAAAAAATCATACGAACTCATAGGCCAATGTATATACAAAAAACGAGCAACATGGATGACACAGTAAAATAAAGTATATTTAATCTCTCATTGTAACGAACTCAATTTACAATAACAAATACGAAAAATCAAACGTTTCGACCTCACGGGGTCTTCCTCAGCGATAAAAACAATAAGACAATGAGATGTACGCGTCGTTTACATATTGAGTGGCAATTTGTCGATCATACAAGTAAGCTCTAGAAAGTTCGCACGCATGTACTTAGTACGTTCCGATACAAATTTTTACAAAAATCTCCGTCACAAAAACAATAAAATAAGTATTATGGTCAAGCAGTAAAAATAAAAAATAAAGTATAAAGAAAATGAACAATATAAAAAACATGAAATGAAGGTGACAATTATTCATCGTTAGGTGGCGAGAATACACTGGTCCAACAATAAAAGATGTAATCTTAGTCCAAGTCTTCGAAGGGGTCAAAACGGATGTTGTATCATAATACGTATGTATGTTCGGACGCAATCTGAATATATAACCCGAGTTAGATATGAGATTTAATGTTGTAACGGTATATCAACCCGAGTAACATACAATGTACTTAAACATCAAAGTATTTATATGCAACTTACAGAAAAAAGCGCAGTCATCCAAAGTTGACACAAGTAACAGTATAATACCAGCGCAGTGGCGAACGTGACCGACACATGTGACAAGAAGCGCAAATCTGATCGTTAGAAACTAACAAAGGGACAAGTTATGTACGTTGCCGTTAGCGTCGCTTCAAATTGATGGTAGAGGGGAGCCTTGCTAAATAATCCAAAATGCTATTATAGGTCTTGTCTAACAAATCAGTGTCTTTGTGTGAATTCACGCTGTGTTGTTGAAACTTGATGTGGATCATCTCACTGATAAGCCTCTTCTGGTAATGATGTTCCACATCAAGGATTTCGACATTATCCCAGTCGAAATGGTGGTTGAGATGCGTCATATGTTGCGTCACCACTGAATGTTTAGAAGGATCTAATTTTATGTTGTACTTGTGTTCTTTTAGTCTGGTGATTAATTTTCTCTTTGTTTGCCCAACATATGTCGCATCGCAATCCATACAGCAAATCCTGTACACCACTCCATTTTTTTCGCCGTTGGTATATTTGTCTGTATGTGGAAATATAAATTTGGACAAACGGTTTATGCATCTGTACCCTAATGTAATTCTCGACACGTCAATGGCACGTTTAATTAGTGTAATAATGTTATTGATAAAAGGTAGTATTAAGAGGCTTTTTCTATTAACTGTCGGACTGCAAATTGAGGTTTCTGTTTTTTGTTTAATTTTACGAGAAAGGGTGTTGATCCTCACATTAACATGTTTAAAAATAAAGTGTAAAGGATATCCATTATTTAGTAGGGTGTGTATGCACCAGTCTATGTTTTTTTGGAAAAAATTCGGATGTGATAGTAGGATTGCTCTGTCGATCAAGCCATAAATAGTTCCCCTTTTATGACAGAGTGGATGATTGGAATAAAAGGATAAGTACCTTCCCGATGAGGTACTTTTATGGAACCAATCAATTACTAAACTGTTTCCTTTGTTAATTAATATTAAGTCCAGAAAGCTTAGGGAACTGTTATTTTCGTATTCTATGGTGAATTTTAGCCTTTCATGGTAATCATTAAATCTCTCAAGGAATACTTGTGATAAGTGTCTGGGAGTGGCTAAAACGATATCGTCTACATATCTGTAATAAAAGGTAGGAGAATAATTGATGGAAGAGAGCACTGATTCTTCTAACAAGGGAAGTGTCACGACTGTCCGGAACCGATTTGATTCTCCTTTAAATATGTTGTTATATATACAAATCTAAGAGACACGTATTTTTTTATATGGGCCACTTTTGACTTTTAAGGGGTAAAACACCCCTTTGAAAAAAAACGGTTTTTATCTTTCAAGGCGAATATCTTTGAAACTATTA
Organism: Crematogaster levior; assembly: GCA_901521435.1. Lineage (NCBI taxonomy): Eukaryota > Metazoa > Arthropoda > Insecta > Hymenoptera > Formicidae > Crematogaster > Crematogaster levior. Next base: position 298,281 of record CABEGB010001140.1, read on the forward strand.
GAGATAGAAAAAAAATTCAAACGGGGTATTAAATGGCTTGATGAGTACTACAAAATACTGTAAAAAAATTTTTCTTTTTTTTTTTTCAAAAAATCTTACCCCTTTAACTGTTTTTTCAAAATTTTTAATTTTTGTTTTCATCAAATTAAAGGTTATTTTTTAACGAATTCATCCATGTATATTAAAGTTATGTTGCGTAATATCATTTTTGAGAAATCATTACAAACCCCTCCGTATATACGTTATTCGTGCTCGTATCGTATCTACTATGTGCGTAAGTGTAATAATTATCGTCGAAATACAATATTTAAAAAAATGTTAAATTTGTACAAAAATAAGCTTTTATTTGTGGCGATAAAAAAAATTTGAAATTTTGAAAAAAGAGGAATGGAAATTTTGGATTGGAATATTTTAAAAATTAAAAAAATTTTTTTTGCACTGTCTTATAAAGTACTCCTAAAATCATTCAACTTTTATTACATGATATTTTTCTAACAATACAGATTATAAAAAATATTAAGAATTAGGGTAGAGTTTTTATTGTACCTTCTTAAAATTATTAAATTGTATTTATCTCTGTACCTTTTTTTTTTTTTTTTTTTTACGTAGGGAAATCCTCATGGATACCCGTTCCCCGGGGGAGGAAACGGGTTATGCCGGACTCTTACCGGCTAAAACCCTACGGTGGCCCTCCTCGTGCGCGTTTGGGAGACCACGGGAACGCAACATTCATCTCTGTACCTACATTATTTCCTTATAATATCTTAAGATTATTTTCTCTTACAACTTATTATTTTATTATTTTTATTCCAATGCTCTAACATCTTGTTTATTTATTAGTTTATACATTAATTTTGCGCAATAATATCTACACGTAATTAATAATAAAATAATTAATAAATGTTTACATATATTATAATACATTTATATTTTTTACTAGATAATAAATTTATATTATTTTTTTTATTATTTACTCATTATATACATTACAATAATGATAATCGACGAAAAAATGTTTTAAACATAATGACTGTTTGCACCAAGAACATCTTACTACAGCTAAATTATTGCAACCTTCGATATCACATATTGTTGAAGTTTCGTCAAAACTGAATTCTACTGGATTTTCAAATTCTTCTGGTCTTTCGTTCGTATATCCACTTTTAAACCACGAATATTTAAATAAGTTGTAATATCGTGGGGATGACAATTGATTATGTATCAAAGATTGCAATTTTATTATATTATTGCGTTCATGTAAATTTATATTACTTTCCAATAGTAAAACAGTATCTGAAAATCTTTTAGCAAAATTTTTCCAAATTCTAAATCCATAAACATCTAATGGTTGTATTTTTCCTGTAGTACCTTTCGGTATTATCATAGTAGTAACATGAGTATGAGTAGTAACAAGTAATAATGTAGGTACAGAGATGAATGTTGCGTTCCCGTGGTCTCCCAAACGCGCACGAGGAGGGCCACCGTAGGGTTTTAGCCGGTAAGAGTCCGGCATAACCCGTTTCCTCCCCCGGGGAACGGGTATCCATGAGGATTTCCCTACGTAAAAAAAAAAAAAAAAAAAAAGGTACAGAGATAAATACAATTTAATAATTTTAAGAAGGTACAATAAAAACTCTACCCTAATTCTTAATATTTTTTATAATCTGTATTGTTAGAAAAATATCATGTAATAAAAGTTGAATGATTTTAGGAGTACTTTATAAGACAGTTCCAAAAAAATTTTTTTAATTTTTAAAATATTCCAATCCAAAATTTCCATTCCTCTTTTTTCAAAATTTCAAATTTTTTTTATCGCCACAAATAAAAGCTTATTTTTGTACAAATTTAACATTTTTTTAAATATTGTATTTCGACGATAATTATTACACTTACGCACATAGTAGATACGATACGAGCACGAATAACGTATATACGGAGGGGTTTGTAATGATTTCTCAAAAATGATATTACGCAACATAACTTTAATATACATGGATGAATTCGTTAAAAAATAACCTTTAATTTGATGAAAACAAAAATTAAAAATTTTGAAAAAACAGTTAAAGGGGTAAGATTTTTTGAAAAAAAAAAAAAAAAAAAAAATTTTTTACAGTATTTTGTAGTACTCATCAAGCCATTTAATACCCCGTTTGAATTTTTTTTCTATCTCTAATAGTTTCAAAGATATTCGCCTTGAAAGATAAAAACCGTTTTTTTTCAAAGGGGTGTTTTACCCCTTAAAAGTCAAAAGTGGCCCATATAAAAAAATACGTGTCTCTTAGATTTGTATATATAACAACATATTTAAAGGAGAATCAAATCGGTTCCGGACAGTCGTGACACTTCCCTTGTTAGAAGAATCAGTGCTCTCTTCCATCAATTATTCTCCTACCTTTTATTACAGATATGTAGACGATATCGTTTTAGCCACTCCCAGACACTTATCACAAGTATTCCTTGAGAGATTTAATGATTACCATGAAAGGCTAAAATTCACCATAGAATACGAAAATAACAGTTCCCTAAGCTTTCTGGACTTAATATTAATTAACAAAGGAAACAGTTTAGTAATTGATTGGTTCCATAAAAGTACCTCATCGGGAAGGTACTTATCCTTTTATTCCAATCATCCACTCTGTCATAAAAGGGGAACTATTTATGGCTTGATCGACAGAGCAATCCTACTATCACATCCGAATTTTTTCCAAAAAAACATAGACTGGTGCATACACACCCTACTAAATAATGGATATCCTTTACACTTTATTTTTAAACATGTTAATGTGAGGATCAACACCCTTTCTCGTAAAATTAAACAAAAAACAGAAACCTCAATTTGCAGTCCGACAGTTAATAGAAAAAGCCTCTTAATACTACCTTTTATCAATAACATTATTACACTAATTAAACGTGCCATTGACGTGTCGAGAAATTACATTAGGGTACAGATGCATAAACCGTTTGTCCAAATTTATATTTCCACATACAGACAAATATACCAACGGCGAAAAAAATGGAGTGGTGTACAGGATTTGCTGTATGGATTGCGATGCGACATATGTTGGGCAAACAAAGAGAAAATTAATCACCAGACTAAAAGAACACAAGTACAACATAAAATTAGATCCTTCTAAACATTCAGTGGTGACGCAACATATGACGCATCTCAACCACCATTTCGACTGGGATAATGTCGAAATCCTTGATGTGGAACATCATTACCAGAAGAGGCTTATCAGTGAGATGATCCACATCAAGTTTCAACAACACAGCGTGAATTCACACAAAGACACTGATTTGTTAGACAAGACCTATAATAGCATTTTGGATTATTTAGCAAGGCTCCCCTCTACCATCAATTTGAAGCGACGCTAACGGCAACGTACATAACTTGTCCCTTTGTTAGTTTCTAACGATCAGATTTGCGCTTCTTGTCACATGTGTCGGTCACGTTCGCCACTGCGCTGGTATTATACTGTTACTTGTGTCAACTTTGGATGACTGCGCTTTTTTCTGTAAGTTGCATATAAATACTTTGATGTTTAAGTACATTGTATGTTACTCGGGTTGATATACCGTTACAACATTAAATCTCATATCTAACTCGGGTTATATATTCAGATTGCGTCCGAACATACATACGTATTATGATACAACATCCGTTTTGACCCCTTCGAAGACTTGGACTAAGATTACATCTTTTATTGTTGGACCAGTGTATTCTCGCCACCTAACGATGAATAATTGTCACCTTCATTTCATGTTTTTTATATTGTTCATTTTCTTTATACTTTATTTTTTATTTTTACTGCTTGACCATAATACTTATTTTATTGTTTTTGTGACGGAGATTTTTGTAAAAATTTGTATCGGAACGTACTAAGTACATGCGTGCGAACTTTCTAGAGCTTACTTGTATGATCGACAAATTGCCACTCAATATGTAAACGACGCGTACATCTCATTGTCTTATTGTTTTTATCGCTGAGGAAGACCCCGTGAGGTCGAAACGTTTGATTTTTCGTATTTGTTATTGTAAATTGAGTTCGTTACAATGAGAGATTAAATATACTTTATTTTACTGTGTCATCCATGTTGCTCGTTTTTTGTATATACATTGGCCTATGAGTTCGTATGATTTTTTTATTTTTCTTATATTCTAACATGTGAATGCATACGAAAATGAAAGTTTTAATGAATTATACCATTATACTAGGAAAATATTTATTATTAAACTCATTATATCATGTCGCACTATTTTTACATATGAAATTAATACTTCATGTACACATCGATTACTCGATGTTGATGATAAAGTAATCAGTGAAACATTTGTCCCTATGTTTTTCCAAGTAATATGTTTAAAAAAATCTTCTTATATCATTATTTAATCAATTCAGAATAATCCAATCTCTAAAAGTCTGCACCCGGTAATAGAATGAAATACCATTCATGTATTGTGTCATATAAAAAAAGTCTCGCCGAATCCCGCCATGTGGTTTTTTTTACATATAATTAAGACTTATAAGAAACAATATACAACAAGGGAACGCGCGATTCCCAGCGCTTCTTGAGATACATCCAATATTGTGTTCCAATGCATGGCCTGTTACAGAATATCGTCCGATTTGCAAGGAGGCTTATCCATTAAACAGTCGAATGTTTATTTTGTATTTGGCTTATGTAGTATCATTTCCGACGTATTTTTGAATGCTTGAAACAATATTGCTTTCAGAAAAATTCTATGATATTTCCCATTTCTGAGAAAATTGAATTAAAATGGGCCAAAAATGTTGATTTGATAGCATTCAGTGGTATTGCTGTTAAGGAAATTTTTTTTATAAATAGTTTTATTAACTCCACATAAAAGTGCAAATATTTTACCACTAAAATAAGTTTTTTTCTACGATTTCTCCAAACTGCGAAGATTTGTAGATATATGTTTTACAAGCCATCTACTTCTATGATAATGCTTAAGCATTATGCATTCTAATGCTCGACATTCTGTAGATTAATACAACTAACTATGTGAGAATTCTTCTTGACGATCGCGGTGACGACAACACGAGAACTTGATTTATACACTGATTTTAATTTTTTTGGTCACATTTCTCTTCTTTTGTTCGTAATTTTCCTTTTCTATTAAAACCGAAAATCATGTGTGCGCATATGTTTGTTCCTATTTTCGTCTAGCTAGAGTTTCGACAAACGAGGATTTATTTAAAAGATTGCTCGCTTCATCTGATCCTTACGTTACATTTCTGAGACGTAACCCCTCTAAAAAATATAAACCATTTTCTGAAGATGTTTTGAACCTTTTGAAACACCCAAATGTTACTAGTAAGGCAGACGAGTCTGATGATAATGACGACAATGAAGATAAAAGTAACATAATTGTTGTGAACCATCGGTTACACGCGATACAACCATAAGGTCGTGCATCCTTACCGACCCGCCGAGGGGCGCATCGGTCGTATCCGCTGTGTATACAGCGAGTCGGTCTACTTATGTATGTAACCACATTCTGCTCTGCACATGTACCGCGCCATTTGTTTTTACTCTCTGTGAACGTGTATATCCATTCTCTTCCTTGATTAAAGAAGGCAGGCATACTGTGTGACATTTTGTGTATTCTCTTTTATATTCGTCTACCTGCGTGCATTCTTGTAGTCTATCGTCAACAGGTTATAGGCCCAGGTGATTACGCGAGGCAAGATCAATCAGACGGACAATCGAGTGATACGACGACATTCTGAGTCTCGCGGCACGCCACAAAATGAACGCAACCGGCGTAAAGTTCGAGGTTCTCAACAAGGACAATTACGAAACGTGGAAGCTGCAAATGCGCGCCGTGCTCATAAAGAACGACGCGTGGGGTTACGTGAGTGGCACGATCACGAAACCCGAAGTGAGACCGAATGACGCAACATCAGCGGATGCCGAACGTCAATGGATTGCGGCCGATCTAAAGGCGCAATCGGACATAGTTCTCGCGATGAATCCGTCTGAAATCAAGCAGACAAAGGGATGCACGTCCTCACGCGAAATTTGGCAGAGGCTAGAGGCAACGTATCAATCAAAAGGGCCAGCACGAAAGGCAGCTTTATTGAATAACCTTATATCCCTAAAGCTGCAGAGCGATGGTGACGTGCGCGATCATTCTCGGAGATTCTTCGACACGGTGGATAGGCTGTCGGAACTGGATGTTGAGATCAACCATGAGCTATTGGCGGTCATGCTCCTGCGAAGCCTTCCGGAAAGCTACGAAAACTTCAGATGCGCAATATCATCGCGCGACGAACTTCCATCCCTCGAGATGCTCAAGATAAAAATCGTGGAAGAATACGACGCCCGCAAGGAAACGGATCAAAATTCGCAAAGTGCAATGTACGCCGGGAAGACAAAAAATGCAAACAATAAAAAATATCGACAAAGAACGGACAAACAAAGCAGTGCGAAGGACGATTCGAGAATAAAGTGCCACAAGTGCGGGACGATTGGACATCGGGCAAAGAATTGTCAAAAGACAAAGAAACCGAACGAAGAAAAGCCAGCCGAAAAAAATGTCGAAAGTGTGTGCCTTGCAGTGTTTTCGAACGCGCCGGAAAACAGAGCGGCTCGAATCGAAAACAGCGCGGATCGCGGCGAATGGTGCGTCGACAGTGGTTGCACATCGCACATGTGCAAGGACATTGAATTATTCGCGGAGGTCGATCGAAACGTTGATCACGGAAAATTGAATCTCGCGAATAGCGCCCGCGCGAATATAGAAAGGTTAGGCAACGTATCATTCGAAGCGCGCATGAGCAGAAGACGGAAGGCGATCGAACTTAGCGACACGCTATTCGTACCGGACCTACGGGCAAACCTCATCTCGGTCGGTAAGGTTACCGACAAGGGGCATAAAGTCGTGTTTAGCCGCACGAAAGCCGAGGTCGTCGATTGCGCCGATAAAGTACTGCTCACTGCAAAGCGCGAAGGAGGACTCTATTATCTCCCCACGTCAATGGACGATGAATGCAGAAAAATCTGCGACCCGGATGACACAACGAGGACGGTGAGGAGGGACACTCTCGAAGATTGGCACATCCGCATGGGACACCTCAACATCCAATCCCTTCGGGAGGCTATCAAAAGGGGACACATTCGTGGAATTGACGTCAAGAACGTCAACGAAGACTTCCAGTGTCGGATATGTCTCCAGGGGAAGATGTGTCGACCCCCTTTTTCCAAGGTTTCGGAAAGAGTGACAACCAAGGGTCAGCTCACGCACCCCTCCGATGGTGCGCCACCTTGTCGTGGTGGAGGGGCTCCCCCGGAATCCGTTCTGGGGGTCTAAGAGCGCACCAGGGTTTTTGGGCCGTCCCCGGGCCGCTCGGACTTATTCCGGGGCCGGGGCCGGAGGCGGCGAAGTGTTGGGTGGGTGCTCTCGAATGTTGGGGCTCCCCCCGCGGCCGGTGTTCCGAACGCGTGGGGGCCTTGGCAGGAGGGAGTACCCTTCTTTCCCTCCCAAACGGCTACGGGACGTAGTCCCGCAGTACGCGGGAGGGAGGTTGAGGGACGGGCCGGTGGTGTCCCGGAACTCCCGGGCCCATCGGGCTGGGCCACCCCAGGCCGCTCGGACGTATTCTGAGGCAGGGCTGGGGTGGCGGAGGGAGCCATTGGCTCGGGCCAGGATGGGGTCGTTAGGCTTGGTTGCCAACCGTCCTAGGGGAAGGACACCCCGAAAATAAACCAAACTTTTATTGTTAATTATGGAAATGGACAACAAAAGGTGCCGATTATTACCGGCCCAGGGCGACCGGACGCCCAGGGCCCGGCGAGAGAGGGGTGTCGTCCCGGCCCCTCTCCCGTCGTCATCGGACGACGGGCTATCCCAGGAGTGCACCGCAGGCTCCTGGGAAGAAGCGGTGCCTGCGAAGGGGCTAACACCCAATTATTACGGCACACCTGTGCCGGTAAATAGAAGACTCGGCTTCATCGTGAGGCAGGGAGAGGTGGCGGTGAGACATCTCCCAGTTCTCGTGGAGCGTTCCCCGCCCTCACGCTCCTCCTCTCAGATTAAGAGGAGGTGCCGATTCAGATGATGAGATGAGAGGTCCTACCTCCTCATCTCTAGACCTGGGGGCACAGTTGATTGTGTCCCTGAAGAGGGATCTTAGCCTTGAGCGATTAGTTCTCCCGTCAACTTCTTCCTCTTTGGAGGATGTGTCAGGCCTCGCGCCAGGGTCGCAGACATCTAGACCCCTGTCACTTGCTTCTGATAGAAGCAGCGTGAGGGGATCCAAGAAGAGGAAAAAATTGGAGGCCCAAGCGGACTCACCGATCAGGTCTTCCTCCAGTGAGAGAGAACTTGATCACCAGGCTGCAAAGGCCCCCAAGTTGGACAATAAAGGCCGTCCTCCAAAAGATCCTGCTCATGCGGGGAAATCCACGGAGCAGGAGTTGAGAACAAAAAAGCTCAAAGCCAAGGGGGATAAATTGGAGACTGTGGCTCTTCGAGCCATTGATCCGAGCGTCCCGGTCAGCAATACGGCGTCCCGTATGAAAACCTGGGAGGGGAAGCTCAGAAGCGCAGAGGAAAAGTTCCGAACGGCTTCCCCGGAAGACGTGGCAAGTGCTTTGAAGGACCAGATCCCGGTGATCAGGAAGGTGGCTGAGACATCGTCCGGCATACAGGGACCCCTCTTATCGAGCCTCATGAAAGTGGCCTCGTTTTTTGAGGCTGGAATCAGTCGGTTGGCTGAGTCTAGCGCTAGAGGATTCTACGACCCCTTGTCTGGTCGCGCGCCGTCCCCGGCTAACAGCCGGCGAGATGAGATAATGGAAGCCAACATACGCCTGGAGGCGGAGGCCGCGGATCTCCGCAGGCAGTTAGAAGAGATCAGGCGCACCTCACCTCCTCATTCTCCGCTGACACGTTCGAAAACGCGGAGCACCCCTGCAGAGGAACTGCCGGATAAAGTGCCTCCCTCTGATACTCCCCCTGTGGGGATGACCATCAGTAGGGAGGAATTAGAAGAACATCCGGCCTACCGACCATCTCTCCTGGGAAAACCACCGGAAAGGATCCCAGAGGAGCAGGGAATGAACCCCATCATTCTCCCCCCCCCTGAGGCGCAGGGGAGGGGGAAGTGCAGAGTCGGTTACATTTGGTGACCTTGATGGGATAGTGGAGAAGGTTTCTGAGAGGGTCGTTAACATTCTCCTCGAAAAATTTCCTGCCTTATCCTCTAAGAATGGACCTGAACCCGTCCGAGAGGAGCCGGCCCCTAAAGGAGCTCCGGCTCCGACCCCCGTTGAGAGCTTGGCGGGCAAGGGCATAAAGAAGGGGAAGAAGGGTGATAAGGCTGGTAAGCAGGTGGTTCCTGCTAAGGCGCCACAACTACCCAGTTCCAGTTCCCAGTCCCTGCCCCTCCCCTCTAAGGGGAACCAAGCTAGGGGTGGGAAGAGAGGAGAGCCCTCCTCTTCAAAGGTGCCCCCTCCCTCCTCCCGGCCTGCTCCGCCCTCCTCCTCTGCCAGCCCTGGACAGCAGGGGGAGACATGGAATCCGGTAGTGGGGAGGAAAGAGAAGAAGAGGGCCGCGACTACGAAAGCCGCTCCCCCCTCCAAAGGGAAACCCACCACCCCCTCTCCCCGGGTTCTTCCCCTTAGGGGGAAGGCCCAGGAGAAGGGGGCGGTAAAGAAGAGAAGGAGTCCGAAGTCCGCGGCAGTCATCATCACGTGCCCCGAGGGAGAGTACGCCAAAACTCTGGCGCATGCTAAGAAGAGCATCTCCCTCGGGGAGTTTGGTATCTCCGCTGGCAGTCTCCGGCCGCGGGAAGCAATAACCGGTGCCCTCGTAATGGAGGTTACGGGGCAAGATAAAGAGGCAAAGGCAGACAGGCTGGCCGACAAGTTGGCCAGTCTGTTTGAGCACACTCCGAGCGTGAGGGTTTCTCGCCCCCGCAAGTTGGCGGATCTCCGCCTGCGGGGGGTGGAACCCTCCGTTACGAAAGAGGAGGTGGTCGCCGCAGTGTCGGCCAAGGGAGGGTGCCCGCCCTCGGACATTCAAGTGGGGGAACTTAAACCCTCACCCCGTCCGAGGGGGCTGGGCACCATACTTGTGAGATGCCCTGTAGGGGCCGCTAATAGAGTGGCGCAGGGGGGTCGATTAAACCTGCAGTGGTTTTCTGTAGGGGTCGACCTCCTTGCGCCAAGGCCCCTGCAATGTTTCAAATGCATGGAGGTGGGCCATGTGAGGAACAGGTGCCCCAATGAATATGACCGCAGCGGCCGTTGTTACCGCTGCGGCGATTCGGGGCACCTGGCGGCCATCTGTGAAGCAAAGGTCTCCTGCATGATTTGTAGGGAAGCGGGGAGATCACACGATCACAGGATGGGGGGCCCTGCTTGCAAGCCCCCCAAGAGGAAGGGCAAAAAGGGGACGAAGCATGCGCCGTCCCCCCCTCAACCCCCTGCTGGGGGACTGTTACAGGAAAAGGAGGAGACGAGTCCGGCGATCGTCGAAACCCCGCAAGGGGACCCAGAAACACAACCGCTTCCGCAGCGGCAACCCGGGCCTAAGGTCAGGGATATCGAGATCGCGGACCATCTCAGGTACGCCGTCGTAGTCGCCGGAGACAATTCGACTCCGGTGCCTATGGACGTGGATACCCAGGGCCAGGAGGAGCTGTTGGGCGAGTAGGCGCGTTCACGCCCACACGGCTCCTCCAGGCCAATCTGAATCACGCCCGGCAGGCCCAGGACTTGTTCCTACAGGACCTCGCCGGGCGTGATTCGGGCCTAGGAGTAATTGCGGAGCCGTACCGTGTGCCTGACTCTGACCCGAACTGGGTGTCGGCCACGGACGACTCCGCAGCCATCGTTAGGAGGCACTCCCCTCGCTCCCCTCTCATTTCCCTAATCGTGAGTGGGAGGGGGTTTGTCATAGCGAGGTGGGGTGCCTTGCATGTCGCGGGGGTTTACGCCCCCCCCCCCAGGTGGACCCTCCCGGAGTTCAAGGAATTCTTGCGGGAATTGGGGGATGGCATACGCCGGTGCCTCCCCCATCCCGTGCTGGTGGCCGGGGACTTTAACGCCTGGGCAGAGGCGTGGGGTTCCCGGTCCACCGGCCCCCGCGGGAGGGTCCTCCTGAGTTGGGTGGCGGAGTGGGAGCTCGAGTTACTCAACAGGGGCTCCCAGAGCACCTGCGTCCGCTCCCGTGGGGAGTCCATAGTCGATCTGACTTGGGCGACCCCGGGGGCGGCGCGTCTGGTCGAGTCATGGGGGGTGGCCCAGCGTGAGTCATTGTCCGACCATCTCGTCATCGAGATGGTCCTCACGGCCACCCCCCGGGAGGTGCTCCTCCGCCGCCGAAGGGGGGGTGCTAAACCCCCTCGTTGGTCCCTGTCAAAGCTGGACAGGGACCGACTGATGGCGGCTGCCTCCGTGGAGACCTGGGCCGACTTGCCGGCCCAGGTCGATGCGGAGGCCGAAGCCGCGGAGATCGGAGCTATGGCCGCCCGCATTTGCGATGCGGCCATGCCCCGGTCCAAGCCCGCCTCCCGCCGGGCTATGTATTGGTGGAGCGAGGAGATCGCGGAGTTGCGCCGTAAGTCCAATGCGGCGCGCCGCGGTTTCCTCCGTGCCCGGCGGAGAGGGGCGGGCCACGACGACGAGACGGTCGCGGTGGCACGCAGTGCGTATTCTGCCGCGCGGTACGCGCTGCGGATAGCCATCCGCGACGCCAAGGCCAGGGCCTGGGATGAGTTGATCGCGCAACTCGACCAGGACCCCTGGGGGCGCCCGTACAAGATTGTGATGAAGAAGTTAAGACCGGCGGCGCCCCCAGTAGCGGAGTCTCTGGACCCCGAATTCCTCAATAGGACGGTGGAGAAACTCTTCCCCCGGAGGGATATCGCGATCCCTCCAAAAGGGGGTTCTCCGCCGTGGGAGGAGGAGTTCCGGGTCTCGGAGACCGAGCTCGTCCGGGCGGCTAAGAAGCTTGGTGCCGCAGGAAAGGCACCTGGCCCGGACGGGGTGCCTGGTCGCGTATGGGCCCTGGCCTTAGGCGAGGTAGGTGCCCGCCTGAGGAATCTTTTTGATACATGCCTCAGGACGGGCACCTTCCCCTCCTTATGGAAGCAGGCCAGACTAGTGCTGCTCCATAAGGAGGGGAAGCCGGCGGAGTCCCCATCGGCCTACAGGCCGATCTGTTTGCTCGACGAGGTGGGCAAGTTTTTTGAGCGAATTATCGCCAACCGCCTCGTCGAGCACTTGTCCCGGGTAGGTCCTGATCTCTCGGAGGTCCAATTCGGATTCCGGGAGGGCCGTTCGACTACGGATGCTATTATGTCCGTTAAGGCCCTCTCGGACCGGATTACTGGGGAGGGAGACGTGGCGTTGGCGGTGTCCCTAGACATCGTCAACGCCTTTAATTCCCTCCCCTGGGAATGGGTGGGGGAGGCCATGGAATTTCATGGCTTCCCCCTTTACCTCCGAGAGGTAGTCTCAGATTATTTCCGGGGCAGGCAGCTCCTCTATACGAATCGAGAGGAGCTGGCAGTCGGCAGGCCGATGACTTGCGGGGTTCCACAGGGGTCCGTGTTGGGGCCCCTGTTGTGGAACCTCGCGTATAATAGGGTACTCCGCACGGCTCTCCCCCGAGGCACTCACCTGTTCTGCTACGCAGACGATACCTTGGTGGTGTCTCGGGGGAGGACATGGATGGATGCGCGGGACGGCGCCAACACAGCCGTCCGCGCAGTCGTACGCTCCATAGCGACAATGGGAATGGAGGTCGCCCCTGAGAAAACAGAGGCAATGTTCTTTTACAGCAAGGACAAGGGGCGGCCTCCCCCTATCCAATTATGGGTAGGGGAAGATCGCGTTTGGGTGGGGCCCAATCTGAAATATTTGGGTCTCACTCTGGATGGGCTCTGGGGGTTCAGAGACCACTTCGGGAAGGTCACCCCCAGAGCGGACAGGATGGCGGCCAGTCTGGGCCGCCTCCTGTCCAATGTTGGTGGTCCCAGTTATAAAGTTAGAAGGCTGTATGCGAACGTGGTGCAGTCGGTGCTGTTGTATGGGGCACCGGCCTGGCACCGGGCCGCTACGGCCAACCGACATATCGTTGCCATGATCAACCGTGTGCAACGTCGGTTGGCCATTAGAGCGGCCCGGGCGTACCGCACCACGTCGCATGCGGCCGCCACGGCCCTGGCGGGTCTTCTTCCCATACCCCTCTTGGCGGACTCGTACGCCGAACTGTACTGGCGTACGAGGAAACCGGGAGGGGTTGGAAGAGCCGACTTGCCGCCAAGGGTCGTGGCCGAGGAAAGAAGAAAAAGCCCTCGAACAAAACAACAACAACAACAAAACAAAAACAACAAACAAATAGGCTGACCACGCCTCCAGGGCGCCCTGACGGGCTTTTCTTCTTTCCTCGGCCACGACCCTTGGCGGCAAGTCGGCTCTCCCAACCCCTCCCGGTTTCCTCGTACGCCAGTACAGTTCGGCGTACGAGTCCGCCAAGAGGGGTATGGGAAGAAGACCCGCCAGGGCCGTGGCGGCCGCATGCGACGTGGTGCGGTACGCCCGGGCCGCTCTAATGGCCAACCGACGTTGCACACGGTTGATCATGGCAACGATATGTCGGTTGGCCGTAGCGGCCCGGTGCCAGGCCGGTGCCCCATACAACAGCACCGACTGCACCACGTTCGCATACAGCCTTCTAACTTTATAACTGGGACCACCAACATTGGACAGGAGGCGGCCCAGACTGGCCGCCATCCTGTCCGCTCTGGGGGTGACCTTCCCGAAGTGGTCTCTGAACCCCCAGAGCCCATCCAGAGTGAGACCCAAATATTTCAGATTGGGCCCCACCCAAACGCGATCTTCCCCTACCCATAATTGGATAGGGGGAGGCCGCCCCTTGTCCTTGCTGTAAAAGAACCTCTGTTTGCTCAGGGGCGACCTCCATTCCCATTGTCGCTATGGAGCGTACGACTGCGCGGACGGCTGTGTTGGCGCCGTCCCGCGCATCCATCCATGTCCTCCCCCGAGACACCACCAAGGTATCGTCTGCGTAGCAGAACAGGTGAGTGCCTCGGGGGAGAGCCGTGCGGAGTACCCTATTATACGCGAGGTTCCACAACAGGGGCCCCAACACGGACCCCTGTGGAACCCCGCAAGTCATCGGCCTGCCGACTGCCAGCTCCTCTCGATTCGTATAGAGGAGCTGCCTGCCCCGGAAATAATCTGAGACTACCTCTCGGAGGTAAAGGGGGAAGCCATGAAATTCCATGGCCTCCCCCACCCATTCCCAGGGGAGGGAATTAAAGGCGTTGACGAATGTCCATGGCCTCCCCCACCCATTCCCAGGGGAGGGAATTAAAGGCGTTGACGATGTCTAGGGACACCGCCAACGCCACGTCTCCCTCCCCAGTAATCCGGTCCGAGAGGGCCTTAACGGACATAATAGCATCCGTAGTCGAACGGCCCTCCCGGAATCCGAATTGGACCTCCGAGAGATCAGGACCTACCCGGGACAAGTGCTCGACGAGGCGGTTGGCGATAATTCGCTCAAAAAACTTGCCCACCTCGTCGAGCAAACAGATCGGCCTGTAGGCCGATGGGGACTCCGCCGGCTTCCCCTCCTTATGGAGCAGCACTAGTCTGGCCTGCTTCCATAAGGAGGGGAAGGTGCCCGTCCTGAGGCATGTATCAAAAAGATTCCTCAGGCGGGCACCTACCTCGCCTAAGGCCAGGGCCCATACGCGACCAGGCACCCCGTCCGGGCCAGGTGCCTTTCCTGCGGCACCAAGCTTCTTAGCCTCCCGGACGAGCTCGGTCTCCGAGACCCGGAACTCCTCCTCCCACGACGGAGAACCCCCTTTTGGAGGGATCGCGATATCCCTCCGGGGGAAGAGTTTCTCCACCGTCCTATTGAGGAATTCGGGGTCCAGAGACTCCGCTACTGGGGGCGCCGCCGGTCTTAACTTCTTCATCACAATCTTGTACGGGCGCCCCCAGGGGTCCTGGTCGAGTTGCGCGATCAACTCATCCCAGGCCCTGGCCTTGGCGTCGCGGATGGCTATCCGCAGCGCGTACCGCGCGGCAGAATACGCACTGCGTGCCACCGCGACCGTCTCGTCGTCGTGGCCCGCCCCTCTCCGCCGGGCACGGAGGAAACCGCGGCGCGCCGCATTGGACTTACGGCGCAACTCCGCGATCTCCTCGCTCCACCAATACATAGCCCGGCGGGAGGCGGGCTTGGACCGGGGCATGGCCGCATCGCAAATGCGGGCGGCCATAGCTCCGATCTCCGCGGCTTCGGCCTCCGCATCGACCTGGGCCGGCAAGTCGGCCCAGGTCTCCACGGAGGCAGCCGCCATCAGTCGGTCCCTGTCCAGCTTTGACAGGGACCAACGAGGGGGTTTAGCACCCCCCCTTCGGCGGCGGAGGAGCACCTCCCGGGGGGTGGCCGTGAGGACCATCTCGATGACGAGATGGTCGGACAATGACTCACGCTGGGCCACCCCCCATGACTCGACCAGACGCGCCGCCCCCGGGGTCGCCCAAGTCAGATCGACTATGGACTCCCCACGGGAGCGGACGCAGGTGCTCTGGGAGCCCCTGTTGAGTAACTCGAGCTCCCACTCCGCCACCCAACTCAGGAGGACCCTCCCGCGGGGGCCGGTGGACCGGGAACCCCACGCCTCTGCCCAGGCGTTAAAGTCCCCGGCCACCAGCACGGGATGGGGGAGGCACCGGCGTATGCCATCCCCCAATTCCCGCAAGAATTCCTTGAACTCCGGGAGGGTCCACCTGGGGGGGGCGTAAACCCCCGCGACATGCAAGGCACCCCACCTCGCTATGACAAACCCCCTCCCACTCACGATTAGGGAAATGAGAGGGGAGCGAGGGGAGTGCCTCCTAACGATGGCTGCGGAGTCGTCCGTGGCCGACACCCAGTTCGGGTCAGAGTCAGGCACACGGTACGGCTCCGCAATTACTCCTAGGCCCGAATCACGCCCGGCGAGGTCCTGTAGGAACAAGTCCTGGGCCTGCCGGGCGTGATTCAGATTGGCCTGGAGGAGCCGTGTGGGCGTGAACGCGCCTACTCGCCCAACAGCTCCCCTGGCCCTGGGTATCCACGTCCATAGGCACCGGAGTCGAATTGTCTCCGGCGACTACGACGGCGTACCTGAGATGGTCCGCGATCTCGATATCCCTGACCTTAGGCCCGGGTTGCCGCTGCGGAAGCGGTTGTGTTTCTGGGTCCCCTTGCGGGGTTTCGACGATCGCCGGACTCGTCTCCTCCTTTTCCTGTAACAGTCCCCCAGCAGGGGGTTGAGGGGGGGACGGCGCATGCTTCGTCCCCTTTTTGCCCTTCCTCTTGGGGGGCTTGCAAGCAGGGCCCCCCATCCTGTGATCGTGTGATCTCCCCGCTTCCCTACAAATCATGCAGGAGACCTTTGCTTCACAGATGGCCGCCAGGTGCCCCGAATCGCCGCAGCGGTAACAACGGCCGCTGCGGTCATATTCATTGGGGCACCTGTTCCTCACATGGCCCACCTCCATGCATTTGAAACATTGCAGGGGCCTTGGCGCAAGGAGGTCGACCCCTACAGAAAACCACTGCAGGTTTAATCGACCCCCCTGCGCCACCACCTTTACGTTAAATTTTTGCCCCCCGCTTCTTTGCTTTTTTGGGGTGGAGATCTAGGGGAGGAGGATCCTCCCCTTCCTTCCACCCCTCGACAAAGAAGCGGTTCGCTTCTACTAAAAAGTCGGGAGGGGGAGCCCCTAAGGACTTCCCCCCCCCCGACTTAGTCTTCCGCCTTCCCTTGGCAGTGATTGGGCCAACGGTAAGGGGGGAGGAGGGGAACAGAGCTCCCCCCATCACCCCACCAGACCCAGCCAAAGGGAGGCAGTCCGCCTCATCCCGAGAAAGAGGTGCGACAAGCCCCGCCTCATCCCTAGGAGGAGGAGGCAAACTCCTACGCAGAATCTCCCCTATTGCAACACTGAACACCCCATTGACCCTCTCAATAGAGAGGGAGGGGTAACTGTGGAGGAGCATCTCCCTAAACTGTAAAGCGAACTCGCTCATCTCCCTCTCCCCAATTTCCCGCGCGTACTCCTGCATGGGAGCTGTTGGGTGAGAGGGAGAAACCTCCTGTACCTTATCTATGTTTACCTCCATAGGAAAATCTATCCCACCACAGGTCATGATAAATTTACACAACCTATCCTTAGCGGGGCCCTCCACCGCCCGCCCACCCGGCGGGAGCCTATTCAGGCAGACCACCGGGCATAGGGAGGACAGCTTCGGGTCCCCCAGGTCCGACGGATCCACCTCAACCAAACGATTAGAGGCGGATATAGGAGCCGGGGGTGGAGGGACAAAACCCTCACCCCCCCCGGATTCCACGACCTCCATAGCCTTTGATGGCTCCTCCGTAGCCTTAACCGGCTCCTCCGAGGTGGATCCCCCACAAGGGGGATCCACCTCCATAGCCTCCTCCTGGGGAGGAGACACCCCGTCCGAGGACGGGGGCCTCTCCCCAGGGACAACCAGGGAGGGGGGTGAAGCCCCCCTCTCCTCCCCAAGAACAACCGGGGAAGGGGATGAAGCCCCCTTCCCCTTCTTCCGCTTCCTCCTCCCTCCCCCGCGACGGGGAGGGACCACGGGGCACCCGCTCCCACCGATTCGGTGGCGAGCGGGTAGCCCCGCGTCGGCACACTGGGGGCAATGTGCGGCCGGCGCCGCACACGCCCCCACATGGTGCCCGTCCCCGCCGCACCGGAGGCAGGAACTGCCCCGGTCGACGGTGGACGGGCACCATCTACGAATGTGCCCCCGCCCCAGGCACTTGAAGCACCTGGGGGGGGGCACTTACCTCCGGGGAGGTCTGCGTCCCGACGGAACGGGACGCAGGCCTCCCTTTGCCTCTAACAACCGAGGCGTAGGACCCAGACGAAGCCGGGCCTACGCCTCCCGAACTGCCCTGGGGGGCGCACCCCCCAGAGCAGAAACCCCTCGGAGACACTGGCTCCCCCAATAGACGGAGGAGCCCCTCAAAAACCGCCAGGGCCCTCTCCAAGAGAAGGGCCCTGGCACCATCAAACGCGGCTACCGCAGGCGCATTCTTGGGCAGGGGGCCTGCGTCGCACCCCCTGCCCGGTGTGTCGCCTGATGACGACGTGGGGAGGGCCACACCTCCCCCCCCACGCCGGCCCCTGGGGCTCCGAGACCCCTGGGGCGGTACGTTTATCGACTTGTTGAACATACCAATCCATAAAGTGTAATTTTTTAACGTGGTTGTCTTCCACGGGAGGTTACTTCGGAGACTCCACTCCTAGGTCGGCTGGGATAACCCTCCTCACGAGCCCGACCTGCCCGGGTTTTTTAACATGGTTTTCCTTCCATGTGTGAGCTCTTAGACCCCCAGGAGAGTTTCCTGGGGGAGCCCCTCCACCACGGCAAGGTGGCTCACAACGGAGGGGATTCAGATTGGCCTGGAGGAGTCGTGTGGGCGTGAACGCGCCTACTCGCCCACCAGCTCCTCCGGGGTTGGGCTACTCACGTCCATATCCTCTGTCCTCGGTTTCGATGTATTGAATAGATCTGTGAGGAGAACGGATACGGAATTGGCCAATTTCTTATCGGCCTTAATGTCTACCATGTCGATGACCGCACACTTGGCATTACTGCTGTGGGTCCTCGATTCCCGCTGCGGGAGCGGGACTTCAGTCTGTTCCCCTTCCGGGCGAAGCAAGGGGGCGGTCGCCGAACCCGCCCCTCCACTCTCCTTAACCTGTTCCCCTACCGGGGGTTGAGGGGGGGTTGGCGTTGGCTTCGTCCCCCCCTTCTTGTTCCTCTTCTTCTTGCTGGGGGGCTTGCAGGCTGGGCCCCCCATCCTGTGAACGTATGATCTCCCCACTTCCCTACAAATCATGCAGGAGACCACCGCTGCTTCGCACTTGGCCGCCAGGTGCCCCGAATCGCCGCAGCGGTAACAACGACCGCTGCGGTCCTCATTGGGGCACCTGGTCCTCACATGGCCCACCTCCATGCATCGAAAGCATTGCAAGGGCCTTGGCGCAAGGAGGTCGACGCCCACCGAAAACCACTGCAGGTTCAAGCGGCCTCCCTGCGCCACCCTGTTAGCAGCCCCTACAGGGCATCTCACCAATATGGTGCCCAACCCCCTCGGACGGGGTGAGGGTTTAAGCTCCCCCACCGTGATGTCCGAGGGTGGGCACCCTCCCTTAGCCGCCACTGCGGCGACCACCTCCTCCCCCGTGACGGAGGGTTCCACCCCCCGCAGGCGGAGATCCGCCAACTTGCGGGGGCGAGAGACCTCACGCCCGGTGTATGCTCGAACAGGCTGGTCAACTTGTCGGCCAGCCTGTCCGCCTTTACCTCTTTATCCTGTCCCGTAACTTCCATTACGAGGGCACCGGTTATCGCTTCCCGCGGCCGGAGACTACCAGCGGTGATACCAAACTCCCCGAGGGCGATGCTCCTCTTGGCATGCGCCAAAATTTTGGCGTACTCTCCCTCTGGGCATGTGATGACTACTGCCGCAGACTTCGGGCTCTTTCTCTTCTTCGCCACCCCCTTCTCCTGGGCCTTCCCCTTAAGAGGAAGAACTCGAGGAGAGGGGGCGGAAGGTTTCCCTTTGGGTAGGGTGGCGGGCTTTGTAGCCGCGGCCCTCTTCTTATCTTTCCTTCCCACCACCTCGCACCAAACCTCCCCCCGCTGCCCAGAATTGGCAGAGGAGGAGGGTGGAGCAGGCCGGGAGGAGGGAGGGGACGCCTTTGACGAGGAGGGCTCTCCTCTATTTCCAGCCCTAGCTTGGCTCCCCTTAGAGGGGAGGGGCAAGGACTGGGAATTGGGTCGTGGCAGTTGTGGGGCCTTTGCGGGAGCTACCTGTTTACCAGCCTTACCTCCCTTCTTTCCCCTGTTTGGGCCTTTACCCGCCGAGCCCTTAACGGGGGTCGGAGCCGGAGCTCCGTTGGGAGCCGGCTCCTCTCGGACGGGTTCGGGTCCACTTATGTGGGATATTAAGGCAGGAAGTTTCCCGATGAGAATGTCAACGACCCTCTTGGAAACTTCGTCCACGACCCTATCAAGGTCACCAAATGTGACCGGCTCTGCCCTCTCCACACCCCTGCTCCTCAGGGGGGAGAGAATGAGGGGATTCATTCCCTGCTCCTCTGGGATCCTTCTAGGTGGTTCTCCCAGGAGAGATGGTCGGAGGGCCGGGAATTCTTCTAACTCCTCCCTGCTGACGGTCACCCTCACAGGGGATGTATCAGGGGGAGGCGCTTCATCCGGCAGTTCCTCTGCAGGGATGCTCCGCATTTTAGAACGTGTCAGCGGAGAATGAGGAGGTGAGGTACGCCTGATCTCCTCTAACTGCCCGCGGAGATCCGCGACCTCCGCCTCCAGACGTCGATTGGCCGCCAGTACATCGTCTCGCCGGCTGTTAGCCGGGGACGGCGCGCGGCCAGACAGAGGGTCGTAAAAACCTCTAGCGCTAGTCTCAGCCAAACGACTGATCCCAACCTCGAAAAACGAGGCCACTACCATGAGGCTCGATTTGAGGGTTCCTTGTATGCCGGTCGATGTCTCAGCCACTTTCCTGATCGTCGGAATCTGGTCCTTTAGAGCGCTTGCCACCTCTTCCGGAGAAGCCGTTCGGAACTTTTCCTCTGCGCTCCTGAGCTTACCCTCCCAGTTTTTCATACGGGACGCCGTATTGCTGATCGGGACGCTCGGATCAATGGCTCGAAGAGCCACTATCTCCATTTTATCCTCCTTGGCTTTGAGCTTTTTTGCCCTCATCTCCTGCCCCGTGAATTTCCCCGCATGAGCAGGATCTTTTGGAGGACGGCCTCTATTATCCAACTTGGGGGCCTTTGCAACTTGGTGATCAAGTTCTCCCTCGCTGGAGGAAGACCTGATCGATAAGGTTGCTTGGGCCTCCAATTTTTTCCTCTTGGATCCCCTCACGCTGCTTCTATCAGAGGCAGGTGACCGGGATCTAGGTGTCTGCATCCCTAGCGCGAAGCCTGACACATCCTCCAAAGAGGAGGAAGTTGACGGGAGAATGGATCGCACAGAGTTACGCTCCCTCCTCGGGGGCATAGTTAACTGTGCTCCCAGGTCTTGAGATGAGGAGGCAGGGCTTCTCATCTCTTCATCTGAGTCGGTTCCTTCTCTCAGTCTGAGAGGGGAGCGGTAGATACGCAGGCTACCCGCCTGTTTCGCATAGAGACAAGGATGCCTCTCATCAGAGGCACGCATGCCTCCTCGAATGGGCTTGCACCCCTTCGCAGGCGCCGCTTCCTCCCAGGAGCCTGCGGTGCACTCCTGGGATAGCCCGTCGTTCGATGACGACGGGAGGAGGGCCGGGACGATACCCTCCTCTCGCCGGCTCCTGGCCGTCCGAACGACCTAGAGCTGTAATAATCGGCACCTGTTTATATCCATTATCATAATTTTTAAAAAGAAAGATTGGTTTGATTTCAGGGTGGCCTTCTCCTAGGACGGTTGGCAACCAAGCCTAACGACCCCGTCCTGGCCCGAGCCAAAATGGCTCCCTCCGCCACCCCAGCCCTGCCTCGGAATACGTCCGAGCGGCCTGGGGTGGCCCAGCCCGATGGGCCCGGGAGTTCCGGGACACCACCGGCCCGTCCCTCAACCTCCCTCCCGCGTACTGTAGGACTACGTCCCGCAGCCGTTAGGGAGGGAAAAAAGGATACTCCCTCCTGCCAAGGCCCCCACGCGTCCGGAACAACGGCCGCGGGGGGAGCCCCAGCATTCGGGAGCACCCATCCAACACTTCGCCGTCCCCGGCCCCGGCCTCGGAATAAGTCCGAGCGGCCCGGGGACGACCCAAAAACCCTGGTGCGCTCTTAGACCCCCGGAACGAATTCCGGGGGAGCCCCTCCACCACGACAAGGTGGCGCACCATCGGAGGGGCCCTATCCGCAACCTTTTTTTTTTTTTTTTGGTTACCCAGGGGAAATCCTTTATGGATACCCGAGAGGCCCGGGGGGACCTCTACGGGTTATGTGGGACTCACCGGAGGGGAAAGAAGTTCCCCTCCGGCATACCCACTAAAACCCCTGGGGGTGTCCATCCTTAGCCTATAGTGAGGGAGGGCTGGGCATCACCGTAGGCATTCATCCAGCCCCCCCTCAGGCTTGGCCGCAGCGGCTGCCACAATCCCGGGGGGAGGGAGTGACAGAACACTCCCTCCCCCAAAAACGAAACATACTACACTGGGGAAGGCCGGGACACCTCGACCTTCCCCCCCCAGATGTTATGAGGGGGGGCCGCCCCCTGAAATGAGATGGGGCTAAGGACGACTGGGGGCCCCCGCCCCCAGCCGCCCTTTCTTACCCCGCTTCTTCCCCTTGGGGTGGAGGTCAATGGGAGGACCCTCCCTATCCTCCAACCCCTCGGCGAAGAAGCGATTCGCCTGAATAGAATAGTCAGGGGGGGATGCCTTTGAGGCTTTTTCCCCCCCTGACTTAACCTCCACAAAAGCCTCCGAGCCTAAGCCCGGAGGTGCCGACTCCTGTAGGCATTGGAGTTTCCACGTAGGGAACATGTCCGCCACGTGGTCAGCAGTCTCCTGTATAAGTGCGACACTCTCTGACCCCCGGGGGAGCACGGTGGCGAGGACTTGTATGCCCTCGTCACCCCCACCCACAAGGGTGAGGCCGTCCGCAACACTGGGGTCCTCAGATATGAGACCCGCCTTCAACACCCTGAATAATACCTCCGGTTCCGGAGGGATGTGCGCGGCCCTTTCCTGGGGGGTCTGAAGATGACTCACATCTGGCCATCCCCCCCAGGAGTGGGGGCGGTGGAGTAATGCAAAGGCAACAGGCTCTGTTGCACCCTCCACCGCCCCCCTCCATAAGTCGTCTCAGATGAGACCGAAACCTTCTCCTTGGGGGGAGCCTTAACTCCCCTTTTTCCCCTATTATTCCCTTTGACCCTTTTGGCTATAGGGGAGGAACCGGCGTCGTCCAGCCGGGATTCCGATCCGACCTCCGGCTCTGTTAGCCTAATAAGACTAACAGAGGGGAGGAGAGAGAGCTTGATGTCCCCCCCCTCTCCTTACTCACCTCAACGGGGGGAAGAGGGGATCCCTCCCTCTCCTCCCCACCAGCCTCCACAAAGGGGAGAGAGGGTACCTGCCCTCTCCCCCATCCATCACAGTAGGGACCCCTGAAGGGGCTCCATCGACAGACAGCCCCATGGAGGCCGCCACCGTCCCGACGGATGAACCGCCCTCTTCGGTGGCGACCTCCATGGGGGAATCCACCCGAGGAGTGGGCTCTCCGGTGAAGGAGAGCCCACCACCTCCATATCCTCCTCCTGGGGAGGGGACACCCTTACAAGCGGGGGCCCCTCCCCAGGTACAACCGGGGAGGGGGGTAAAGCCCCCCTCCCCTTCCTCCGTTTCCTCCTCCCTCCCCCGCGACGGGGAGGGACCACGGGGCACCCGCTCCCACCGATCCGGTGGCAAGCGGGTAGCCCCGCGTCGGCACACTGGGGGCAGTGTGCGGCCGGCGCCGCACATGCTCCCACATAGTGCCCCTCCGCGCCACACCGAAGGCAGCAATTGCCTCGGTTGGCAGCGGAGGGACACAAACTACGAATGTGCCCCCGCCCCAGGCACTTGTAGCACCTGGGGGGGGCACTTACCTCCGGGGAGGTCTGGGTGCCCACAGACCGTGTGGAACACCCAGACCTACCTCCTCTCTTCACCACAGAGACGTACGACGACGCCCCTGTGGTGGAACGCGGCCCCCCCAAAAGTTGGAGGAGCCCCTCCAAAACGGCCAGGGCCCTCTCAATAAGGAGGACCCGAGCACCCTCCAGCTCCGCACCCGCAGACGCGTCCTTGGGCAGGGGGCCTGCGTCGCACCCCCTGCCCGGTGTGTCGCCCGATGACGACGTGGGGAAGGCCACAACACCCCCCCCACGCCGACCCCTGGGCACCCGAGAACCCTGGGGTGGTACATTCTTCGCATTATTCATCATACTTCCATAAAATTGTAATTTTTTAACGTGGTTGTCTTCCACGGGAGGTTAAGTCGGAGACTCCACTCCTAGGTCGGCTGGGATAACCCTCCTCACGAGCCCGACCTGCCCGGGTTTTTTAACATGGTTTTCCTTCCATGTGTACGCTCTTAGACCCCCAGGAGAGTTTCCTGGGGGAGCCCCTCCACCACGGCAAGGTGGCGTACAACGGAGGGCCCTATCCGCAAACTTTTTTTTTTTTTTTTTTGATAACCCAGGGGAAATCCTTTATGGATACCCGAGAGGCCCGGGGGGACCTCTACGGGTTATGTGGGACTCACCGGAGGGGAAAGAAGTTCCCCTCCGGCATACCCACTAAAACCCCTGGGGGTGTCCATCCTTGGCCTATAGTGAGGAGGGGCTGGGCATCACCATAGGTATTCATCCAGCCCCTCCTCAGGCGTGGCCGCCAACTAACGGCGGCCTCAATCCCGGGGGGAGGGAGTGCCAGGGTCTCGTAATAGCACTCCCTCCCCGGTATAAGATACTCTAAACTGGGGAAGGCCGGGACACCTCGGCCTTCCCCCGCCCCCCCAGATATTAGGAGGGGGGCCGCCCCCAGATGTTAGTGGGGCCAAGGGTGGCTGGTAGCCCCCGCCACCAGCCACCCTTGCTTTAAGCTTTGGCCCCCCGCTTCTTCACCTTTTTGGGGTGGAGGTCTGGGGGGGGAGGATCCTCCCCCTCCTTCCACCCCTCGACGAAGAAGCGGTTGGCTTCTAAGACATAGTCGGGAGGGGGCTCTCTAGGCCCACCTCCCGACTCCTCCACGATAGTATGCCGGCCATAGTCCGGGGGGATTCTGGACATAAAAACAAACCTAAACCCCCAACTCCGGTTTTCTATGGCGACCCTGTCAGCCGCCTGAAAAATTACTCGGGCAGTATCTTCCCTACTGCGGGGAAAAGTGTCCGCGACAAATTCGACAGCCCCCTGCCTCAACCACTTGATGGCGCAAAGACCCTCTGCTATCAAGGGGTCGCTCTCTCTCACCTCCCCCACCACCCTGTCCCAGACCATGCGGTGAAACGGGTGAGGGGGACCTTCGGTCGAGAGAGTTACCGAATCATATCCGGGATCATCTTCGGGGGGGGGGGGGATTGAAGCAGAGTCTAAGAAAAATAGCACCTACTTCTAATCCCACCGTCTCCGCAATCTTTAAAAACTGCTCCGGAATTTCGCCTAACTTCCTGTCCGCCGCCCGAACGAGGGTTGAGGAGGCAACGCCCTGAGGGGGCTTAGCCTCTCCCGGAATTCCGCCTGTCCTCTCGGCCTCCACTTGAGTGGGGGTCGAGGAGACAACACCCTGAGGGGACTTTGTCCCCATTACCTTATCGGTCAACCTCGTAAGGCTGACCGATGGGAGGAGGCGGGAGAGCTTGGCGTCAGCAACTCCCGCCTCCCCCCCATCCGAAACAGGAGGAGAAATTTTCTCCCTCTTTCTCCTGTTCCTACGAGGGAGGGGAGCTTCCTCCCCTTCCCCATTACCTTCATCCACCTCCATGGACTCCCCAAATGGTGGGTCCATGGAGGATAAACACACCACGGAGGCCCCCCCCGGACTGGGAATAAGCCCAGCCACGGGGACGACCTCCGTGGGTACATCCGCCTGGGGGGGGGGGGGTCGCCTCAACCGGAGGCGGAGGCCCCTCCCCAGGAATAACCAGGGGGGGGTTAAGCCCTCCTCCCCTCCTCTGGAACAACCGGGGAAGGGGGTGAAGCCCCCTTCCCCTTCTTACGCTTCCTCCTCCCTCCCCCGCGACGGGGAGGGACCACGGGGCACCCGCTACCACCGATACGGTGGTTAGCGGGTAGCCCCGCGTCGGCACACTGGGGGCAGTGTGCGGCCGGTGCCGCACACGCCCCCACATGGTGCCCGTCCCCGCCGCACCGGAGGCAGGAACTGCCCCGGTCGACGGTGGACGGGCACCATCTACGAATGTGCCCCCGCCCCAGGCACTTGAAGCACCTGGGGGGGGGGCACTTACCTCCGGGGAGGTCTGCGTCCCGACGGAACGGGACGCAGGCCTCCCTTTATCTCTGACAGCCGAGGCGTAGGTCCCGGATGGAGCCGGGCCTACGCCTCCTGAACTGCCCTGGGGGGCGTACCCCCCAGAGCAGAAATCCCTCGAAGATAGAGGCTCCTCCAGTAAACGGAGGAGCCCCTCAAAAACCGCCAGGGCCCTCTCTAAGAGCCCTGGTACCTTCGAACGCGACACCCGCAGGCACATTCTTGGGCAGGGGGCCTGCGTCGCACCCCCTGCCCGGTGTGTCGCCTGATGACGACATGGGGAGGACCACACCTCCCCCCCCACGCCGGCCCCTGGGGCTCCGAGACCCCTGGGGCGGTAAGTTTCGTACGTGACTCGACATTCTATCCATATAAGTGTAATTTTTTAACGTGGTTGTCTTCCACGGGAGGTTAAATCGGAGACTCCACTCCTAGGTCGGCTGGGATAACCCTCCTCACGAGCCCGACCTGCCCGGGTTTTTTAACATGGTTTTCCTTCCATGTGTGAGCTCTTAGACCCCCAGGAGAGTTTCCTGGGGGAGCCCCTCCACCACGGCAAGGTGGCTCACAACGGAGGGGCCCTATCCGCAACCTTTTTTTTTTTTTGTTTACCCAGGGGAAATCCTTTATGGATACCCGAGAGGCCCGGGGGGACCTCTACGGGTTATGTGGGACTCACCGGAGGGGAAAGAAATTCCCCTCCGGCATACCCACTAAAACCCCTGGGGGTGTCCGTCCTAGCCTATAATGAGGAGGGGCTGGGCATCACCATAGGTATTCATCCAGCCCCTCCTCAGGCGTGGCCGCCCAATGGCGGCCTCGATCCCGGGCGGAGGGAGTGCCAGGGTCTCGTAATAGCACTCCCTCCCCAGTATAGTAATAATACTCTAAACTGGGGAAGGCCGGGACACCTCGACCTTCCCCCGCCCCCAGTTACTTCTTCTTTTCAAAAGCCCCTTCTTTCTCCCGTCATCGGGCCAAGGAACAGGTTCCCCGGGCCTCAGGGGAGGGGGTTATTAACTTCGCCCCTGGGTTTGGTAGAGAGGGGAGGCTGGATCCTCGCCAGGAACTCCAGCGCACCCGCCCTCGACCACATAGATTTCTTTGCCGCCTGAGCAGCCTTAAAGGCTCGCCGATGCCTATCCCAGAAGGCTGTCGTCGTTTCCTTCGACTCAAACTTGACAGAGGAGTCAAGCCAGGTAAGCAAAGCAGACTGGGGGAAACAGTCAAGCCGTTCTGGTTTTAGCCAGCCCCGGTCCAGCCGTATGTCCCCCAGCCTCTTCCTCCTAATGGCAAGGGGGAAGACGTCCCTAAAAAAGGACTCATCCTCCCCCACCATAAAGTTAACCTTATTTGCCAAGGGGATAGCTTCCAAGGAAGCTGCCCCCACCTCCCTGGCCACCACTGCAGCATTGGTAGAGGGGACGGCCTCAGCCCCACCCTCGACAATCCTACATGCCTCCTCTCTCTTGGCCGGAGCCATGAGAGAGCCATTGGCGGTACCCTCCACACCCCGCCCTCCCCCGACCGGTAGCCTATTTAGGCTGACCGCCGGGCGGAGGGAGGACAGTTTCGGGTCCGCACTGACTAAACCATCCGCCTCCACCAGAGTGAAGGCGGCAATGGGAACCGGGGGGGGAAGGACAGAACCTTCTCCCCCCCCGGATTCCTTCACCGCGACTGTAGAAACCGGGGAGAGAGGGACAAAACCCTCCCCTTCCCCGGATTCCTCCACCTCCATACGGGCCATCTTTGACCCCTCCGAGGTGGATCCCCCTGAAGGAGGATCCACCTCCATTCTTTCCTCCTGGGGAGGGGGAGACTCCTCCCCAAATACCATTGGGGAAGGGGGTGAAGCCCCCTTCCCCTTTTTCCGCTTCCTCCTCCCTCCCCCGCGACGGGGAGGGACCACGGGGCACCCGCTCCCACCGATCCGGTGGCGAGCGTAGCCCCGCGTCGGCACACTGGGGGCAGTGTGCGGCCGGCGCCGCACATGCCCCCACATGGTGCCCCTCCACGCCACACCGCAGGCAGCATTGCCTCGGTTGGCAGCGGAGGGACACCATTTACGGATGTGCCCCCTCCCCAGGCACTTAAAGCACCTGGGGGGGGCACTTACGTCCGGGGAGGTCCGACAGAACGGGACGCAGGCCTCCCTTTACTTCGAACAACCGAGGCGTAGGTCCCGGACAAAGCCGGGCCTACGCCTCCCGAACTGCCCTGGGGGGCGCACCCCCCAGGGCAGAAACACCTCGAAGAAGTTGGCTCCCCCAACAAGTGGAGGAGCCACGAACATGCGTTTCGGACCAGGGCCCGAAACGCCTCATCAGCGGCCGCAGTCGCATGATAGTGCGGGGAGCCTGCGCCGCACCCCCCGCACCGCCCGTCGTCCGATGACGACGTGGGGGGAGCCGGGACTCTACTCCCCCCACGCCGACCCCTGGGGCTCCGAGACCCCTGGGGCGGTAAGATTCTACTATTATTAATCATCCTGTTCCATAAATATGTAATTTTTTAACGTGGTTGTCTTCCACGGGAGGTTAATTCAGAGACTCCACTCCTAGGCCGGCTGGGATAACCCTCCTCACGAGCCCGACCTGCCCGGGTTTTTTAACATGGTTTTCCTTCCATGTGTGAGCTCTTGGACCCCCAGGAGAGTTTCCTGGGGGAGCCCCTCCACCACGGCAAGGTGGCTCACAACGGAGGGGGCCCTATCCGCAACCTGGGGACGCGCTCGGTAGCGACGGGCCATCGCTTCCAGTGGAGGGGGAGACTCCCCCCACCGGCCCGAGAAGCTAGCACAATCCTTTTTTTTTTTTTTTTAACGTAGGGAAATGCATTATGCATACCCCCTCCCCGGGGAAGGGAGGGGGTGATGTGGGACTCGCACCCACTAAAACCCTACGGTGGTCCTCCATAGCGGTTATACGGAAGGGCCCTGGGATCGTTACTCACATTCTACCAGGGCCCTTCCCCGCATCGGGCCCTCCGTCCTCCACAGAGTGGAGTAGGGAGGAGCCCCCCACTACACCTTCAGTTTGTCGAAGTTAGCGAGAATGCGGGACCAACGCGCATCCTCGCTACTGCCGGAGGCACAGTGCAATTGGGGAGGGATGTCCCCGCATCCGCCCCCTCTGTGACCCCATGGAGAAGGGCACCCTAGGGAGGAGCTGGGTCCCGCCGGGCATATTGCCGGCGGGCCATTCCTCCCCTCCTTCTCCTAGAGGGAGGGGCATTTACGTCCTCCTCCCTCTCTCTTTCGGCGGTCTCCTTCGCGAGCATAACCTGTTCGCAAAAGGAGACCGCTGCCTGCCATTGGGCGTCCCCCTTCAGCATCCCCGAGACGAGTGCCGGGAGGGAGACGTCTTCACCTATCACACTTTGGAGGACACGACGATTCTCGTCCCACGCAGGGCACTCCTCCAACGTGTGTTTCGCCGTGTCCTCCCTTGCCCCGCAATGGTGGCATTGCGGGGTTTCTTCCCTATTTATGCGGTGCAGATACCCGCCGAAGCACCCGTGCCCGGTGAGTATCTGCACCAATCGGAAACCCAGCGACCCGTGTTTCCTCTCTACCCATCTGATCAGCGCCGGTCGTATGGCGCTGATCGTATAAACTCCCTGCCTCACGTGAGTGAGGCCCGCCTTCCACTCTTCCAATTTGCGCATTCGCGCCCTGGCACGACGAGCAGTGAACCTTCGCTCATCCGACAATGGTAGCGGGGTTCCATCCTCAGAGACCTCCCGACGGCTCAACACCTTTTCCTGTACAACTCAGCGTACATCGCTGCCGAGAGGGACCAAGGCAAACTCCCCGCCACCACGCACGCCGCCGCATATGAGGTGGTGCGGTATCCCCTAACAACTCTGATGGCCAGCCGCCGCTGCAGATCCTCCAGGATCTTCAAGCAATGGCGGTTTTTGGCCACCTTGTCTTGCCATACGGGGGCACCGTACAAAACAATAGACTGCACCACTCCCATATACAGGCGGCGCGCACCATCCCCCGGTCCCCCGAGATTAGGCATGAGCTGCGAGAGGCTTCTCGCAGCTGCCCTGGCTCGGGGGACCAGTCGCTCAAAGTGATGAACGAAGGCCCACTTGCTATCCAACGTGAGGCCCAGATATTTCATCTGGGCCTCTATTTTTATATCCATCCCCTCGATTCGCAAGCTGGTCCTTGTGGGACCCTTGGTCCGTTGGCCTGCGAACCATATAACCTCTGTTTTTTCCAGAGCTACCTTTAATCCCAGCGCATGAATGCGGGACACTACGAGTTCCGTCCCAGTCTGTGCTAGGTCCGATACCCTCTGCCAATCCCTCTCCCGGGCCATGACAAGGGTATCGTCGGCATAGCATACCATTGCCATGCCCGGGAGTAAGGCCCCTCTAAGGACCCAATTATACCCGAGGTTCCACAGGAGTGGCCCAAGGACCGACCCCTGTGGAACCCCTCTGCTAATGGCCCGCCTGCCCTGGACGCCGTACTGGCCCGCGTAGACTACATACCTTTCTCGGAAATAGTCTTCAATAATCCTTTGGAGATATCCGGGCACCCTATGGAATTTTAGGGCCGCCCGGACACACTCCCAGGGGAGGGTGTTGAAGGCATTGGCTATGTCTAGAGAGACAGCCAATGCCACCCTCCCCGTTCGCACTGCCTCCCCCGCGAAAGTCCTGACGGCCAGGACGGTGTCCACGGTTGAGCGTCCCTCCCGAAAGCCATACTGACAATCGGCCAAGTTGGGGCCATCCCCAGACAGATGGCCCCTGAGGCGAGCAGCTATTACTCGTTCTAGCAATTTGCCCGTCTCATCTAGGAGGCAGATTGGCCGATATGCCGATGGCGAATCGGGAGATTTGCCCTCCTTTGGAGGGAGCACTAGGCTCGCTACCTTCCAACACATCGGGAAGCGTCCGGTCTCCAAACACATGTTGAACAGTCTTCGGACTTCTTCCCCAAGGACCTCCATTACCAAGGCCAGGGCCTTGGCTGGGATACCGTCCGGTCCAGGCGCAGTTGTCTTGGACCGGAGCTTTTTAACCTCCCAGCCGAGCTCGGCCGCCGACACCTCTAGATCCTCACTCCAAGGGGGATCCGCCTGTGCCGGCGGCTGCCCCAGCTCTCCTACTACCGCCACTTCCGTAGGGAACAGGGCGGCGATCACCTGCTGAAGGAGCTGGGGCTGGAGACTTTTGGTTGTTGGGGGGCCGCCCCTGGCCAGCTTCTTCCTCACTATTTTGTAAGGGCGGCCCACGGATCCTTATCAACCGTCTCCACGAGCTCTTCCCAGGCCCTGGCTTTGGCTCGCCTGATGGCCTGCCTGAGGGAACCCCTTTTCTGTTTAAGGTCTTCCTCAGGTCTTCGGCTTGCGTCGAGTCCGTCATCGCCGAGTCATCCCGTCTCCTCCTTCTGCGGCACCTGGTGTATCTCCTTCTGGCCGCGTTGCACTCAGCGCGCAACGCCGCCAACTCTGGAGACCACCAGTATGCCGCAGTCTTCCTGTTAGGGGCGGGTCCGCTCCGGGGCATCGCCGTGTCACATATCTCCGTGAGGGCGTCCCGGAGTTTTCCCGCCCCCTCTTCAGCGGTGGTTGACCCGAATGCATCGCCTGTCCATGCCTTGACCATGGCGGCCGCGGTAAGGAGGTCCTTATCCAATTTCCCTCTCTTCCATCGGGGCATTTCTCCTCTCCTATTCCCCCGAGGACTATGTTGCTGCAAGCCCATGGAGGGGTCGGAGACGTCGAACCTAATGTATTTATGGTCCGACAGTGTTTCCTCCCCCCCAGGACTCGCCATTCCCTGACCGTGCGTGCGGTTGCGGGGTTGACAATAGTGACATCGATAATTATCGACGCCCCGTTGTGCCGCACGCATGTATATTCACGACCATGGTTGAGCATGTCCAGGTGTAGGCACTCGGCCCATGCCGTCAGGGTCTTTCCTCTTACGTTTGTCACCGGGGATCCCCATGCATCTGACTTTGCATTTAGGTCCCCGGCGACAATGACAGGGCGATGTAGGAGCGGCCTGATCTTATGCTCCACATCACCCAGTAGTCTCTCAAATTCTAGGAGGCCGAGGTTTGGTGAGCAATAAGCCCCTACCACTACCATCTCCCCCCAGAGGACCACCACAAATCCTTTTCCTCTCCTTATCAAGGAGAAAGGGAGGGAACCTGACCCGCCTGTGCTGACTATCGCTACTGAGCCCAACTCGTCCCCCTTCCAGTCAGGTCTGTCAGGGACGTAATACGGCTCGGCAGCGATAACACAGGCACACAAAAAAATTTTTTTTTTGACCCGAAGTGCGGATATACTTTTCCTGGTTAAAATGACTCCCTGAATTCGAATCCGAGGCCAGAATTACGCCATCACCCTCCAATTTTTCTTAATCTCAAAAAAATACCCTAAAATCTGCATTTTTCGCTTTGGTTGGATTAAACGTTAGTTAAAATCTCAAAAATTGATTGAATATAACTGCAGGACCATATATTATATGTATTTTGATGTAGTGAGTGTATTGAAAATCATATGCAAAACGCATGCAAAATCCCATGCAAAACGCATGCAAAATCCCATGCAAAAACGCATGCAAAATTTCATATGCGATTGCGAATAAAGTTTTCTTTACTCCTTCTTTCTTTTATATCGAATTCTTTTATCTTCAAACGACCGATGCAATGATTTTCTTTTCCCAATCAGTTTTTTTGGCTCAATGTCCCTTTTAAGCATCCAACAGAAATCTGCCATCATGTTTATGTCCCATCTTCCTTGATATCGTCGTTCCATTTCCTTGATATCTTGATGAAACCTTTCACCCTGTTCTTCACTGTAGTCGCCTAGGTTCTCTGGAAAGTAGTCAAGGTGAGAATCAAGGAAATGCAACTTCAAGTTCATCAAGCAACCCAATTTTTTAAAGTTTGCCAACATTTCCTCAACTATAATCTTATAATCTTCGCTCTTCCAATTTCCTAAGAAATTCTGAGCTACATTCTTGAAACTTAGCCATGCTGCTCTTTCTATATCACTCATTTTTGAGATAAATTTGTCGTCTCTGAATGCCGTACGAATTTGAGGACCATCGAAAATGCCCTCTTTTAGTTTAGCATCACTTATTTCCGGGAATTTTCCTGTTAAATAGTTGAAACAATCGCCATCTTTGTTCAGAGCTTTAACGAACTGCTTCATTAGACCAAGTTTGATGTGGAGAGGTGGGAGCAGAATTTTTGAAGGATCAACTAAGGGTTCAGAAATAACATTTTTTGTCCCCGGAGTAAAGTCAGTTCTATTTGGCCAGACTTTCTGTTCATAGTGTTTCTTCCTATCTCTGCTATCCCATTTTTTTTTTGACCCGAAGTGCGGATATACTTTTCCTGGTTAAAATGACTCCCTGAATTTGAATCCGAGGCCAGAATTACGCCATCACCCTCCAATTTTTCTTAATCTCAAAAAAACCCTGAAATCTGCATTTTTCGCTTTGATTGAATTCAATGTTAGTTAAAATTTGTGCCTGTAACCAGGGCACCTCCACGTGGTGACGGTGGGCAACAGCTTCACACTGGCAAAGTCCCTGGGTAAACGGCTTGGATGCCGTCATGGCAGGCACAAATAATAACATTACGATGCAGGGACTCGGAAACCCAGTATCGGCGGCTGGTCAGGGTGGGAAAGCGGGCCCGCAGGCGTCGTCATCATGCGACCGCAGCTCTATAGTTGTGGGGAACCTGGCCTCTATAGAGTATGATGCTACAAGGAACCAATCAAGCAACCATCTTTGCAATAAAAGCCCTGATGAATTTTGCTACGTCTGCGGGGAGTTTGAAGTTGCGAAAAAACGAAGATCTCTATCTGAGAAACTGAAATCAATTTATAAAGATTGTTTCGGTTTGGAGGTAGTAAATAAAGATGTGATCTGGAGACCTCCTAGTATGATTTGCAATAGTTGCAGATCAATGCTTTCCCGATGGGACAGAAGTCGAAATGAGAAGGAATTGAAATTCATAAAGCCTATGATATGGTTTGAACCATCAAGTCGAGATGTTTGCTACATTTGTATGACAAATATCGTAGGTTTTAATTCAATTAATAAAACAAAACTCTTGTACCCCAATGTCCCTTCAGTAGAAAAACCAACAACTCTCAGAGTTGAATCTGCAGTCCAAGAACCTATGCAAATTGATGAAAAAATGCAAGTCGATGAAGTAATGCAAATCTATGAAGAAATGCAAATCTATGAAAACTCCGAAGAAGACGATGGAAGTAATAGCGAAGATGACGAATACCATCAAGCAGGTGAAAATAAGGCTCCTGAAACTTTTAATCAGGAAGAGTTGAACGACCTTATACGGGATCTAGGATTACCGAAAGATGGAGCCGAATATCTGGCCGCAGCATTGAAAAAGAAAAATTTGTTATCAAAAGGAACTACAATTTGTGGATATCGTAATAGAGAGAAAGAATTTCGAAAATTCTTCGCTAAAGACGAGAATGCTTCATTGACATATTGTTTAGACGTGAAAGGATTAATAGATGAATTGAAACTCAATGTTTACAAAGATGAAGAGTGGAGACTATTTATTGACTCTTCAAAGCGGAGTTTCAAAGCTGTTCTTCTCCACAACGGGAATACGTTTGCACCTATTCCAATAGCTCATTCAACGAAACTGAAGGAAACGTACCAGAATTTACGAATAGTATTGGAGAAAATAAAGTTTGCTGAACATCAATGGCAAATATGCGGGGATCTTAAGATTATAACTTTATTACTTGGGCAGCAATCCGGATTCACGAAATATCCCTGTTTCTTGTGTTTATGGGATAGCAGAGATAGGAAGAAACACTATGAACAGAAAGTCTGGCCAAATAGAACTGACTTTACTCCGGGGACAAAAAATGTTATTTCTGAACCCTTAGTTGATCCTTCAAAAATTCTGCTCCCACCTCTCCACATCAAACTTGGTCTAATGAAGCAGTTCGTTAAAGCTCTGAACAAAGATGGCGATTGTTTCAACTATTTAACAGGAAAATTCCCGGAAATAAGTGATGCTAAACTAAAAGAGGGCATTTTCGATGGTCCTCAAATTCGTACGGCATTCAGAGACGACAAATTTATCTCAAAAATGAGTGATATAGAAAGAGCAGCATGGCTAAGTTTCAAGAATGTAGCTCAGAATTTCTTAGGAAATTGGAAGAGCGAAGATTATAAGATTATAGTTGAGGAAATGTTGGCAAACTTTAAAAAATTGGGTTGCTTGATGAACTTGAAGTTGCATTTCCTTGATTCTCACCTTGACTACTTTCCAGAGAACCTAGGCGACTACAGTGAAGAACAGGGTGAAAGGTTTCATCAAGATATCAAGGAAATGGAACGACGATATCAAGGAAGATGGGACATAAACATGATGGCAGATTTCTGTTGGATGCTTAAAAGGGACATTGAGCCAAAAAAACTGATTGGGAAAAGAAAATCATTGCATCGGTCGTTTGAAGATAAAAGAATTCGATATAAAAGAAAGAAGGAGTAAAGAAAACTTTATTCGCAATCGCATATGAAATTTTGCATGCGTTTTTGCATGGGATTTTGCATGCGTTTTGCATGGGATTTTGCATGCGTTTTGCATATGATTTTCAATACACTCACTACATCAAAATATTTTGGAGCGCTGCCCTCTCCCGGTACCTCCAGGATAAGGGCACCGGTAACCGCCCGCTTGGGACGGAGATACTCGATGTCCATCTCCTGGAGGCTAATTTTTTCCACGGCTTGCTTAAGCACTTCTGCCATCGTAGGCTGCGTCTCCTCCTGCTGCTGATTATCTGAGGCAGGCGGCAATGTAATTGTCACCGCCGCAGTCTTGCGCGGGGGCTTCTTGGCCCTCGCCAGCGACGAGGGATTGCTGCCCCTTGGCCCAGTTTTGGACCCTGTGTCCTTGGCACCAGATGGCGCCTTGCCTTGTTTCAAAGGATCCGTCGTTCCAAGAGGGTTTTTGGGGCCATTCTTTTTCTCCTTTCGAGAAGCCTCTGCGAAGATCGTGGGAGCGTTACTCGTCACCGCCCCCACCCGTTTCACTTTCGGGGCTGCTTTTGCATCCTGACCCGAAACCAACGAGGGAGCAGCGGAGACGCCGCCTTTGCTCTTCTTGCTCTTGCCCTTTGCCATCGTCCATCCGCCTTCTTGGGCGGCGACTCTTTCCTTTCCCGAGTCACTTTCTCCCTTCCTCAAGGCAACCGTGTGGGGTAGAGGACTCCCTTTGTTCTTTTCCTTATCCCCTTTCAGGGGAGGCCTAAGGGACCTCTCCGGTAGAAGGCGTTTCTCAATGGCTCCGAACCTGGCCGCCATCATATCTCCCACCTGACGAAGTATTTCCCCCATCATCGTCTGGAGCGACAGGTGTTGGTCGCTCCCTGGCGAAAGAGTTTCGCCAGACGCGACGCCGCCGTATCGAGGTCTTCCTTTCTCTGCTTTTTGTGGGAGGTGGTCATCCTGCTTGTTCCCGGCGGGGGAGGAGGAGTTGTCCGCCAGGAATCCAGGCTGAGAGGGAGATGGCTTGTTAGCCCTCTCCTTTAATTCCCTCTTTATGTCCCTCTTTATTCCCTCCACATCGCATTGGAGGCGAGCAATCGTATCCTTCAGGGAGGAGTTCTCCGCCCTGAGTGACGCATTATCTTTTTCGAGCCTCACGATCTCTTCGGATATTGTGAGATCGCTAAGCTGCTCTGACGCAGATGCAATGCTCTTCGCCGCTGCCCTGAGGGACTTCACATATGTCCCCTTTAGATTAGACGAGGACGCAGCCACCTTTTCAACCGTTGTCACCGCATCAGTCACTTCCCTCATTAGTACGGCCCTTTTGGCCGCTTCTATTTTTTCCGGATTCTCGCTGCTGGCCGTAGCGACCTCGACAGCTACTCCGCGTAAAAAGATCGAGCGGGTTTCTCGCCGCACTCGTTCTTGCTCCAGAAATTCTTCCTCCGCCATTTGTTTAAGCCTTTTTTCCTCCTGCTTGACCAATTTTTTCTTGGCCTCCGCGAGGCCCGCATATTCCCCGGTTTTTATTGGGCGACCACGCTTACCTGTGGCTGTCACTTTGGGGATCTTTGCTACCTTCGTTATCTCTCCATCGGTGTCCATGTCATCCGTTTCGGATCCTGTCAGGTCCGCAGCCTTCCTCTTAGAGAGTTCTGAGGGACCCACCACTTCAGCAGGAGGTCGCTTCTGTCGCAGTATGTATTGCGTCTTGCTAGCCGGCCCTGTCTTCTTTGTCACTGTGAGGTTCACCTTCTCGACAGCGACAACGGGCATCTTTCTCATTGCCATAGAACGGGGGATCTGACTTGCACCAGACCGAGTTCTTTCAAGCTGCCCTCTCTGTGAGCCGGCCGTGTTCATTCCCATGTCTCGAGGACATGTCTCCTCCTCCCTTGTCAGATCGACTTGATCGACACATTCCATTAGATTTGTTTGCGTGTGTGTATCCATTATATGTGTATAATAATTAGATTACGACAGTTCGCCCGCCACGGGAGCCCCACCGCAGTGGGCATCTATCCCTGCCGATAATGAAACCCTAATTATACCGTGCGAAAGCCGAGAAGCGGCTTATCAGGTGGCTAGCCCTATCCGCACGTGGTGAGTCTACAAAAAGAGGTTACAGGATAGGCCTGCTCCATATAAGACGCAAAAGTTTTAACGTCTCCCCTATTGCCAGGGCGCAACCGATCCGAGCGGCGCATACCCTGGCTTCGGGCTCGACGGTGCTGGGGAAATCCACCCCCAGCCGTGGTATGAGGGGACGCCAGCCACGCGCCCCTCCACGCGTGTGCCCGGTTACCCGGCTTCAACCCCAGGATAGGCTCCGTACGGCGAGACGGGAGCGGTTTTCCCACGTTTAACATGCGGGTTCAGACGGTTTTTGCCAGGACTTATTGGCAATGCCTGGACTTACGCACCCGTATCTTCCCCCGCAGAGGTCAGGTACAGACTTCACCGCTCGCCACGGTCGGGGGGCTACTACTCCCCCCTTGGTTAGTCTCCTGGGAATATCCACCGGGGCCGACCGCACCTCACTCACGCAGGCACACACACACACTAGGCGACGCCGCCTAGAAGGCCTTGTCGCCCGTGCCCGGCCCCGACCTCGGAAACGTCCGAGCGGCCCGGGCACCAGAGCCAAAAACTGGCTCCCTCCGCCGTTCCAGCCCCGACCTCGGAATACGTCCGAGCGGCCTGGGACGGCCCAGCCCGGTGAGCCCGGGAGTTCCGGGACACCACCGGCCCGTCTCTCATCCTCTCTCCCGCGTACTGCAGGACTACGTCCCGCAGCCGTTTGGGAGAGAAGGAAGGGTATTCCCCCCTGTCAGGGCCCCCACGCGTCCGGAACACCGGCCGCGGGGGGAGCCCAGACAGTCGGGAGCACCCATCCAACACCTCGCTGCCCCCGGCTCCGACCTCGGAATAAGTCCGAGCGGCCCGGGAGCGGCCCAAACCCTGGTGCGCTCTTGGACCCCGGAAATCCGGGAAGCCCCTCCACCACGGCAAGGTGGTGCACCATCGGAGGGGAAGCTAGCACAACCCTAGCACAATCTAGCACAACCGTTTTTTTTCATTCTGACAAAATGGCGGTGTTGGGCCTTAAAAACGATTTTTTTTTATTTTCGCTCCATTTTTTGAAATATCGAAGTGTGGTTTGCGGCACAACGTAGCACAAGCCTAGCACAATGTAGCACAACTTTTATTTTTTTTGTTTCTTAAAATGGCGGTGCTAACTTCATAAACATCCGTTTGTGCTGTATTGTGCCGCAAACGGCAACTCTCTAACTCGAAGCATATCAAGAAAAACGAAAAAAACATTTTTTTGCTAGCCCAGCACTTTTCGAATTTTGAATTTTTCTTGATTGTGCTGCATTGAGCTCCGTTTGTGCTGTATTGTGCTGCAAACGGCAACCCTCTAACTCAAAGCATATTCAAGAAAAAAAAAATTTTTTTTTGCTAGTCCCGCACTTTTCGAATTTTGAATTTTTCTTGATTGTGCTGCATTGTGCTACGTTTGTGCTAACTTGTGGCGCAAATGCAAGATCGATAACACCAACAATAAAAAAACTTGTGCCATATTGTGTCGTTGGAAAAATTTCAATATCTCATTTTATTTCGATAAAACAAATTCACAAAGATAGATTTAAAAAATATTACAAAGATTAAAAAAACATAAATCACACTGCAATGCAAATATAGAATTTCTGCAAGTTGTGCTGAGTTGTGCCACTCAAAATCTACAAGACACATGCATAAAAAGCAGGGATTAGCTTGAAGGGATGAAAAAATTAATAAAAAAGGGATGAGAATGAATAAAAAGACATTTTATACATCTAATTTTAATATGTATAAATATATGTGATAAATATATTTAATATGACACACACACACACACACACACACACACACACACACACACACACACACACACACTGCTTTTTGCGTTACCCGGAACCAACGACGTGGACGTAGCGGTATTCTGGTTCCATTTTGTTTTTTTTTATTTTTGTTTTTAATTTTTTTTTGTTTTTTTAATTTTATTAATTTTTTATATATTTTTGTGTTTTATATTTTTGATGTTATTTTTTATATTTTTAATATTATAGATGTACATATATATTATATTTGAAAATAAAACTAGATAAAATTGTGAATATTGTGAAAATTTTTCTTGTAAATAACGATAACATAAAATTTTCATATGTTCTTATACAGGGTGTCCCATTTTAATGTACCACCCCAAATAACTTTTTAATTTTTGATTGTAGAAAAAAATGTTTCAGACAAAAGTTGTATGGTTTCGAGGGGGACATAAGATGGTGGCATTAGTTTGACCTTGAATAATTGCTTGAAGATCACATGAAGGTTACCTTCAATTTCTTAAATGGAACTACCTACTTTTCATTACATATTCTTGTAGCTGACCTCGAGAGCTTTCCAAAACACTATAATAAAGTATTTTTTCATTAAGTATTTTCTGAGCTATAAAGCTTGAAATAATTTCTTAATTTTACATAAACTGTAAAATATCTCGTAAAATATTCACTTTTCGATAACCTTACCTCAATACTTTTATGCACAGAATAATGAGAGGAACCAATTGGTGTAAAGAAAACACATAGTTGTTTTTAAGAAAAAATATGCAATTTGTAACTAACAATTACATATTTTTTCTTAAAAACAACTATGTGTTTTCTTTACACCAATTGGTTCCTCTCATTATTCTGTGCATAAAAGTATTGAGGTAAGGTTATCGAAAAGTGAATATTTTACGAGATATTTTACAGTTTATGTAAAAT
This sequence comes from Crematogaster levior, assembly GCA_901521435.1. NCBI lineage: Eukaryota > Metazoa > Arthropoda > Insecta > Hymenoptera > Formicidae > Crematogaster > Crematogaster levior. Next base: position 338,725 of record CABEGB010001140.1, read on the forward strand.
TAAGAAATTATTTCAAGCTTTATAACTCAGAAAATACTTTATTATAGTGTTTTGGAAAGCTCTCGAGGTCAGCTACAAGAATATGTAATGAAAAGTAGGTAGTTCTATTTAAGAAATTGAAGGTAACCTTCATGTGATCTTCAAGCAATTATTCAAGGTCAAACTAATGCCACCATCTTATGTCCTCCTCGAAACCATACAACTTTTGTCTGAAACATTTTTTTCTACAATCAAAAATTAAAAAGTTATTTGGGGTGGTACATTAAAATGGGACACCCTGTATACCGCTACGTGGGAGACGAACGGCGAACAGTGCTGGCGCGCGAGGGGAATGGTCGAAAACAAATGCATGCGCTCGAGCCTTAGTAGTGGAGGAAGAAGCTTCTATAGAGCGACGACTGACCGACGACGGCTGATTTAATAAGTCACGCGTAAGACGTCTGCTTACGTCTACTTTCAGTGCAAATTTTGGCATTTCCTTCATAAAATATATTTAAATTCATTTTCGATTTTATTCTATACCTCTCATTTTATTCGTACAGATTTTCTTTTATGACTGAGCATGGCGCCAGTAGATGTATTAGAAAAAATATTACTATGTTCTAAATATAGATGCGTTTTGGATGAAAATGGAATAGTAGTTGTTCCAAAATCTGCTATATATAAAGAATTAAGTTCTTTATTAGAGGGAAAGATTTCCCCGAAATACATTTATACTATATTGTTGCAAAATAGATATGAGTTATATGACAAAGTTTTGAAATATCACAATTTAGATAAACCTATTAACACTAAACTTGATATATCTACTGATGATGACGACGAATCATTTAATTTATCAATTACGGAAAAAGATATAGAATTTAATGTCAATATACCTTTAAAAACATGGCACGATATAGATTGCGAATCAGTAATTTATAAATCTAATAGCAAGGTACAGAGAAATTATAACACATTACGCCGCCGTAGGTGGACAAATATAATTTTCGAACTTATATATGAAACTGCAAAGTTACCATGTGCATTTATATTTAAACGATGTACAATATCTGAAACGGGCATTTATGCTACTATTTATGCAAAATGTTCGGATTGCTCGTCAAATTTTATTGGTAAAGTTATTATAAAACCTAATGGTAACACAGATGTTCAAATGGAATGTCGTGTGACAAATTTTAATGCGGACGTCAAACACACAAAGAAACGTCCTCTGAGTGGACAAAAAAGAGTAGAGATATCACAATCTCTTTCAACGGGTGCGTTGTCGGCAACAACATGGCGAAGGCGAGAAGCTACAAAAATAATGAATTTGTATGATTCGGAACCTCCACATCTATATAAAGCTACTACATTGAGAAAGGCAAAACAAGAAAGACAAGATCTCGACTTGCAAGTTACAGGATCATGTGCGTATACCAATCTGCAAAATATGAAATATATAAATCATGCAGGTTCCATCCATGGTATAGGCTATGATCCATTTTTTGTCCATTATTGGACAGCTGAACAGATGCTTGTTTATTTAGAATATCACAATACGCTTTACATAGATGCAACTGGTTCGTTAATTAAAAAATTTCATTTACCAAATGGAGAACTATCATCTCATATTTATTTATATCAAGCCGTCACAAATACTCCTAACTATAAAATGCCAGTCTTTCAAATGTTGAGTGCTGTGCAAAATGTCAATGCTATTCAGTATTGGTTGAGTGAATTCTTGCGTATTGGATCAATTAAAAAAGCAAATTTTCCAATTCCTAAATCGGTCATATGCGATTTTGATATGGCATTACTTAATGCCATTGTGAAAGCTTTCGTGCAATACTCAAATTTAAAACATTATTTAACAACCTGTTTTTCTCTAATTTTAAGAGAACATTCTGTTGAAATGCCAAAGTGCTTCATACGGCTTGATATTTGCCATTATATGAATATGGTGTCTAAATGGAAATTCTTTTCACAACTAAATCCAAAAGTAAAGAAATTTTATATACGAGCTATGGCTTTATTAACGAAGCAGACGAACTTTTCTCATTTCGTCGCATTAATAAAGAGTATTATTTTATTATCTCTCAGTGAAGAAATTGGGAAAGATAATGATGGAAATGAGTCTCCATCGGAAGCTGCTCGTATCCTTATAACGAATCATATAAAAGGTATTGAAGAAATTGTTACATATGAAGATAATGACAATAATACACAAGATGAAGATTTTGATTTGGAAATAACAAATTGTAATATTGCATCATGGTCTAATAATCTTGTTGAAGAGTGTCGCAAAACGCTAGTAGAAACAAAAATAAAATGTGATATGGCAAGTCCATATTACGTTCCGCAATTAAGCCAAAAATTAAAAACATTTCTTTGCTACTTTCCACTATATTCGGGAGTAATGATCCCTATTTTTAAATATGGAGAGGTAAATGCTAGCTCATCATCCGTAGAGTCTGAGATGAAAGATATTAAGCATATCTTATTAAATATGTAGGTTAACTCCCTTAATTTCTATGGTTGAACCAGGATAATTAATTAGGATACAGTGGTTGATGCTAGTTAACACTGCAATTTATTAAATTTGAGGTTATGAAATATCATGTATATACGCTATGTCCATAAAGCTTTACAGTCTTAAATTACCTGAATCAACAACATGTATACAGTCTTCCAGTAATTAATTCTCAGGTGAATCCCGCGGATCACTTTTAGTTATAACAATAACTCTTTATAACCGTAGCTACTTGTCTTCGCTAGATCCACACCTCGACCTCCTCCTCCCTTAGCCTCCTGCCGGCGTTAGCTCCAGTTGTGGCTTTGGCGCGTTAGTTTGAACCAGCTCAGACTTACATCCCCCCCTTCCCGAAGGCGGATTGCTTAGGTTAAGGGGGCAGGATATAAGGAATCATTTTGCTTGCGTGATAAATATTAGACTCTCTCTTTTTGAATCCCGATTCTATGATATATAGCAGGTTTGAAATCTTTTTTTTTATCTTGAAGGGCCCTGTTCTTATGGGATCTAATTTGTTTCTATTTAAACGACTATTACTCTGAATATATACAAGGTCTCCTTCTTTATATGTAATTGGGTTTGTATTCTTATCATAGTAAATTTTGTTCTGTTCGTGTATTTTTTTTGAGTTTATAAATGCAATCTTTCTATTTTCTTCTAGATTTTCCAAATTGTTGTTATTCAACTCTGTTGGTCCAAAAGATTTATCTATTCCATTAAGAAGGTAACTTGGCGTAAATTTCGTCGTACTATGTATTGTATTATTATAATCTTCTATACATTGTTCCGCTATAATGCTCCACGGACGTTGTCTATTCTCGTAGATTTTACAACGAATCGAGTTTACCAAGGTCTGGTTCGTTCTTTCGTTTTGGCCGTTCGAAAATGGGCAATCCACAGCTGTGAATATACATGTTATGTTTTCTGATCTTAAATATTTTTTGAAATCTTGCGAATTAATTCCGGAATATTGATCTGTTAAGAGGATTTCTATTTTATTATTTTTTTTTTTTTTGTAATGTTTTTGACTAATTTTATAAAATCTTTTCCTGTTTGTGTTTTAGATGTCAGTGCAAACGCATATTTCGTGAAATGGTCAATTATCAGGTGTAGATATTTTTTTGGTGATTTGTTACCTCCAAATCCTCCTACTGTGTCCAAAGATATTATCTGGAATGGTTTTTTTGCTGGCCCTATTTGCGACATTGGTTGTTTAAAATTTCCAAAACGGGTTTTATTTCTCACGCACGTATCACATGCTCGGCAAACACTCTTTATATTTTTATGAATGTTTTTAAAGTAGTATCTTGGGGTTAACGTTAATGTAAGTTGTTTTACCCCCATATGGTTATTTTGATGCAATTTCTTTATAATGTTAATTCCTAAATCTTCCGTTATCCATATTTTCTTCTTATTATTCAATATTTTATAATGAATCTCATTTTCTGTGATGCAGTTTTTATCTTTAGTATTTACTTGCTTTTGGTTCTCTTTTATCTCATCTAAAGTCGCGAAGTTGACTAACTTTATCGCAGATTCACAACTGTCGTTATTTCCCAGGACCGGATTACGTGACAGACTATCGGCTTCTGTGTTATCTTGACCAGGGTTATATTTAATCTCAAAATCGAAGTTGGATATATAATTTAACATTGCTTTCAATTCTGTGTCATTGCAATTTTTTATGTTAAAATTTTCAAGGGGTTTATGGTCCGAAAATATTGTGAATTTTCTTCCTATCAAATGGTACTGCCAGTATAGGATTGCCTCTTTAATTGCCAGACATTCTAAGAATATTGCTTTTTTCCTTTTTTGTGGTTCTGTTAACTTTTTTGAAAAATAAAATACATTTTTTATTGTACCATCTTCTTGTGGTTGCTTTAAAATTGCGCCCACTCCTTTTATGGATGCATCCGTGAAGATGTATACCGGGCGGTTTTGGTCGAAAATTGCAAGTATGGGCGCGGCACATAAATATTCTTTAATTTCATTGAAACTTTTGTCACACTTTTGTGACCATTCAAACTGTACGTTCTTCCTCAACAGATTATGTAATGGCTCTAATTTATTCGTCGCGTTTGGTATAAATTTTAAATGGAAATTAATCTTTCCCAAAAATTGTCTAATATTCTTTTGGTTTTGTGGTGTAGGAAATTTTCTTATTGCGATGAGGTTATTCTTTATTGGTTTTATTTCATTGTTCTCTAATTCATGTCCTAAGTAAACTACTTTATTTTTTGCAAATGAGCATTTTTGCAAATTCAATTTAAAACCCGCCTCTCTCAGTACCGCCAGGGTTTTGTTTACATGCCTTAGGTGTTTCGACATAGATTTAGAAAATATCAATATGTCATCGATATAGTTTATCGTGAAAGTATTTAACTCGTGTTTGAAAAGTATGCTACTTAAAATTCTTTGAAAAATTGCCGGGGATGATTTCAGTCCAAACGGGAGGCACGACCATTGCCAGTGCCCGTTGTGCGTGATGAATGCTGTTTTCTCTCTGTCTTTTTTCCTGATTGGTATCGACCAAAACGCCGAATTTATGTCCAATTTTGTGAAAAGTGTGCAGTCCCGCACCAACAGCATTAAGTCGTCAATTATTGGAAAAGGTTGGCTTTCCGGTATTACTATTTTGTTTAGCTCACGATAATCAATACATAATCGTGATCTTCTTCCATCTTCTCTCTTAAATACAAGAGTTACTGGGGCTGCAAACGGGCTCATTGATTGTTCTATTAGGCCCGCTTTTAATAAACTTTTCACTTGCTCATCTATTTCATGTTTGTCCTGTAATGAACACTTGTATGGCTTCTTGGCAATATATTTATTTTGGGTTAGTTTTATTGTAGCCTCGAAGTCTTTAACTGTGCCGATATCGAATTTATTTTCAGCAAAAATGTCTTTGTGTTCCTTCAACATCTCCTTCAAGTTTATTGGTCTCTTATTTTCTTCTTTTGTCATAGTATTTATTATAATCTTTTTATCTAATTTTTTTTCTCTTTTCTCACTTTGGAAAATCTTTAAATTTTCATCTTGGCATAATCTGAATTCTTTGATAATGTCTAAACCAAGGAGAATATCGTCTGAAAATGCATTATTCTTTATTACAAATAGAAAACATTCTTTTGTTGTATCGAAAATTGTTACGGGGATAATTATTGACCCCAGTGTTTTTGTCATACCAGATATAGTTTTGATTGTCTTTACCCCACTTATATTCTTACCTAAACCTAATCTCTGAATAAGGTCGTGATTTACTAATGATACATTAGCTCCTGAATCATATAAGCCAATTGCTGGTTTGTCAGCAGCTAAAATCTTCAGTTTTATGAGTGGGGTAGTTAATCGTTTTTTGCATCTTCTGATAGGGATACACTATTCTGAATTTCAGAATTGTTTACTATCTTGATATGTTCATTTTTGTATTTTCCCTTCACTTCGGAATTTTTCAACCTGCAAATCTGTTCTGGGTGGTATCTATTGGGGAAGCCTTTTCCTACACAGTATGGGCATGGTTTTTTTTCCAATCCATCATTTACCTTTTTCACGTTTATCCCATTTTGGTTTTTCTCTTTGTTTATATTCAAATGTTCCAATTGTCTTATAGTGGACATTAATTTATCCACAGCATCTATTTCTTTTTTATTAATGCGAGATCTCACTTGTGATGGGAGTCCTAACCCTATGAAATTAATCTGGCTGTTTTCAGTGAGTTCTGGGTCAGCATCTATCAACAGGTTTCTCTTTTTTAGAGCATAATCTAACAAAGGACCATTCATGTGTCTGAATGTGTATGCATAATTTATTTCTGACCAGCTACGTTCAGCAAAGGTTTCCAAAAAGGATTTCTCCCATCGTTCCCACGGATTAACCAGACCTTCAGTTTTTAATAAGGCAACGTACCAATCTAATGCTGGACCCTCTACAAATACTTTAAGTGTCTCCGGGAATTTTTTTTCTTCTATTTGCAAACGTTCACATTCTTGTTTAAATAGTCTTATAAAAGTTTTGGCATCCTGATTTTTTCCTGTGAATTTCGCTAACACCATGTCCTTCGCCTTCGAGTGAATTGATTTTTGTTGGGGGGTTGGGAGTATATTGGGGAGGGGGATCGGATCATTAGTCTGAACTTCGTCCAAATATAACTCACCATAGCAAACATTTCCTTCGTCGTCCAGGTATTTTCCTACCAATCCACCCTTTAAAGATATTTTTATTCTTCTAAATTGTCCTCTTGACTTTAGACTTTTGATTGCATTCTTTACAATATTGGTGGCAAATAGTTCTGTATGGTAGTCCTTAGTTTGAAGCTCCTCTGGGAATTTGTAAAGTACTTCCTCTGTTTCTAGTTGGATTGTTTTAACTTTTATAATTGAAGTTTTTGCATCTCTTTCCTCCAAACAAAAATAAAATATTGCTTTTGCCATGTTCCTGTTGTTGATTTGTAGGTTAACTCCCTTAATTTCTATGGTTGAACCAGGATAATTAATTAGGATACAGTGGTTGATGCTAGTTAACACTGCAATTTATTAAATTTGAGGTTATGAAATATCATGTATATACGCTATGTCCATAAAGCTTTACAGTCTTAAATTACCTGAATCAACAACATGTATACAGTCTTCCAGTAATTAATTCTCAGGTGAATCCCGCGGATCACTTTTAGTTATAACAATAACTCTTTATAACCGTAGCTACTTGTCTTCGCTAGATCCACACCTCGACCTCCTCCTCCCTTAGCCTCCTGCCGGCGGTAGCTCCAGTTGTGGCTTTGGCGCGTTAGTTTGAACCAGCTCAGACTTACAAATAATAAAGAACGGCCGATGAGAGCAGATAAATTTGTAGTCACTCATTTAAGATCGTTTGCAGGTAGAGCACGATTGGCTATGTCGGCACATGACTCTCCGTCTTCTGCTAAAAATAATGAGTCAGTCACAAAGAATGATGTCATCAGTAGTTCGATAAGTGAAACTGAACACATTATTCCGACTATTATTAAAGAAAGCAACCAGTCTGGAGACATATCAAATTTTCCAATTACGCTCAATCAATCAAAAAAGTTTAAAACCAACTCTAATTCTCCGACAAATATTGGAGTAAAATTTGATTCTCAGGATAATATATTGGACGATATAAACGAATTAAATTTAGAGCATAATTGGAGAAATAAAAACAACGCAAACAAACAAAAGAAAAATATATTTGGATAATTGTCCAGACTGGGATATAAGTCATACAGGAAAGACGCGCATGGGAGTCGCAAATCTGCAAAATGGTAGTCTATGTCCCTTTCTAACTATCGATAAAAAAAAAGTTGTTATTACCAACACGTGCGAATTTGATAGTATCGTATCTATAATTGCATGTGCATGCATTCATGAATATTATAAAAATAGTATTGAAACAAATGATACTAACATCATGCAATTCATTAAGTGTCTTTTAAAAAATGGTTGCATTCAAAATACGTATAAATTAAGAGCTGAAATATTAATGGGTGTTAATAATTTCAAAACTCAAATCGATAAAAATTATATAACTATAGACTGTCTTTCAAGCATAGGAAATGTTGCACAATATGTTTTTAAAGACAATCCCAGTTATACAGAAATAAAAAATTGTGTCATATGTTCACGCATTATCATGCGTCAATCTGTATTGGTTCCTATTAATATAGATATTATGATAAAGCACGGATATTATGAACTATCCGCGGCTATATTAGAAGGTATGCCAAATAATAGATCCATCTGCTGTGAAAAACCTATGAATAGAAACATAAAATACGAAAAACAAATATTGATAGAATGCGACGCAATAAAAAATGATATAGAGGAAGAACATTTTCTTGCAGAATTTCAGCCAAAAATACAGGTTGGCGATAATTCGTATCTTTTAACAGGCATTGTGGCACGATACGGTGATATTGAGAACGGACATTATGCAGGATTTTCTTATCAAGGATCTCAATGGATAGAGTTCAATGATTTAGTGCGACGTACAAGAACCAAAACTAAAGAATATAAAATAAAACCGCATTTAATAATCTATATTGCATGCGAAGCAAATTCTTTTTAATTATGTTACACATTGAAAAGATAAAATAGATTTCGTGCAATTTTTTAAATCTTATATCCTTTTCTAAAAAAAGATGGTAAAAATTTTATGTTATCGTTATTTACAAGAAAAATTTTCACAATATTCACAATTTTATCTAGTTTTATTTTCAAATATAATATATATGTACATCTATAATATTAAAAATATAAAAAATAACATCAAAAATATAAAACACAAAAATATATAAAAAATTAATAAAATTAAAAAAACAAAAAAAAATTAAAAACAAAAATAAAAAAAAAACAAAATGGAACCAGAATACCGCTACGTCCACGTCGTTGGTTCCGGGTAACGCAAAAAGCGGTGTGTGTGTGTGTGTGTCATATTAAATATATTTATCACATATATTTATACATATTAAAATTAGATGTATAAAATGTCTTTTTATTCATTCTCATCCCTTTTTTATTAATTTTTTCATCCCTTCAAGCTAATCCCTGCTTTTTATGCATGTGTCTTGTAGATTTTGAGTGGCACAACTCAGCACAACTTGCAGAAATTCTATATTTGCATTGCAGTGTGATTTATGTTTTTTTAATCTTTGTAATATTTTTTAAATCTATCTTTGTGAATTTGTTTTATCGAAATAAAATGAGATATTGAAATTTTTCCAACGACACAATATGGCACAAGTTTTTTTATTGTTGGTGTTATCGATCTTGCATTTGCGCCACAAGTTAGCACAAACGTAGCACAATGCAGCACAATCAAGAAAAATTCAAAATTCGAAAAGTGCGGGGCTAGCAAAAAAAAATTTTTTTTTTCTTGAATATGCTTTGAGTTAGAGGGTTGCCGTTTGCAGCACAATACAGCACAAACGGAGCTCAATGCAGCACAATCAAGAAAAATTCAAAATTCGAAAAGTGCTGGGCTAGCAAAAAAATTTTTTTTTCGTTTTTCTTGATATGCTTCGAGTTAGAGAGTTGCCGTTTGCGGCACAATACAGCACAAACGGAGCACAATGCAGCACAATCAAGAAAAATTCAAAATTCGAAAAGTGCTGGGCTAGCAAAAAAATTTTATTTTTGTTTTTCTTGAATATGCTTCGAGTTAGAGAGTTGCCGTTTGCGGCACAATACAGCACAAACGGAGCACAATGCAGCACAATCAAGAAAAATTCAAAATTTGAAAAGTGCTGGGCTAACTTCACACACATGCGTCTTTCGATGAATCTTGTCCACGTTGTACAGGGCAACACCATCTGATGTCCTCGGATATCTCCGAGAATTAATTCCACAGAAGACACGGGTCCCACTTTGAGGCCAATTTCCAAATATTTATGCGCCGTAGGTGTCAGAGCAAATGTTCTTCTCATGATATGCATGTAGCGTGGGGCATTTTTCAGAGATAGCACGTTTCCTGTAATGTAATTCCAATTTACCAAAAACTGAAACTATTATTGTATAAAATTGTGTAAAATATATAAATTTATGATACTTACCCATCAGATCTTTTATCACATTCAATCGGAACGTAATAATTTATGCCGTAGTCCATTGTTCTTATAACGGGAAGCTGTTCGCTGAGCGGTTCGTACAGCGGCTGATGCAACACTGAACGTGTACGATCGTGTTCTTCAGAGTCAATAAAAAATTACAAAAAGAGGGGATTATTCCCCTCCTAAATTTTCAAGCACCAATGTCAGCGTAGAAATTACGAGAACAAACGATATAATTTAATGATTAAACGAACTTACCTGTAAGTGAAGTTCTATCATAATTGTATGAAGCGCCTCTTCCGAAAGATAATATGTAGTACTCCCTACTCTATGCCGAGGCGCCACAATCTTTACAGCTAAAAACAAGACGCCCCTCCCCTCCCAGGGGACCCCTCTCGCGTCCGCGCCCAATCCGTCATTCTTTTCAAAGTTCAGCCGTAGCCTTAAGAGTTACGGGATCCGAATCTGTCGGATATGGGTTTAGGGAGGGACTCATCTTTCGGAAGAGGCGCTTCATACAATTATGATAGAACTTCACTTACAGGTAAGTTCGTTTAATCATTAAATTGTATTTCGCGCCTCTTCCTCAAGATAATATGTAGATGTTGAAAGTTGGCTACGGTTGTGTAATTATAAAATAAATGTTTATTGTAGATAACAAGGAATATCGAACAGTTTTATTTAACTGTTTCTTTTTTTTTTTTTTTATTTATCTAGTATTGCTCGCCCAAATACTTTTGAGTCCTGAACGATGGGTCTATCATAAAATTTTGTGAAAGTGGCTGATCTTTCTGTCCAACCCGCTGATTTCCTTATTATGTCAATATTAATGCCTTTGCGTTTTGCCGCAGACGTAGACGCGTGTCTGGTGCTATGCGCTGAGAATATATTTGTGTCTATGCCACTTTCCCGCAAAACATCTTTTACCCATCGGCTAAGCGTCTGGGTTGATGCTTTCTTAAACGGTTTTATGCAAGAGATAAATAAGCTCGTTACATCTTCTCTAAGCTCTTTCGTTCTTTCGAGATAATAATGCAGCGTATCAACTGGGCAAATGTTCAAATTTTCCTTGTAACAGGGCAAGGTTAACACCGGTTGAAACTTCCCAGGTTTAGAGGTTTTTATCCTCTCTGGAATCTTAATTTCTACCAAGCTCTCTTTGGTAACTATATTTCTTATATCAATTGATGACAAGGTTTGAATTCTTTGCCCGGTCACTAACGCTAATAACGTAACTAATTTCTTACTTAGCTTATCTAAGGCTAAGTCTTTGTTCCGTAAGTCTCCGAAATAATCAAGAACTAAACTTGGGTCCCACGTGGAATCATATTTAGGTTTCGGGGGTCTCAATTTTGACAAACCTTTGAAAAACCTTTTTATAATCTCATTTTTTCCCACTTCTGAGCCTAAAATAAGAGAAATAGCAGAACGCATGCTGTTGAGGGATCCGTAAGATGACCCGTTGTCAAATTCTATAGTTAAAAACTTAACAATGTCTGCCACATCAGCATCGTAAAAGGATAAACCCTTATCTTTACAAAATATCCACCATTTTTTCAATGCGCAGTTATATTGCTTAAAAGAAGACTCGCTTAAGGAAGCCATAGTAATTGTTATGGATTCTTTGGGAACGCCTCTTAACAGGAACGCTTCCCTGATAACCTCCCGGCCACCAGGGTAAGGGACTTCCAAAGCGGATGTGGCTCCCTATCGGGTGAAAATAAGGTATTACTATTGGCCTTAAATGTCAAAACTTCCGATTCCAGCATTGAAAGAAACAAGGGAAACCACGGCTGTGCTGGCCATCGTGGTACCACCACTATACCTTCCGCTCCTTCCGATCTTATTTTTTGTAAGACTCTAGTAACCAGTATAAATGGTGGAAAGGCGTAAAAGAAGGATTTATTCCAGTTTATAGTGAAGGCATCGACCGCAATTGAACCTGGATCTCTTGTCCACGACACATAATCTTTACATTTTGCGTTAATTCTAGAAGCAAATAAGTCTATGTCCGGATAACCGAATTTACTAGTGATCTTCCGAAAAGTTACATCTGACAATTCGAATTCCGTTTCTTTATCCAATCTTCTGGATTCAAAGTCTGCTTCGGTGTTATCCTTTGAGGCAATATATGATGCAAGAATGAATAATTCGCGTTCTTCACACAATTTCCAAATGGTCTTTGCGAGATCACTGAGTTTTTTGAATCTTATACTACCCATACGATTTATATAGGAAATCGCCGTAGTGTTGTCAATTCTTAATAGGATATTGCAATTTCGGAAATCTTTGGCGAAACACTTGAGCCCAAAGAAGGCTGATAACAGCTCTAAGTAATTAATGTGATGTAGTTTTTCGGATTCACTCCAGAAACCATGAGCTCTATTGTTGTTGCACGCAACTCCCCAACCCGTGAGGGAGGCGTCTGAAAAGATAACCAAATTAAATTCCCGACTAGAAATATTCGAGACTCTGTGTAAAACATTTGACTCCCACCAAGAGAAGTCATCTTGTAAAGTTTGGCTCAATTGCTGCGTGTTCTAGACCAGGTCCTCTGAGGGGGGAGCGGGGCGCGGGGGTACTCTGCGGGTGCGGGGTATGACGTCACGCGGGGAGGGGGTACTCTGTGGGCGCGGGGCACGGCGTCACGGGGGAGGGGGGCGAGTGCAGGTGTTACGTTTTGGCGTACCCCCCGCTGTGAACCCTCTGGAAGAATCATGATAGACATCTCATTTTCCAATTTTCTGGCATGTTTACACACGTTTTATGATCGTCCTCCTTAAGATCACACCTCGAGTCTCACGGGAGGTAACATTTTGCGTCGCAGAAAATGCTATAAATGTCAAAATCGATAAATAAATAGCTCCACAGAAACAGCCGTCACCTTCTTTTCTAAAGTAAATCGTAATAAAAAAGTCGTATTTTTTGGTATGCGAATACCATCCACGTTTCAAATAATAGTTCATCAAGGCTGATGCTCGTCTAAAGAAATTAAGGACGTCCCAAAACCATAATATGCGAAAAGTCTACGCATTGGCCGTTTATATGTTCCAAAAATTATGCATTGAAAATGCATAAATGTCAAATATTTCAATGGGAATCGGAACCTCGAGCGCTGATACTCGGCTGCTTGGAAAACTAGAACGCTCCAAGACCGTAGTACGAAAACCGAATTCGAGCAGTTTACGTGTCTCTACAAAATTTCCGCGAAGTTTTCCGCGAAGAAAAGTGAAATGGCTCTGCAAGAAAATTTAATAATCGATTACCCCGCCAATGGTGTAAGTATAGTGATTCGTATGTGTGCGTGCGTGCGTGTGTGTGCTCTCGTATAGCATGGTATTTTATATCAAAATTGTATTTTGGTGTACCATGTTATAAGAGAGTTGATTATAATTTATATTTTTTTAACTGTGTTGTATGATTTTTTTGCAGTGGGTGTGGGTAGATGAAGTACCAGTAATAGAAGTTCCGCTTAGACGTGAAGTGCGACTGAGAATCCCTCGCACTCAAGTATGACATATGGTCACACTTTTATTGTAATTAAATTTTTTTCAGAAATTTAAACTTTTTTTCTTTTCAGGGATACATTTTCAGGAGTGACATTAGAATCCGTGGCTTCGTAAATGTCGAGGCAAGGCGATTCATCCGCGCGATACGACGGCATGAGCGGAACCTATTGGATGAATTGTGGTATGATACGCCAAAGGACCGGGAGTTGGAATTAATATATGCGTCACCTTATGACATTTTTGACTTGACGCGGTTGTTCGGGCTGCAACCGTATGAAGAGAATCAGCCTGAGGAAAATTGGGCGTAAATAATACATAATAATTTAAAAATTTTTTATTGGTAAATATTTATAAATTTCTTATTTTTATAAATAAAATTTAAAAAAATTTAATTTAAAAAAAATTTAAATTCTTTCCTTCCATCCATTTACCTATCCAATCCTTGATCCGTGGGGAAAGGGGATACGCGTTCGGTGATGCGGGGTCCGTGGGGAAAGGGGATATGCGTTCGGTGATGCGGGGTCCGTGGGGAAAGGGGATACGCGTTCGGTGATGTTGAGCTTGAGGGAAAGGGGATACGCGTTCGGTGATGCTGAGCTCGTGGGGGAAAAGGGGATACGCGTTCGATGATGCGAAGTCTATGGGGAAAGAGGATACGCGTTCGAATATCTCATAGAAACGTGAGGATACTCGCAAGGATGGGAAAAATAATATAATAATAATATACTTGAAATTATTCATTTATTATATATGTATATGTATATATTTTTACATATTACTAAAAACTAAAGCTAACAGTTCACAATCAATGAGATGACGCGCATCAAAGGCATCGCTAGTGCGTATTACATTCGATACATTTTTCTCCATTACAGTAGATGCAATATTTGAAAATTGTATAAACTTTGCGTCGACTCCTTTGAGTAATTTAGTCAACCGATCAAACATTACATCGATGCATTGATCCAGATTAAACAATGAAAACAATGTAGATTCGGTCATTATCATATATATGTTGGATGATTCGAGGCGTACAAGTTTATTGCCATTAATTACACAGAATCGCACTGTCAACGGGCCAACGCTGATAGAATTTGAAATATCCGTGCAATTCCAAAGATAGTTTCGAATATTCCATTGTTGTTCGTAGAGTCCCTTCCACGTTTCGAGAGACATTATTAATTCGTTTCCACGTTGATCTCCTATGGCAATCTCGATGTGACTCGTCTCTGTGGTCCAACATTGATGCCAATTTCCAAATATTTATATCCCGTAACAGTCAATAGGTATTTTCTGCCCAGTATACGAACCGTACGACGTGCAGGTAAAACGCTGTGGAAAAGATCATTTAAAAAATATTTTAAATAGTTAAATTTCAAGAATTTTATAAGAAAAAACATTTTTTTAACAAAACTTACTCGACACGTTTCTTTTTCAATGGTTGAGTTTCACCATCCTCGAGTGGCACGTAATAATTCATACGTGTGTTGCTGCTGCTTCCCTGAGCGGAGTACATTGCTGATGCTGCTACTGCTACTGGTTACAAGAGTCAAACTTCTCACACGAGCAGTTGATGCGACACTGAACGATCATGTATGGTTTTTTAACGCCAAGAAATTACAAGGAGAGGGGATTATTCCCCTCCTAAATTCTTCAATCCCTTCCTAAATTTTCAAGCGCCAATAATAGCGCAGTTTACAAGAAAACGAATGTAGAACGCTATATGATTTTAACCATATAAAAAGGAAAAAAAGGAAATGAGTGGATAAAGTAAAATAATTGACAACATATTTATAAATACCATAAGTTTATTCTTTTTTATGGTTACACCACCAATTGAATACTTTAAATACATTTTGTAAAGCGCAGTTTGATACATGTTTCTGACAGCGCAGCGTATGCGTAACGTTTAACTTATTCAGAGATTCAATGTCTTCATAGTGCGCATCAATATTTTCAACATAGACTTCCTCTCTCGCGTCGTCCAGGAGTAGGTCCAGCAACCATTCACGTTTCTCGAGCCCCTTGACGTACACGATGGGTGATACATCGTTCTCCGTCGCACCCATCACCGCCGTAGTAATCAAACTTCTAGCTTTGCTGTACGGAATCATTCCATCCTCCCATTGTAATCCGTGATGATTCGCTGTCAACCAGGATGCTTGCTGTTTTTCTGCTTTGGTGAGAAGCCACCATGGTTCGATGCTTTCAAAAATATAGTGGGAGAGAACGGATCCTTCTCTGAGAGCAGCAAACTCCTTCACGACAAAGTTTCTACCGGCGATAAAGCCTTGCAGATCCACGAAAGTTGGTACGAACATGACGATGCTGTTTATTGTTATTGTTGAAAAAGACTGCAGTCGATCTCGATGCATCATAGGTTTTATATTGTCTCATGTTCCACTGAATTATATCGGGGAGAGAGACAGTTTTCAATGTTGCAACACTTAGGTGATTTTGCGCACAACATTTGTCAACGGGTTATACTGAACCACGCGATCGTGTATGATGAGACAATACGCGGTGGTATTTGCTTGTACATTCTCCTTACAATCAAATTCCAATCTCACATCCACGGTGGCACTCTTGACGGACTCGTTTTGTCGTGAGCAATCGATGACCACAAAAGGTCCTTTCTCTAGAAACGTAAGCACCGTACAAAACGTTTCATAGCAGTCATATCCGTAATAGGCTTTACGAAAACGTGCATACATATCATAAAGCGTGGCGCATCTTTTTTTATCGAAATCTAAGTTCAGGTCATCGTATGGATAAAATTCAGAGTTCAGATAGAGTTTCACGTTGGTCAGCTTACAATCATCGAATACACAAATGTCTCGAGACATGATATTCTTTCGATCAGTTTGCAGCGCAAAAATAACATATCGCGGTTTTTCTAGCTGAGTTGCAGTTTTTACAGCCCACGAATGTTTGGTCGTGCTCTGCAGCAGAGGGTACTCGTACAGATCCCACGAGCGGAAACTCATACTAAGATATCGCCCGCTTTCTAAAGTCCGTAGCAAGGATAGTTTATTGATTTCATTCAGCATAACGTGAGGCATTCGCCATTGTATCTTGAATATGTTAATCACGGGCTCGAGCGCAGGATTACCCACAACGCAATTATTGTCGTTGCGTGCTCGTATCAGAATCAATTCGTGACGAGCGTTAATAACCACAGATTTGTAATCCTCGCAAAATCCCAATAGTGTATTCAATGGTACGCAAAAGTTGAAGTATCCATCCAATATAACTGATGAAATATTCCACCCAGCATTTTGCATGATCATTCCTTTGTCGTACGATAGCGATACATAATTTTTGAGCGTGCTGGTAATTCCCACATTTCTGTTGCGATCAATTTCCACACCGTCAAGTTCGTATCGAATCTCATCGAACATGAATGCGACACAATTATTTCCCAATGCCACATTAGACTCCTGAGCAGGTTTGTTTATCGTTAATTTTCCCTCGATGTATAGAAAACTTTCACATGGCAACGTATACAGATCCTGTTGCTGTATGGGTATTCTTATCTCGTCGCTGTGTCCGAACGTCGTATTGGCGAATGGGTTGTACGTGTGAGTCTCGATCTTGATGATGCGATCATCGAAGATTGGCTCATCCCCGATGTTAAGCATGTCGGTCATCGTTCACGTTAGATATTTCGCACCGCGAATCCCAAAGATTTTAAAAATTCAACGTTTGACGCGTTGAGCTTCTTTTTCTTTGATACAGCCGAATGATTGGATATTACCGAATGTTGATGCTACTGGTCTCGTAAAGTTAGTCACCTTATTTTTCACGTGCTCCGATCCGTTCAATACAAGCATCTCATACGTCATACACACGTTATCGCCGTCGTCGCCGTACGTGTAATCTGATGGTGATCTCTTCTCCTCGAAAGTCGAGCAATCGTCCACGTTGGTCGACAACACGTATCGTTAAGTCTGTAATGCTTCGTGCGATGATCGGCAGGTAAATGATCTGCGCCGGCGTTTCCGATATCTTATATCCTGGTGGCACTCTCGGTGAAAATTCATGTATCGTATGCACAGGTTTGCTGTTGCAGTATGCGCCCCCAGTCACGTTACACTCAATGCGGATAATGTTCACGTTCATAATGTTAATTGGCATGTCCGATTCATGCCACTGTTGTGGCTTCAGCACACGATACGATGAAAATCCCAGCAGAGACCCAATGTTGTTGGGCTTGTTAAAATTTATTCTGTAGGCGCATTTAATCTCACTCTTCATCGTACTATGATTAGCGTGGAGTACTATCGGATATTCTCCGTTTTCATTGTCACTGCGGTTTTTTTCATCGTTGGAACGAATTACGGGTCGCGGATATTTCCGTAAAATTGCGCGTTTCAAAGACTCATTTATAGCTTGCAGTTCGTACGATCCCTCAGGAATCGTAATTTCCACATCGTCTTTGCCAAAATAAAATTTATTATTCGAAGCATTCACGTTCGGTATCGTGTAATAAGTTTCAAAGTCCATTAGACCGAGCTCGTAATCATCATCGTTCAATTCTATGGCTGGAGAGTAGTTTACCGTGAGAATGGTGCTCTTCCCGGTTAGCGTAAGTGTTAGCGACATGATGAAAGAAGCCGTCCAACGAATACTGAGTCTTCACGACACCTCGTCAGGCTTTAAATTCGCGCGCGTCAACCGTTTGAAGAAACTGTAAACACATCTGTCCACAGATGCTTTGGTTGTAACGTTGATAAGATATACGATTGTATTCTATCATTACACCGTCTCCGAAATACCACACCAGTTCTTTAGGCGGCCGAAGATTACCAAAGCTGTCGAAATATACCACACGGTTTTCCCTCTTTGCGTACGCTACCCAATGAGTACCGGGACCCGTTGCATCATCTAGATTTACAATACCGCTCTCGTTTCGACGTACACCGCTTATCGGTAATGCGTTACGCATAAAAACACCTCTAAAGTATGGTACACGCATGCGTCTTGCCAGTTGATCCAATTGTATGTTCGTTGTCACACCTGCAGGCATTTTTAGCGTTTTTTTTTTAATGACGTTTTTTTTTTCTTTTTTGTTGTTACACCCTGTCCGCGTTTGTATGGGGTGAGATACACTCCTTGTCCACGTTTGTACGGAGCGAGATACAGTCCATGACCTTCCATCGCGCGATTGTGGCGCTGCAGCTCCTCGAGCTGACGTCGCGCAGCTTTGCTATCATTCACCACTTTTGCCACGCCTGCTGCTCCGCCGATCAAGGATCCGAGCGCACCCAACATCGGCAAAATCGGCAATACACCACCGCGTTTCGCTATCGAAAGTATCCGTTTTTTCATCGTCTTTGTCTTCGTCTTCGTCTTTGTCTTCATACCTATGCCGATCTTCGTCTTGGCTTTCATCGCTGCCCAGACAGCTGTAGCGGCGGCTCTCTCACCGAAAGTGGAATCTCTCGCGACGATGCGTGTTCGTGCTTTCTCAGCGAGTATCCTGTCCGCCGCGTGTCTCTCGGTGAGATCGTTACTCTGAGAATATGCTATGTCGTGTTCGCGGCACGCCGCGTCCAATGGATTTATACCTTGATCACCTCTTGCCAATCGCTTTTCCAAATGAGTTCCCGGACCGCAAAACTGATAGCCGGGGATATGTAACTCGAAAGGAAGTGCGTTTATCGCGCGATTCAGCAGACTGTTGCCGTTTTTTACGAATTTGTTCGACACCGTTGACATTCACTGCAATTCTTTATCAACGGCGCGGGACCGTCGACGTGCGTTTGATGACACGGTAAATTATAATGTTCCAGGCACCGATGATATTGTTGAATTTCTGGATCCGCTCTAATATCTTCGGGAAGTTTATCCCACACATAATCTATGTAACCAGAAAACTGTTGTAGTAGAATGATCTTCGGTATATACTTTAATTGTTCGGCGGTTAAATTATAAATATCACTGACATCTGACAGAAGCAAAAGCATTTTGAATACTGAGTGACTCGCGGTTTTACGCACCTATAAATAGGCACGCTCTCTCGATACAGTTTTCAATTTTGTTGTGAACATGCGGTTCGTGCAGCAATCGCCAACGATCAAAGTGACTAATTTCGACGACAGGTTACAGTCAATGGACAACGCGGAGAAACGCAAGCATGGTACGATGCTACCGAGTACTATACGCGCGATTATTTGCGGGCCTTCGAATTGCGGCAAAACCAACGTTTTGATAAGCTTACTGGAAAGTCCGCACGGTGTACGTTTTGAGAACGTGTATGTGTACTCAAAGTCGTTGCAACAGCCGAAATATCGGTACTTGGAAAATCTGTTGACGTCGATCGATGAAATCGGTTATTTTACGTTTCCAAATAACAGTGACGTAATTCCACCGAGCGAAGCGCATCCAAATTCGATCTTCGTTTTCGATGACGTAGCATGCGATAAGCAAGACGTGGTGAGAGAATACTTTTCGATGGGTCGGCATTCGAACGTCGACTGTTTCTATCTCTGCCAATCGTACGCGAGAATACCAAAACATCTTATACGCGACAACGCAAACTTGTTGATCCTGTTTAAACAGGATGGTACCAACTTGAAACACGTGTACAACGATCACGTGAATACCGACATGTCATACGAAGAATTTTGTGCGTTGTGTCGCGATTGTTGGCAACGCGAGTACGAATTCATAGTGATAGACAAAGACAGCTCGCTTACTAATGGCCGATACAGAAAAGGATTTAACATGTTCGCGATACCGCGAAGCGATTAGTCGTTGTCGATACCCAGTCAGGTTGAAACGCTAACGATTTTCTCCAACATGGTTGGAAGCAGCGATATTCGCGAGCGTGAAAAGATTGTGAGGGAGATTGAGAAAACGAGTGAATCAATCCGCAAGAAATATTGCGCTTTGAAGACTGGTAAGATCGAAGACGATATAACGGCGAAGAGACACCTTGGACCAATCATCGAGCCGCTGCAAAAGATCGTCGACAACTCTGGCATGTATACGATAAAAGACGAGCCGCGTGATGATGATGTAAAGATTGAAACATCATCCCCCCAGAAGCATGAGAAGAATGCGATATGGAGTAAGACAGAGAGGAAACGAATTTCATCGGATCGCTCGTTAATCAAATCACCCGAATCCTCGAAGCGATATAGGTTAAACGATGTTGCACCGTTGATAACTTCTACACCGCATGTGATGATTGGAGACGTACAACCGACGCTAAACAATATTCCCGCGACCGAAGATGTTTTCGAAACCACGGACGATTCGTTCGCGACAGTCGTTCAAGATCGGATGCAAACGACTGATGGCCAAGAAGCGTTGCGCAATCACCTTGGTCCGCTTAGTCAAAAGTACATCGGGAATGTCTTACGCGGTGACAGCGGTATAGATACCGCGTATGGCGTTTATCTCGACAAGGATAATATGATGATGCTCGGTAGCAAACGGTTCAACGTGGACAACAACGATAACATACTTGTCGACGATATGCGATACATTGGTACACCCGGTCTTTATGAACTGATTTTCATGAAAATTCCCGACGAAGACGAGTATACCGAAGACGATATGCGAAAGTACAAAAATATACTGCTAACGACTAATGTGCACAGACGTAATTACAACGCTGACGGTCAAATACGGAGCAATAGGGGACACAAGTACAGATACATAATCTCACCGTTACTATCGTTCGAATCTGGAAAGAAGAAATCCGGACGAGGATTATATCATGCAATGACGCTAAACGACAACGCGATCGATTACGTGCATTGGGACGATCCCAACGAGCTGGTGGATCGCTTGAGATTGCTCGAAGCTTCACACCAAGCTGGTCACAACGCTCACGACAACGAGATATTGTCGATCATCGAGGAACTTCGCGAAGCTGGCATCATTATAAATTAACTGACGTATCACCAAAACGATTCAGTTGATCGGTGGTTACCCGCATCAAAAATATGCCAATCAACAAATTTGGGCTATTTGAACGGAGAAATGATGTCAATAATTCATATCATTGGAATGGATTAATGAGAAATTACGTGCGCGATAACGCGTTGTGCCGCGTCGCTATGGGCTATGATGCAAAGTTGCGCAAGATTCACCATGTAGCACAACCTGAGGCTGACACTGATGTCGCCAACAAACTGTATGTGGAGCAATGCCTTAAAATTGTGAAAAAGCAACAGATAGAATCAGACGAGAAGCTGGCTGCGATCGAGAAGGACGTGCGAACATTACAGGCTGCGATAAACGAGCTTCGAGGTGTGAATATCGTTGAGTCAGGAACGGCTATAAACGGGTCAGAAACGGGTACGAACGGGTTAGGAACGGGTTAGGAACGGGTCAGTAACGGGTACGAACGGGTTAGGAACGGGTCAGTAACGGGTACGAACGGGTTAGGAACGGGTCAGTAACGGGTACGAACGGGTTAGGAACGGGTCAGTAACGGGTACGAACGGGTTAGGAACGGGTCAGTAACGGGTACGAACGGGTTAGGAACGGGTCAGTAACGGGTACGAACGGGTTAGGAACGGGTCAGTAACGGGTACGAACGGGTTAGGAACGGGTCAGTAACGGGTACGAACGGGTTAGGAACGGGTCAGTAACGGGTACGAACGGGTTAGGAACGGGTCAGACGAACGGGTTACGAACGGGTACGAACAGGAACGGGTTAGGAACGGGTCAGTAACGGGTACGAACGGGTTAGGAACGGGTCAGTAACGGGTACGAACGGGTTAGGAACGGGACGGGTTAGGAAACGGGTTAGGAACGGGTCAGTAACGGGTACGAACGGGAACGGGTACGAACGGGTTAGTAACGGGTCAGGGTACGAACGGGTTAGGAACGGGTCAGTAAGTACGAACGGGTTAGGAACGGGTCAGTAACGGGTACGAACGGGTCAGAAACGGGTTAGGAACGACAATCGAACCTTTAACGAACGACAATGAACAGTAATGAACGGTATGGGAACGGTTATGAACGGCTCAGGGACGGCAATGAACGACAACGAACGACTCAGGAACGGCTGTCGGACAACTATCGAGGGGTTGCCGAACAGGCCAGGAACAGCTATGAACGGGTTAGAAACGGCTACGAACGGATGATGGACCGCTATCGAACGCCAACGGACGATAAAGAACCGTTACTGAAAGACAAGAAATGGAAATAAACGGCTAAAACAGACATAAATCGTAATGCAAGTTCTTCGCATGTATTATTACGCGCCAATCAGTCGACGATCGCACCGCTGAAACATGAGCTTGTCGAAACCCAACGGAAGTAAAAACATCGTTAGTTCCGAAAAGCAACGACTCGTCGAGGAACTGCATGCTCCGGCGAGAAGAAATTTCCCACGAAGACGTGTCATAGTTCGAGGGTACGATGACTTGTGGCAGGCTGACATTGTCGAGATGCGTCCATACTCGCGTTTCAACGGAGGCTATCATTACATACTCACCATCATCGATGTATTGAGCAAATACGCGTGGGCTGCACCACTCAAGAGTAAAGGCGGAAGCGAGACGGCTGGAGCTATCGCTGAGATAATTCGAGAGAGCAAGAGATGCCCGAAAAACTTGCAAACCGATATGGGAAAGGAATTTTACAATACCGATGTACAACGATTTTTGAAAAAACACAGCGTCAATCACTATTCCACGTATTCCGTGTTAAAGGCATCGGTCGTTGAGCGATTCAATCGCACGTTGAAGAACGACATGTGGAAGATGTTTACGCTCAATGGAAATTACAGATGGGTTGACGCATTGCCGCGACTCGTATCAGATTACAACGCACGCGTGCATCGAACGATCGGTATGCGACCCATCGATGTTACCCCCGCGATCGCTAAAAAACTCTTGTCTACGGTGTACAGCGTGATAAAGATCGCAGGTCCGGCAAAGTTCAAAGTAGGCGACCCAGTACGCGTTAGCAAATATAAGACGGTCTTCGAGAAAGGTTACACACCAAATTGGACCACTGAGGTGTTTAAGATCGTTAAAGTACAACGTACTAATCCTGTAACGTATCTACTAGAAGATTATCGTGGAAAATCCGTCGCTGGAGCGTTCTACGAGTATGAATTGCATCGCGCAACTCATCCGGACGTGTATCTCGTGGAGAAAGTACTGCGCAGGAAGGGTGACAGGTAGCGGGGTGGGCGGGCTAGGAGTGTGGTGTTGGATCGCATGTGTGTGGTAGGGGGGGGATGGCGGAAGGAGGGGGGGGGCTGGTAGGGTCTAGTGGGGTGATGTGGTCAGCGAGTGTTGCTGTGGTAGGTGTGTTGGGGGGGGGGGGATGGTAGTGGTGTGTTGTTGTTGGTGTCATGTGCACACGTTCAGTTTGGTTTGGTGGCGGGCCGAGGGAATTTTTTGGGGTGTGGGTTTGGGGGGGGGGTGGGGGTTGTGGTTGGGGGTGTGGGGGGTTCGGTAATCGGTGTGGTGGGTATAGGTGGGGTGTGTAGGGTGGTGTAGGTGGACAAATATGGGGGTGGTATACTAGTTTTGGGATAGTTAAATGACAGTGGCTAAGGAGGTGCGGAGGGGGGGGAAGGGAATCGTTTGAGGTAGAGGGGGTTGGGGGGTGGTGTTTGTGGGGGGGTGGTGTGTTGGGTTGTGGGGGGGATTCTTGTTGGCCCATGTGGAGGGGGTGGGGACTTTTGTGGGGGTGCATTCGCGGGAGATGGTGTGGGTGTAGTGTAATGGTGTAATTGGGGCGGTGGTAAGTTTTCCTGCGGCTGGGGGGACGGGTGTATGAGGGACTGGTCGTGGGGGGCTATCCGGTAGGTGCTGTGTGGGAAGGGGGTGCGGGGGGGGGTGTTGGTTCGTGGTGGGTGTGGTGCGTTTTCGGATGGTGCGTGGGACTTAAGAGTGCGGTTTTGTGGGGGTGCGGTGTGCGTGTGTGATACTGTAGATTGTGTATTGGGGGCTATGCTGTCTTTGGGGCTGTGGCGTTCGTTTTTCGGTGTGGTGATGCATGTAGATTGGGGGACAGGAGGTGTGGGTGTCGTTCGGCTTGGTGTTGCTATGGGTGTGTGCTTGTTCTGGTTCCTAGCACCTGCGGTGTGTGGGTAGAGCGTGTGTGTTTGATGTCGTGTGTGGCGGTGCTGGCGGCTGATCGGGTTGATGCTTTGTGGGGTAACGTGCAAAACTCCTGGCGCTGGTTGCAAGTGGCGCGGTGGGTGGGTCGGCGAACCGACAGGTGTTAGCGGGGGTTTACACGTGCGCTTGTGTGCCGATTTGTATGGTGTTTTGCTTATGTGTGTCCGGTGGGTGTGAGTGGTGGGGTGCATGCGCTGTGCTGATAGGTTATGTGAGGTCTCGTTGTGGGAGGCGCGTTTTCTTGAGGAAAAGAAGCCGGGACGGCGGAGTAGTCTGACTTGTTTAGCTGGCGTCTTGGGCTTGGTTTCGTTAATGCGGGGTTTCGTTGGGTTGGGCTGCGGGTGTTTACAAGTTGTGTGGCGGGGGGCGTGGAAGACAGGGGGTAGGGGCACACAATCCGAGGTATTTGAAGACACGATCTACTAGGCGAGATGTAGCCGTGGGAGAACATGGATGTGGGCGATGTGGTGTGCCGTGATGTGCTGGGGGGCGCGGGTGGTGTCATGAGAGGCGACGGGTGGTGGTTGGATCATATGAAACCATCTTGTGAGTCTTCTCTCTGTTCGTTGTTTATTGGTTCTTGTTTTTTTTTTGTATTGTTGTGTTCCGCTTCTCTTGTTTGCTTTTTTGTTGCGGGGGGACCAGTATTAAGTGCATGAGCTTTACGCATTTTTAGCGTTAATAGTGTCCTTGTCGAACAAGAGATGACTTGCTACACAGAACCGGCGGCGAAATGAGAGGAAGAAGGCGCTGGGCGAGTGTTCCGTCATCCGCACCGGAACTTGACCCGGTTCCAGGTTGTTGATGAACGTCACAGAGTGCACGTGGAGTCGGCATGTGCGGAACAAAGACAAACGCGGGTTGCGTGGGCAGGGAGGAAAGGGTCGAGCAGCAAGGTGTGGTGCCGCAGATTTGCTAGTAGTGGGTCTTGTCGAAGGGGAAGTGAAGTCGGCAAGATTCAGAAATGCAGCCATCAGGCACAATGAGCAAAATTGTAAGAAAGAGCTACATTAGACACCGGGGTGTGGTCTGCGGTCACGCCCG
This sequence comes from Crematogaster levior, assembly GCA_901521435.1. Lineage (NCBI taxonomy): Eukaryota > Metazoa > Arthropoda > Insecta > Hymenoptera > Formicidae > Crematogaster > Crematogaster levior. The sequence goes on from CABEGB010001140.1 coordinate 364,453, forward strand.
ACACAGAACAAAGAAAGGGGAGGAAGTGGAAGGAAGAGTGGTGTGATAGGAAACAAAACACGTCTGGTGTAATATAGTTAATGGGGAAGGTGCGTCTAAGCGCCCCCGACACATCCTCAACGAGAAGATAAAACACCAGCGAAATAAGAAACTCATCAGTCAGAGGAACCAAGAAGCAAGGTTTTGGTGATGTGAACCGCGCGGTGGATGGGAAAACAGGTTAGGGTGCAAAGCGAAGGGCTGACTGGTAAACGCAAACACATGGACACGTACGGCCGAGCAGATCCAAACCGAGCGACAACGGCCGCCAAAGAGCCTGCAGCAAAACGCGGGGAACGAACCCATAACGGGAGGTGAGTGGGATCTCGTGGGACGCGTGTGAGATAATGAAACCACACACACCGGAGCGCAAAAAGAGGGAATGGCGACACACCACATCCGACCACGCGGGAGGAGGACGAGCAGACCATATGGAAAGTGCGGGACCCGCCCAACAGCGATGCCAGCAATACCGGACGATACGAGCCGAGTAAAGACCTTTAGAGTGTGGGGAGGGAAAGGCGGGCGAGCAGGCGAATGCGGAAGACGACTCAACAAAAGGGGACCGAAGGGAAGGAAATTCCGAAAAATGCGAGAGGGTGTAAGATAGATGCGAAGCGACCGACCGAGCTGTAACAGACACCGATGACGGAGCAAAGGGACAGACTGTCACGAGCAGTCAAAGACAAGCTCCAATGGTAAGTCAAAAACAGAGACCAACAAAATCGCAGTCTACAACCGGCGAAACAGAGGCCGAAACCGGAACCACCACGCGGGGGAGCAGAAGTACCGATAAAAGAAGGGCAGAGGAAGAGAGTCGATGAAGAGAATATGAAGAAAGAGTGTGTTGGTATGAGCGAGAGCAGAGGTTAGAGGGGACAGAGTGACACGCAGAGGAATGTGAAATAGAAATTGAAATAAATAGCAACATCGGAGAGCATGGGAGAGGGAAACAGCATTACGCTGGGACCAAGAGTGGTTAGCCACAACACACCACTTGCTAATCCAGTCCTCGGCCGTGGCGCACTGTGCCCCAATACGCGCCCGGTGATTCCGAACAATCATACTCAAACGGCGTCCGAGCGGCTGTTGTGCCACAGAAGCGTCGAGTAAGACTGGACAATGGGGGGACGGGACGGGAAACAGCGGAAACCCGCAGGGCCGTGGGGAAGGGCCACCGCAGGATGCGAAGCGTGTACGGGGCCGACTTGGAGCTTGGGCCGACCTCGATCGGAACACCTGACCGAACAAGTGTGTGTTTCGCGGCCGAACATCATGGAAACAACAGACCGAGCGGGTCGAGGGGCCGCCGGGCGGGGAAGCTAGACGAGTCCGCAAGCGCATCCGTCGGGAATTGGCCTTACAACGAGAACGCTCCACCGCCGCGGCAACGGCTGAGATCGTCGTAGCACCGCCGTTACGCGGGAGACGAAAGATACCAGGGGTTGGGGCAAAAGCGGGACAGCGGCAATATGTAAAAAAGGCCGGCAACAGGTGAAAGAAAGAGGGGGCAAGGGCGCAGCCTCTTGTGCCGCGAGAGACAGCACGGGGGACATACACACGCGTCACAAGTACACAGCATAACGCTGGGACTCGTGGGTGTTGCAGCCCCGCGTAGTGGCCAAACACAGGAGGGATGATGGAAACCGCCGGGGGAACGGCGAGGTACCCCGACAAGGCACCGCCACAGCAGCGACCGTAACGACCGCTCTGGAAAGGGTCGCGGCGTCCACGAGCCCAGTGCCCGCACATGCGGGCCTTTCGGAACGACGGTGACGCCGGGGCACAACAGCGCAGTCCGGCAGCGCGCGACCTAAGAAGACAGGGCGAAACGGGCATGCCGAGAGGGCCGGTGTACCGGAGGCCAGGCTGGCCGCAAACGCTTTGACGGCCGGGTGCGTATACAGATACGGCCGGCAGCAGACGAGCCAGCGAAACGCGAGCGGTCCAAAGGCCGGCCAACCCCTCGAGCTGAGTGTACAGGCGCGTGAACGCACCGGCGTGTGTGTCGTCGGGCGGGCTGGCCTCCCGAGACCGGCGACCGGCCCATACCGCAGACGGCGGTCGGCGGAAGGCAGGGCCTGCGAACCCTGCGGCCCGGTCGGCCCGGGACTAGCCAGGGTCCAACCCGGCGGACCCCGGCGGCCCGCCACCCCCCCGGCGAAACCGCGATACCGCGGACACCCTTGAACCCGGCGACCCGGGCCGAACCCGGCACCCGTTCGGAGCCCTCGACCGGGAACGGACCCGGCGACCCGTCGGACAACTGCACACGGCCACCGGCGGAGACCGGACGGACACAGATCCTACCGAGATAACGGAACCACGATGACTACCCTGCCGAACCCGGCACCGCAGTGACGGAACCGCACGAACAAAACAACGGCCAGCCCGCGAACCTCTTGACCCGGCCGTGACCCGCGTACCCGGGACGGCGACCCGGCCTACCCGGCGGACCCGACGGACCACAAGCCGAACCATTCGGGCCACACCCGCTAACCAGGGCCACCCGCGACCCGGGCGACGCCAGTAGTGTGTAACCGTGCACGGGTCACGCAACTATGCACACAGCATGCGAAAACCGGGAGCCACCGAAGAGACGGCGAAGCCAGCCACCAGCCACGGCGCGGTCGGGCGAGCCGGGCACAGGGAACAGTCCACAAGACAGGATGGTGCGACACAGGCACAGCAGCACAAAAGCTGAAGCGCACGGGGCAGCATAGCCGCTTAGCGGAGCGCACCAAACGCGGACGCGCACGTGATCGCAGGAAGCCAGCCAATATAAGTAGCAGCAGGCGCCGGCAAGAGACCCAAAGGTGGTGAGGGAGATTGGAGCGGGGTAGCCACCGAGCAAACGGACGTTGGGGACGCAGGGAGGAGAAGCCGGCGAGCGAAGGCCGCAGAGCACAGATTCGTCGGCTGAGCGGCACCACGGGATGTGACGTCAAGAGCAACAGACACCAGCTCGGGAGCGTCCCAGAGCAGGCGTGAGCAGCGCGGCGGCGGGGCAGGCGATTTGTTACCGCGGCCCGGCGATTCCGGCGTAACCAGATTCGCACGATAAAGAACGGTGAGAGGGGAGCGTACGTGGGGCCCCTAACGCCGGGACCGTCACGGGGGAGCGTACAAACGGGAGCAGTTACGAATGGGGGTGGAAACTGGCGCAGCGGTCGGCGACCGCTTCGTCGTATGGGGCAGGAAAGTGGTAGACCTTACGCAATGTAGGCGCTGGGAGCAACACATTAGGTGATCGGGTCCACCACAACCGGTGACTACCGTCACACAGACCGTGGCCGGAACCAACCGGAGCGACCGGCAACACGAAACAGGCCAGGACGTGCGAACACAGGGAGTAGCGCACCGCGGGCCCACAGGCGGCAGCCGGCGGAACACGGCCAAACGCACGGACACGGGGGCGAAAACATCGTCCCAATAGGGGTGGACGGCGGCGCGCCAAGAACAACGGTGAGAAGGGACAAAGCAACACGAACCGAGAGCGCCGGGCAAGGCGGTAGGATGAAACGACAGATGCGATGGAAGCGGCCCACCGCGGCCTACGCCCGAGTCCGGCGCCACGGCTGGGAAGTATAGTCTTCGGGATACAAGCGATCGACGACAGACGCCGCGTGCTGTAGCGTGGTGTGTCAGCAAAGGTGTCGACGACGGTGGCACGCGGCAGAGGGTCGCACGGCGCGCCCTAAGCGCTAGCAGCTGACCAACGGCAAAACGCAAAAGAGTTCGTGCAGGAGCACGCTGGTCGCAACGCCCGCACAAGCGTGGCACGCTCGCTAGAGCCTGCGGCCAACCAGGTTGAAAAGCTGAGCGGGCAACGGCGGGATGCGCAACACATCCGCGCGATCGCAGAACGAAGCCGGGCGGGCCGTGGTATAAGCAGCGTCTTTGTCGGCACGTGAGAGTCGGGGGACGCGCGGTGTGCCGAACAAGCCGACACAACCACGGAGGCAAGGCGCGTGAGGGACCCCAGGGGGAAACACCCCCACCGGGTGGGGATGCACGGAGCTGTGGACACGTTTCAAACAAGGGGACCAGCCGGTGAAAGCAGAGCACAAGGGTGGGCGTTGGCCGCGGAAATAGGAGTTTGAAGGCGCGGCGCGAAGGGGGCGAGGCAAGATTAAACAAGCGAGCGGAATGCAATACCGACCCCATCACAAAAATAGGGTCGCGGGAAGGCGGGGTCGGGGGGGAGGAAGGTCACCGAGTAGAGCTAAGTGGTCGGGTGCGTGATAAGGAAAGGGAGGGGGCGGAAAAGGAAAAAAAAGGGAAAATAGCATCGAGGGACGTCGAGCGGAAAACGGAAGAGCAATAGCCTCGCCGGTGAAGTACGGCACCAGGTTAGGGGTTGCATCGGAGTGTGAACCAGAGGCGTCGAGCGGCGGCCACGGGGTGCCAAGGGCCGAGAGGGCGGCGGGCAACACGTTGAGTACCAGACACGGCGGGCAAAACGGTACCCGGCGGACGGGCAGGAGCGTAGCAAAACTGGTGGGTGGCGCGCCGCAAAGTGGGCGGTGAGGGGCGCGGGGCGGAAGGGAAGGGCGCGCGGATAGTACTCGGTAGCATCTACCAGGCTCGAGGGTTTCGCGCGTGGGCAGATTGGCCCTGGACGGGAACCGCGGCGAAGGGGTCGCGTGGAGCGGGGTGCGATGGGCGGCACGAACCGCATGGGGCACAACAAGGGGAAAACGAGCGGGAGGAGCTGCCGGGTGGTTAGGGCGTAGAAACCGCAGTCACGCGGAAGTATGTGGCAAGATTGCTGTGGGGCTGCGTGCCAGAGGTCCAGGGGATATTGATAAGGTAACCGGCGGAACAATTAAGGATATACAAAGAGCAGTGCTACTACAACAGGGGGCGGGGAGCAGAGAGGGTGAGAAAACGGTCCCGAGATATAGGAGCGAGCCAAAGGCAACAAGATCATCTGCCTGAACATGATAGAGGGACGCGTGTCATCAAAGGCGCACGTCGACGGCCCGCGCCGCTGTGGGAAAAAAGCAGGGAAGGGCAACGTTGCGAAACAAAGTCGTAAAAAAACGGCAACAGTCTGCTGAGAATCGCGCGATAAACGCACTTCCTTTCGAGTTACATATCCCCGGCTATCAGTTTTGCGGTCCGGGAACTCATTTGGAAAAGCGATTGGCAAGAGGTGATCAAGGTATAAATCCATTGGACGCGGCGTGCCGCGAACACGACATAGCATATTCTCAGAGTAACGATCTCACCGAGAGACACGCGGCGGACAGGATACTCGCTGAGAAAGCACGAACACGCATCGTCGCGAGAGATTCCACTTTCGGTGAGAGAGCCGCCGCTACAGCTGTCTGGGCAGCGATGAAAGCCAAGACGAAGATCGGCATAGGTATGAAGACAAAGACGAAGACGAAGACAAAGACGATGAAAAAACGGATACTTTCGATAGCGAAACGCGGTGGTGTATTGCCGATTTTGCCGATGTTGGGTGCGCTCGGATCCTTGATCGGCGGAGCAGCAGGCGTGGCAAAAGTGGTGAATGATAGCAAAGCTGCGCGACGTCAGCTCGAGGAGCTGCAGCGTCACATTCACGCGATGGAGGGTCATGGGCTGTATCTCGCTCCGTACAAACGTGGACTAGGAGTGTATCTCACCCCGTACAAACGCGGACAGGGTGTAACAACAAAAAAGAAAAAAAAACGTCATTAAAAAAAAAACGTTAAAAATGCCTGCAGGTGTGACAACGAACATACAATTGGATCAACTGGCAAGACGCATGCGTGTACCATACTTTAGAGGTGTTTTTATGCGTAACGCATTACCAGAACGGGGTGAAACGCGAGGGAGAACGGGGGAGAGGCGGAAGGATGTTACTTGCGGTGATAGTAATCACGGGGTCCCGGACCAGTGGCGGGCGCAAGAGGAAAAACCGTGAGGTAGAGGGCGACAGCTTGGGAAATCGCGGCGCCGTAAAAACGGGTGGTATGGCGGAAGACGTGTAATGGGAGAGGGGAGACAATCGTATAGATGGCTGTGCTCAGCGGTGACAACAAAGCGCGGTGGACAATGTGTTTTGTTTTATCGAGGTTCGGTCAAACGTTGGACCGCGCGAGAGTGAAAGGCCTGACAGGGGCGGAAGACTCATATCGGTGACGGCGTCTGCATCAGGGGACGCTAACACGACCTACCGGGAAGAGCACCATTCGTAAACTACTCTCCAGCCATAGAATTGAACGATGATGATTACGAGCTCGGTCTAATGGACTTTGAAACTTATTACACGATACCGAACGTGAATGCTTCGAATAATAAATTTTATTTTGGCAAAGACGATGTGGAAATTACGATTCCCGAGGGATCGTACGAACTGCAAGCTATAAATGAGTCTTTGAAACGCGCAATTTTACGGAAATACCCGCGACCCGTAATTCGTTCCAACGATGAAAAAAACCGCAGTGACAATGAAAACGGAGAATATCCGATAGTACTCCACGCTAATCATAGTACGATGAAGAGTGAGATTAAATGCGCCTACAGAATAAATTTTAACAAGCCCAACAACATTGGGTCTCTGCTGGGATTTTCATCGTATCGTGTGCTGAAGCCACAACAGTGGCATGAATCGGACATGCCAATTAACATTATGAACGTGAACATTATCCGCATTGAGTGTAACGTGACTGGGGGCGCATACTGCAACAGCAAACCTGTGCATACGATACATAATTTTCACCGCCACCAGGATAGGTGATATCGGAAACGTTGCGCAGATCATTTCTACCTGCCGATCATCGCACGAAGCATTACGGACTTAACGATACGTGTTGTCGACCAACGTGGACGATTGCTCGACTTTCGAGGAGAAGAGATCACCATCAGATTACACGTACGGCGACGACGGCGATAACGTGTGTATGACGTATGAGATGCTTGTATTGAACGGATCGGAGCACGTGAAAAATAAGGTGACTAACTTTACGAGACCAGTAGCATCAACATTCGGTAATATCCAATCATTCGGCTGTATCAAGAAAAAGAAGCTCAACGCGTCAAACGTTGAATTTTTAAAATCTTTGGGATTCGCGGTGCGAAATATCTAACGTGAACGATGACCGACATGCTTAACATCGGGGATGAGCCAATCTTCGATGATCGCATCATCAAGATCGAGACTCACACGTACAACCCATTCGCCAATACGACGTTCGGACACAGCGACGAGATAAGAATACCCATACAGCAACAGGATCTGTATACGTTGCCATGTGAAAGTTTTCTATACATCGAGGGAAAATTAACGATAAACAAACCTGCTCAGGAGTCTAATGTGGCATTGGGAAATAATTGTGTCGCATTCATGTTCGATGAGATTCGATACGAACTTGACGGTGTGGAAATTGATCGCAACAGAAATGTGGGAATTACCAGCACGCTCAAAAATTATGTATCGCTATCGTACGACAAAGGAATGATCATGCAAAATGCTGGGTGGAATATTTCATCAGCCATATTGGATGGATACTTCAACTTTTGCGTACCATTGAATACACTATTGGGATTTTGCGAGGATTACAAATCTGTGGTTATTAACGCTCGTCACGAATTGATTCTGATACGAGCACGCAACGACAATAATTGCGTTGTGGGTAATCCTGCGCTCGAGCCCGTGATTAACATATTCAAGATACAATGGCGAATGCCTCACGTTATGCTGAATGAAATCAATAAACTATCCTTGCTACGGACTTTAGAAAGCGGGCGATATCTTAGTATGAGTTTCCGCTCGTGGGATCTGTACGAGTACCCTCTGCTGCAGAGCACGACCAAACATTCGTGGGCTGTAAAAACTGCAACTCAGCTAGAAAAACCGCGATATGTTATTTTTGCGCTGCAAACTGATCGAAAGAATATCATGTCTCGAGACATTTGTGTATTCGATGATTGTAAGCTGACCAACGTGTCAACGTCTACGTTACGCTGAATTTTTGTGTCCAGTTGCGAGGACGTGGGGACTTAGATTTCGAGAAAAAAAAGCGCCCGCTTTAGAGATTAATGGCACGGGTCGTGAAACCTAGGTACGGGGAATATTACGTAGATACGGTGATGAAACGTTTTTTGACGGATGCTTACGTTTCTAGAAGAAAGACCTTTGGGTCACATGGTCGGTGGGCGGGCTGGACAAAACATCCCAGAGTATGCCACCGATGGATGTTACGCTTGGAGTAGTGAAGGAGAAGGGACTAGCAAGACCCCCGCGTATAATGTCCCTCATCATACACGGATCGCGTGGGTTGCATAGAACCTTGATAATAGTGTTGTGCGCAAGAAATCAGCCTAAGTGTGTCAACCTTGACACGGGCGCTCGCCGATTCATTCCGGTGAACCGGAGCGCATGAATAAAACCGTATGGATAGCGGGGATCGAGATCGACGCACATCTTTTTCAACAATAAAAAACATCGTCATGTCCGTACCGACGTTTGTGGATCTGCAAGGCTTTATCGTCGGCAGAAACTTTGTCGTGAAGGAGTTTGCCGCTCTCAGAGAGGGATCCGTTTTCTCTCACTATATTTTTGGAAGCGCCGAACCATGGTGGCTTCTCACCAAAAGAGGAAGTCTATGTTGAAAATATTGATGCACACTATGAAGACATTGAATCTCTGAATAAGTTAAACGTTACGCATACGCTGCGCTGTCAGAAACATGTATCAAACTGCGCTTTACAAAATGTATTTAAAGTATTCAATTGGTGGTGTAACCATAAAAAAGAATAAACTTATGGTATTTATAAATATGTTGTCAATTATTTTTACTTTATCCACTCATTTCCTTTTTTTCCTTTTTATATGGTTAAAATCATATAGCGTTCTACATTCGTTTTCTTGTAAACTGCGCTATTATTGGCGCTTGAAAATTTAGGAAGGATTGAAGAATTTAGGAGGGGAATAATCCCCTCTCCTTGTAATTTCTTGGCGTTAAAAAACCATACATGATCGTTCAGTGTCGTATCAACTGCTCGTGTGAGAAGTTTGACTCTTGTAACCAGTAGCAGTAGCAGCATCAGCAATGTACTCCGCTCAGGGAAGCAGCAGCAACACACGTATGAATTATTACGTGCCACTCGAGGATGGTGAAACTCAACCATTGAAAAAGAAACGTGTCGAGTAAGTTTTGTTAAAAAAATGTTTTTCTTATAAAATTCTTGAAATTTAACTATTTAAAATATTTTTAAATGATCTTTTCCACAGCGTTTTACCTGCACGTCGTACGGTTCGTATACTGGGCAGAAAATACCTATTGACTGTTACGGGATATAAATATTTGAAATTGGCATCAATGTTGGACCACCGAGTCACATCGAGATTGCCATAGGAGATCAACGTGGAAACGAATTAATAATGTCTCTCGAAACGTGGAAGGGACTCTACGAACAACAATGGAATATTCGAAACTATCTTTGGAATTGCACGGATATTTCAAATTCTATCAGCGTTGGCCCGTTGACAGTGCGATTCTGTGTAATTAATGGCAATAAACTTGTACGCCTCGAATCATCCAACATATATGATAATGACCGAATCTACATTGTTTTCATTGTTTAATCTGGATCAATGCATCGATGTAATGTTTGATCGGTTGACTAAATTACTCAAAGGAGTCGACGCAAAGTTTATACAATTTTCAAATATTGCATCTACTGTAATGGAGAAAAATGTATCGAATGTAATACGCACTAGCGATGCCTTTGATGCGCGTCATCTCATTGATTGTGAACTGTTAGCTTTAGTTTTAGTATAATATGCAAAAAATATATATATAATACAAATAAAATGAATACTCTCAAGTATATTATTATTATATTATTTTTCCCATCCTTGCGAGTATCCTCACGTTTCTATGAGATATTCGAACGCGTATCCTCTTTCCCCATAGACTTCGCATCATCGAACGCGTATCCCCTTTTCCCCCACGAGCTCAGCATCACCGAACGCGTATCCCCTTTCCTCAAGCTCAACATCACCGAACGCGTATCCCCTTTCCCCACGGACCCCGCATCACCGAACGCATATCCCCTTTCCCCACGGACCCCGCATCACCGAACGCGTATCCCCTTTCCCCACGGATCAAGGATTGGATAGGTAAATGGATGGAAGGAAAGAATTTAAATTTTTTTTAAATTAAATTTTTTTAAATTTTATTTATAAAAATAAGAAATTTATAAATATTTACCAATAAAAAAATTTTAAATTATTATGTATTATTTACGCCCAATTTTCCTCAGGCTGATTCTCTTCATACGGTTGCAGCCCGAACAACCGCGTCAAGTCAAAAATGTCATAAGGTGACGCATATATTAATTCCAACTCCCGGTCCTTTGGCGTATCATACCACAATTCATCCAATAGGTTTCCGCTCATGCCGTCGTATCGCGCGGATGAATCGCCTTGCCTCGACATTTACGAAGCCACGGATTCTAATGTCACTCCTGAAAATGTATCCCTGAAAAGAAAAAAAGTTTAAATTTCTGAAAAAAATTTAATTACAATAAAAGTGTGACCATATGTCATACTTGAGTGCGAGGGATTCTCAGTCGCACTTCACGTCTAAGCGGAACTTCTATTACTGGTACTTCATCTACCCACACCCACTGCAAAAAAATCATACAACACAGTTAAAAAAATATAAATTATAATCAACTCTCTTATAACATGGTACACCAAAATACAAT